>JASAUF010000185.1:600000-947500 GCA_030180095.1 Magnolia changhungtana
CTCCGTAAAAACCCCAAATCTAGACAAGTAAACAAAACCATTAAAGATTCAAAGAGAGAGAGAGAGAGAGAGAGAGAGAAACATTGAGACCTTATTAAACTTGCTTGCTCTCTCAAAACTGGAGCAATCTCAAAACTTGGGAGATTCGTGAGAGGAATCGATGTAGAGACAGAGAGATGATAGGGAATCGGGGGGAGTAGAGGGCCTGGAGAGAGAGAGGGAAGGGAATCGGGGGCGTAGGGGGTGGGAGAGAGAGAGGAAGGGAATCGGGGCGTAGGGGCGAGAGAGAGAGAGAGAGAGAGAGAGAGAGAGAGAGAGAGAATTTCCGTAGGATATTGAAGGGAGGAGAGGAGGGAAGATGGGTTTTGGTAGAAAATAGGTGGGAGAAGAAGAGGCGGGATGGAATTTGGGATGGGCGCGCACGTTTTGGAGCCGGGAATAGGGTGGCTGAAATTGGGGTTTTTTTTTTTATTTCAAGACAGCGGCGGTGGCCCGTGTTGTACACGGGCGGCCACACGAAAACGCCCCTCATATATCAGCTACAGTGGCGGTTTTTGTGGCCGCCAGTGCTAAAAACGCCCCTAGTGGCTATTTTTCTTGTAGTGAACAGTCACTATCATTTCTATTATTATTATTATTATTATTATTATTATTATTATTATTATTATTATAAGATTAGACCATAACTGTCATTATGATCTCTATTATTATTATTTTTAATATAAAATTTGAAAATTTTGTATTGTCCCTTAACGGAAAGTCGTTACAACTTCGTTATGCCTTTGACATAGCTTCTTTGTCATGGCACAACATCATCCAAACCACACCACTGATGGAATACATACCCAAATTATGCAATAATAAGGTGATCCTAACCTTTAGATCAGAGGATTCTTAGTTAAAAAATGGACCAACAATGGAAATTTGGTTAGTGCCCAAAACCTATTTCAGATTAGTGTTGAAGGGAGTTGAAGGGAGTTAGAGCCCACCTCTGATAGTTGGTAGTGATTTGAAGGAAGCAACAAACACCAGTTAGAGTTAAAGAGTTATATATATTGAAAATATAGAAAAGTAAATATAAACTTATATAGGCATCTATATGAAGACTGGCCTCTTCAGCGCCACCACCGCAATAATTAGGATTATCAATATGATAATCTGGCCTCTCACAGACTTCTCAGAATCTGAGCCGCCTTTCCCATTGTCCCCAGAGCTATTTTCGTCTGCTGGGCTTTCGTGGACATTCTTGAAGAACTCAGGCAAGTTGCTTACCATCTTCGCCACTCGCAGCTTGAAAAAATCAACCGTTTTCCCCGCTCCCAGCTTGACATTGTTGACGACTCGAGAAAACCAGTTCTTCCAGCTTTCAGGCAGATCCTCCCCAGACCCATGTCCTGTGAAGCCCTCCTCTGTGATTTCGTCGGTGTTCGGGAGGAGAGCACATGCTGTAAACATCATATGAGGATTGAACATTAATGAAAGTGGTATCAGCGACTAAGGTGTTCGATAATGGCAATAGTGGCCGTAATGGCCACCCTTGTTGTTGTTTCAAGTATGAGCCACAATTTGTTATGGCTTGCTTTTTTAGAACAAGTGGTTTTAGTCTCATGATATGTAATGGTTATGATCACATTCATGTTATGCGGCGGCCATTAGGAATACAAAAGAATGATACTGGGTTAAAAAGTATGATCCTCAGCTTAGGGAGGATATTGGGTTTTGCAGTGCTTTCAGCTCCATACATTGTGTATGGTTCCAGACTATTAATCTAATAGTCCCCATTGTCGCCCTAAATCACCCCAAAGATCCACTTATGGCCCATTTGGATGGTTGTCGACACTAACATCATAACAATTTATCATTGATTGGATAAAATGGACATGTCAAATCTCCCTAATAGCTATGATAGATAGACAGATTGTGAAGGTATGTTAACGTGGCAAAGTTTTATGGGCCCCACCATGATGTATGTTATATTCACACCTTTCATCTATTTTGGGAGATCTTTTTAGGAAATGAACTCAGAAATGACGCAGATCCAAAGCTTAAGTGCACCAAAAATAGAAAGCAATGGAGATTGAATGCCTACCATTGAAAATTTGTTGGGTCCACAAAAGTTTTGGATCAAGCTGATGATTATGTTTTCCCTTCATCCAAGTCATGTAATGTGGCAAAGTTTTGTAGGCCCCACCATGATATGTGTGTTATATCCACACCGTCCATCCATCTTGCAAGATCTTTTTAGGGAATGAGGTAGATCCAAAGCTGAAGTGCACTACAAGATAAAAAGCAATGAGGATTGAATGCCTATGATTGAAAATTACTTGGGGTCCACAGAAGTTTTGGATTAAGCTGATAATTGTGTTCTCCCTTCATCAAGGTCCGTGCAACCGTATAAATAGGTTGGATGGCAAATAAACATCATGGTGGGCCCTAGGAAGGTTTCAATGGTGGGCATCAATGTCCCCACTGCATTTTGTGGTGTGGTCCACTCGAGCTTTGGATCTGCCTCATTTTTAGGATCATGCCCTAAAATGATATTGTAAAATGGATAGAGGGTATAGATATAACACATATATCTACGGTCAGAAGTGGACCATTTGAGAGTAAACACCCATTTTACTTCCAATTATGGTGGTAATGATAATCATTACTCATTTACATCCCATTATATATGATTGTAATGGCTAACCAAACAAGCCTAGATTTGGGTGAGGATACCCAAAATTCTCACCCAATCTAAAGATTGAATGAGGATATACTCCAAAATTCTGCAAATATGGGAGAGAACCTAGCTCTTTGACAATGGCTGAAAAATAAAAAAATATAGCCAAGTCCCAGCAGATTTTCTAAAAAGAAGGTTAAAGATCACTGGTCTGGATCATCAAATGACAAACCTCATATATTCCCCTAACAGAAAGCATTTATGGTTTGCTGAGTCTCCTAGCCCTACGACTCTTGTAAGAAATTGAACTCTTGAATGCTTACATCTCAGTTGGGACTCAAAGAAGTCCACAACCTTCTTATTCCCCATTATGGCATTCAAGACATTTCATCTGCAGCCAGAGAAGCAACAACATCCTACACAAGAAACCAAAACATCAACAATAATTATGAATACACATGTCATGTATTTTAAACAATAGTTTGCAGTCTGAAATAAAATAGACTGCTAGGCCATGAGAACTACCACATCACATTTATTGAGAGATACAATAGGGCCCCCCTGAATTTTTATTTATTTATTTTTTTTTTTGGGCAACTGAAGAATTTATTAATTAAAGAAGAGGGAGTGAATTTCTGCTACAAAAACTCTCGGATTATAGTGCTATGGTTTCTACCAGAAATTGAGTTTGGATCTACCATTAATTCTGATAGGCACCCTATTCAAGGCCAATGGGAGGCCTTGAAAGGTTAGAACTGGTCTTTTTTTAAAAAAAATATAAATAAATAAAAAAATTTATTATACACAGACACACAAATGACTGTACTTGCACTACAAGACAGAGTACTTTCACCGGCGGCCAAAACCGCCGCTAAAAGCCACAAAACCGCCGCTAATATCTTTTATCGGCACTAGTCAAGCGCCACCGGAGGGGTATGTCGCTAAAACTTTTAGCGGCACTAAGGGATTTTAGCGGCGCTTTTATATGCGCCGCTGACTGGAAAGTATTTGGCGGGTTAGACCGGCGTTTTTTCTGGGCGGTAGTATTGCTGAAGAAAGCGCCGCTAAAAACCCAAAAGCGCTGCTAAATAAAAGCGGATCGGCTATTGATTTGAAAAGAATTCTATTGAAACCCGTAATTTTTTAATATTTGAAACAAAAAAATGTTGCAATATAATTAAAATTGAATATTAAACAAAATTTATATTACTACACAAAAAAATATATATATAATATTTATTACAATAAAATTGAAAATGGTCTTGAATTATAAATAAATAAACAAACCCTCTATATGGCATACTCTAAGCGCTTGAGTGGCGTCAAAAGGTGAAGTGCTTGTAAGTCTAAATTTAGGCACAATTGATTACAATCCTGCACAAAGGAAAAAAAGAAGTAAATTATCAACTTCATCTCTTTTGAAAGAATTCTTAGCATCAATGATTTTAAAAGAATTCTTGGTACTAAATCAAAAGGGTCGTATCCAGGATACCGAAAACACCAAAAGCCAAATGGAGAAAAGTAAATAAATAAACAATTGAGAACAGGGAATACAAGAAGCAAGCTCTTTGAAACAAAACAAGACATGACCACATCGAAGGACAACCCTCATATTTTTTCTCCCTCTTTACTTCTGAATCTTTTCACCTCTTTTGCCATTTCATTATCAGTTTGAGAAGTTTGACAATGTCCTTATGTCCAAGACAAATACAAGTTTTCTAAACTACTAGAAAGCAGGTGTACTATTAGACAAAGGAAAGACTTCGAGGAGACTTACAAGTCCAAAAATGGCTGAGAGCGCAACAACAGTGCTTTACGTAGTAGCAACTCATTCTTGAATACGATTTTCTTATAAAATATAGATCGAAATGTTGAAGTCGTTGTTGGTATTAATAAACAAATTCATCTACCACGAGAAGGTATGCTAGTTTTTACTTGCAAGCATCTTGAAGTGAAGTAAAGCAAGAAATCTTTTGGGCTTGCTAACTTTCTCCACAAAGCGGGACCAACAGAGTTCAAAGAATAATGATTGACTTCGAACAATAAAATTTCCAACATTTAGTGTTTTGATAGTTACACAAAGTCTCTCTCTCTCTCTCTCTCTCTCTCTCTCTCTATATATATATATATATATATATATATATATATATATATATATATATGTATATGTATATGTATGTATGAAAGATAATAGTTACACCAAATATTTAAGATGGGAGTGTTTAAAAACACACCATGAGATGCCCAATATTCGCATGCAGAAACGATGAAGTAACCCATCTCCATAATTGCCCTCTATCGATGAGGCTATTAATCTGCATACATGATAAATTGATGCAACCAAGCTAAGCTCACAAAACAATATGCTGCTAAAAAAGGCCGAAATGCTTATCAACTTGTTCGACCTTCGCTCCCCATAGCATCAGCTTCCCTTGGGTAGAAATTTGCCCAACATAAACCCTGGGAACACGACATCTCATGGGTAAATCCAATTCTTTAAGGGCAAAGCTCACTTAACATAACTCACAGGGATTAATTTAAAGAAAAGAATTTAGGCAGTAAAGCCAGGCAATTCATATCAACTGATGCCTAAGTAGATAAGAATCTGATATTTCTAGCCAGAGAGAGAGAGAGAGGAATCGATTGAAATCTCAAATCAAAAATAAAATGTATTTCAAGGCATAGATAGTGAAATCAATATCAAACCCAAAGGAGGGCACCAAAAATAAAAGGGAAAAATAAATGTCACATAGTATAGGGATGAAAATCAATACTGTACTCATTTAACTTGAAACAAAAGCTTACATATCAAAAGTTCCCAGCCATCGAGTTTCATCTTTCTGTAGGGAAATGAGTTTCACTAGATGAATAAAGCATCATGCCATTGGCAGCTAGCAGTGAATGAAACACCCACATGTCTGTGTAAGGAGGATAAAATAAAAGAAATGATAAAATACCAGTTCCTTAAACAAGGGTTCTAGTGTCCCTATTTTGTGGCCGGTAGGAACTATATCCCAAGGTCTTCTTGCCCTGTCAACATCTCCTTTTTCATCGCACAATGAGAGTTTTTCAAGAGGTAAATTAAAGTCGCTTCAAGACCTTAAATACCATCAGAAACAAAGATAACCTCGAATGGCGTAACTTAAAAACTTGATAAGATATAACAAAGATTAGTTGAAACATCTGCTACAAATTAAGTTTCTTATTGACTGACAAAAACATATACTGAGGCTCATTATATTACCTCAACGAGTAAAAGGATGGCATGAAGGGTTCTAACAAAGATGCAAGAAGAAACACAAGCCCAACTCAAGTCTTCATCACAATGGAACATGAAGTTGGATCTTCCTTATAAAGCTTCCAAAATTGGTTGTCCTATATAATGAATTACAAGGGCGTTACACTTGAGCATTGAAATAAATAGGCTTTTAAAATGGAAGGAGAACAAAATAATACTAGCTTACTTGTAGATATGCAATTCCTTCACTAGAAATAGTCATTGCAATTTTGAAACCTTGTTTTAGCTTAACCTACATATTACGACACAAAAAATGTTTGTCCGAGTATTTGCATGATTCAGGCTTCATGTCCAGTTTTAAAAAGCAAGGAAAAGCCTCACAAGCTAATGATGCGTTTAATCACCTTCTCCATGGCTTCTACATACTGCTTCATGTATTTGCCAACTTAGCAATCATAAGTAATAGGATCTTTTGGGCCTATAGAGACTTTTTACAACTAATAATAACGAATGGTAACCATGAGGGCATAAAATGAGGCGAACAATTCATATAAACCATTTTAAAATAATGCAACCAATTCTTTCTACATAAGTTGAATCTAAGGGCACACAGACATGGAAATTTTACAGTACCATCTCTCTTCATACTATAGACCACTAAAAACACTTCAAAAAAAAAAAAAATTTTAAGAAAGGAAGAAGGAAGGAAGGAAGAAAAGAAAAGAAACCAAAACAAAAATATTGACATAAAATAAAAAACAAAATTCACATTCTTAAGACAACCCATAACAAATCCCACCAACCTCACATACCTGATTCATCTATAAATCCAGCTATATGGCTTCTAACCTTCCAAGAAAGACAATAATCTTGGATATCATCTAGGGATACAATGATCTCTTTGAGTTAATCACAATCCAAACTAGCAGATAGGTGCCTGGATGATGGGAACTGGATGATTGATGAGTTTTTATTTATTTCTTTGTATCTATTGCAGATTTTTTTTTCAATTTTCTAAGAAAATCATAGGAAATTTTACAATTACATACCAAAGTATCTTTTGCAGATTTTTTTCAATTTATTTCTTTATATCAAAAGCATTCTAATTACAATGGCTATGAACCATTAGATTTACAAGCACAAAACTAAATATATCTCCATCCCCACGAAGCCAATTTAGGGAAAAATCATGAATCCCCCTCAGAATCAAGCTTTCATGAGAATTATCAAGGCACCATTTAAATGCCAAGCCAAATACTGCATCTCAAACTGTTACAGGATGAGGTAATTAACAGTGCACCAATGACCACGTGCTTGTATGAAGGAAAGAAGATTGCATTTAACAAGAAAATTATTTAATTCTCTGAGGTAAATATATTTACAGATTATTGTGGTCAATAAAACAAAATCCCATCAATTTACAAGAATGGGCCCCGAATGGGCCCATGTAAGATGGCACATAATACAGCACGGTCTCTTTTTCCAAATCAATACTTGAATCTCGAGAAAAAAATGAAAAGAAATTCATTAGAATTACAGTTTAATAATTACAAGAATTTGATAAATGCTCGATATGTAATGTAAGTAGAACTGGCTATGTAGTTTGTATACTTCCCAGAGTTAGTACGAAAGATCCGCCTCTTTAACATACAGAGGAAATGTTGCCTATGCAATATATAATAGCTATAACCAAATTTCAAAATACAAGTTGCTCATTGTATATGATGTGAGACTTCACAGAGTGTAATAGCAATAAATCAGACAAATTGAAGTTTCAGAATGTAAAGCGCGAATGACTCGATTGGCTTCTGCCCATGGAATACAGCATCTGGTTGAACAAAAAGGAGGTCCTTGCCATTTGCAACTTTCCACGATGTAATACAACCTCCAAATAAATAAATCTTAGCTTCACTGCAAATGAAAGATTTAGTCAATGGTAATCCTACATTTTTGCCTTATCATTGCTGACATGGAGTGCACGTAAGATTAGAAGATCATTGGATTGCAGAAATGAGGATCTCATGTCAAATGGTGAATAGAAAGGCTCAGAGTAAATATAACCGACACCGCTTGACATCACTCTCAAGCCTAACTATGTGTGCTGTAATATGAATGAAATTGACATTCAGACAAAGAAAATGTCCAAGCACTATGAGAGAGGCGAGAACACAAACCTCTTGTTCAGGCCCAACAATTTGAAATTCTCCATCCATCATTAAGTTTTTATTGGCAACATTTATTTCTACAATTGAAGATCCCCTAAACTTCAAGAAGTCAAACACTTGAATAAATTAGTCAAAGGAGAACCCAAGAACTCACAAATACTTTGGTTTTACCCAATAGCATTACACAGGATGTTTGGTTTAGGATGTGTTTGGTTGCACCAACTATCATGAATTGCAACCAAACATTAGGGTTCAAATTGTATTTGTGATTTGCTGTTTAGATAGTCTTGACATTTTATTTTTTTTTTAAATTCTGTTTTAGACTCCTTTCATGCAGATTTCATAGGATCAGGATCAACCAATCAGGCTAATTCAACATAAAGTGGGTCCCTCTTACCCAACAATGTACAACATTCCGAGGTGGGGCCCACCTCCAATGCCAAATGATGCACTAGGCACTTCTTCTGAGTTTGATACAGTGAGTTACAATCATTAAAAAGTGAAACCTCTAAATTTCCAATTCTAACAACATGCAGTCATGCATATTCAAGTCATCCCAATTTATTATCAAAGTGTTCAAAATTGCTATCTACCAGTAGAAGGAATCATAGTAAATATTCACCAATGAAAAAATTCGGAATCCCAACATTTTTATGCAGAACAGGGGAGATTACCTTCATGATTATCTCATAAACATCATCTGCAACTAACGGAGCTTCTGCCCTGATCTTTCATTGAAATGACAATACATCTCTTTGATTCTGCACAGATCATCCAATTCCGATTTTTAAAAAAAATAAATTCAAGCAAAAACAACAAAAGAAAAGTTAAATCAACAAACACTCACGTCTCAGAAAACAATTTCTTGGTGCTCTTATGCAGATTTGAAACAACAATTCTCGCCGCAAGCTGAATGAAAATTCAAAAAAGAATCGAGGCAAATAAAACCAAGCGCTTCTCTCCAATCTCCAAATCCACAAAACAATAAGAAGGGAAAACCTATAGAGGCATAATCGGGGTGGTTTGCAGTCATAGCGACCATCATATCTCAAGCAGTAAGTTCGTCAAGACTCAAGTCGACTAGTGGTGACGCCCTTGTACATTCCAAAGACATACCTTCCGAGCCACAAGTACGGGATCGCGGTGATCGAGGTGAGGCCATAGCTTAGCTTCTTCAGATGAGTGGTGATCTTATCAAAGTGGATGGTTTCTGACGGCCGTCTCACTTCACCACATAATCTTCGGATCTCTGGGAAAATATATAGGGTTTGGTGATGAGGAATTTCATCGAATAGGTGGTGAATGGAAGGAGAAATATAAAGAGAGGGGTATATGATAGAGAGAAAGAGACGGTTTCCTGACCGCCAATTTGTGCATGTGATCAGTGCTTCCCATCATGCAAGCAACATCTTCCATACAAGTGGTTACAATGATTCGACTGCCAGCTGCACCAGCTTGGAAGGGAAGTCTCAGCAGCTTCTCCCACTTCTCGCTGTCTTTGCTCCAAACGTCGTCAAGCACCAGGAAGAATTTCTTTGCCTGCAACATACAACATAGGCGATCCTGCAACAGGTCCAAGTCTAATGACTTGCAACCAGTTCCAGTTGCAGACTCTATTATTGATTTCGTAATTCGTTTCACATCGTAATCTTCTGAAACACAAACCCACAATGCTAAAATCACAGGTTATAATTTGCATGTTTTGTTTACGAAGTTAGACTTTAAGCAATCATGACTTTCAGGTGAATAACATCAATCACCAAATAACCAATCATGATTTCCCAAAAATTGAGGAAATGTTGAAAGATAAAGCTATCAGAAATATATCACTCAGAAAGTAACTTACCCGTGCTATCCATTATAAGAACCAAAGCAAAGTATTCCACGAAGAACTACTATTGTGTCTCATTGCCTGGCCATATAGTGTGTACAATAAAGCATGACCAGTTCGATCGGCAATTGTAGTTAAGTAAATACTTAGAAGGCAAAGAATGTGCAGAAGATGTTTATGAAAAGACAATATAAGAGTACATGATACAGTAAAATATTTCTTACCCAAGATTAGGAAGAAAGTAAGAAAAGAAAGAAACAAGAACTGATGCAAGGAAAAAAAAATGATTTCTCAGTGTAACTCAAATAACAAAGGACTTATAGAACATGCCATGTAAGTGAATGCCAAAGTTGGAAATTTCTATCACTTGAATGTATTACCTAACCAATCCTTTTCCCATTGCAGAGTTTAGGAAATCCCTAATTCCAATATTGTATCCTCTGATAATCTGCGGATTTACAGATCTAAAAATACAAAACCTAGATATCTATTTGAGAGAACTGAGTACCTGGCCGGGGAAGGATGAAGGGCAGGGGCTGCTGGCCGCACCAGATCTGGAGATGATGCAAGTGAGGGAGAGAGAGAGAGAGAGAGAGAGAGAGAGAGAGAGGCGCGAGATCTGGAAATCGGGAGAGGGAGATAGAGTGCGAGATAGGCAGTTGGCGAGAGAGGCGCGGGGTCCGGGAGCAAAATGACTGTATGTTTTTTTTAAGATATATATACGGCAATAATCCGTGGGCCCTGTTTTACACAGCGCCGGTGTAAGATGCACCTAAAGTGCCGCTGTTACTCTATGCCGGTGCAAGATGCAATAATCTTTTGTTGGGACCCTCCCAAATGGCTGTAAATTTCAGTGATTAATGGAACATACAGTGGCATATGTCCACTTTCCCGAAAAAAAAAAAATGATACTCCCATTTTCTCCAATATAATCTACAGTAGTCTGGCCATCCACTTGCCCTGGTAAGAAGGGTCTCACTCTACAGTAGACCCTAATACACCCTGCAACAATGACAAAAAAAAAAAAAAGAGTCGATGTTAGGCTTCAAAGCTCCTACAAAATCAATATAGCCTTCAATCCTACAAATGCCAGGTAGTAACCTTTATAAAATCAATATAGCTTTCAATACATGCCCATGATCTCGACAGACAGGAAAAGAACAACGTTAATTGTTGATCCACCACTCCCAACTCTTGAAACCGCAAAGAAAAACTACACAGAGGCAAATACACTTGTAAAAGCTCAAAACCATGACCTATATTCGAAACCCTTATGCAAAACAAGGACAACTACATCATTTCCTGATTTCTTGAACCAATGCGAACAACTAAATTACAGCATACATACCTTGGAATAGATTTATAGGAGAATAGTTGAACAATTTTGATTTAAGAGGGATCCATGAGGAATTTACAAAAACATACCTCCTTGAAAACCACACTCTGCAAAGACTGCAAAAATCAACGATAACAGTCACATACCTCGCTCAATAGTAACTAACTGTGTAAAACCAGGTAAAGAAAGAACAGATGATAAAAGGACAAGAGCGCAATTTGGTCAGAGAAAAGATTGGAAAACAAATAAAGAAAAGATGCCTAAGGTTTCATATGCATACCTTAATCATTTTATACACACAAGATCTGACAAAGCATAGCCAACAAATTGCAAGTGCGCCCACCAGGTTCGAGAATATCATGGCTTCCTGAAAATACACATCAAGTTAATATCCCAATCTGCAAAAGCATAGGAAAGCACCAGACTCATAACAACATCAGCTAGATTAACTGCAATGGCCAAAAGATGGTATCATCATCATATCCTTGTCCCAGCTATTTGGGGTCAGCTTTGTGAATCATGTTTCACAAATGACTCATGTTTGGGGTCAGCTATTTGGGGTCAGCTTTGGTGTCAGCTTTGGGAATCATGGCTAAAAGATGGTACTTGTCCCAGCTATTTGGGGTCAGCTTTGTGAATCATATCCTTGTGCCAATCTGTAAAAGCATAGGAAAGCACCAGACTCATGTTTCACCAATGACCAGCTTTGTGAATCATGTTTCACCAATGACCAGCTATTTGGGGTCAGCTTTGTGAATCATGTTTCACCAATGACCAGCTATTTGGGGTCAGCTTTGTGAATCATGTTTCAAAAATGGATGACTATAATTCATCTGATCAGTGCAATTTTAGCACGGTAGAGCATGAAATGTGTTCTGGAGTTAATGAACGGTTCAGGTCACTCAATCGGACTGTCCAAGTGAACCAGTGTAACTAGAAGCACTATAACCACTACATATGCAATTAACCACATATACCACATGATTGCTCATCGACAGCCTCCTTCCAATATAACATACAATCATTGGGACAAACATCAATTTTATTATATTTCAGGCCCAAGTCCCCAATAATCTTCTTGGTTTCATAGAAAGACCTTGGTAAGGTTTCACCTTCGGGAAGTGCATCCTTTAGCAAGTCAAGTAACATCGTAAATGACTTGTCGCTCCATCCACCAAGGCACTTTATGTGATATAGTCGAATAACGAAAGAGAGCTTACTAAACTTCTTGCTGTACACAGGTACAATTCCTTATCGGCTTCTTCTACTAATTTGAAAAATTGTTGTGCTTCGTGATTAAGCCCCCTGTGTAGGTCTATATGTTGCATCACTCTCTTGATCATCGGGCAGAAAAATTGAATGCATCATGTAACAATTCGCGCATATCATCATTTGGATCCAGATTAGGCATAGAAGAAGACGTGGCTTCCCCATGAAAACGCCAATGAGTATAACTCGTATTAAATCCATCACACACGATATGATCGTATGCTTCTTGTCGAGATACCCAGAAGTTGTTATTGCAGTTCTTACATGGACATAGGATCCTCCCTTTATCACTTGCATTTGTAAATGCAAAGTCTAGGAATTCCGTAGCTCCACTTAAGTATGCATCGCTTACCCTAAATCATTCAATGCAATTGGAGGACATATCAAACAATGCATCTTAACCATTGGGCAACAACAACGAGAAGGAGAAGTCACTGAGATACCTTGACAAATGAATCCAACTCTTATCCATCACTATGTTCCTCAGCTACTTCGACAAGTTAGTTGAAATACAACGTGAGCTCGACAAAGCTTCCTAGGAGAGAAACTAGAATGGGTATAAGAGAAATTTAAGGAAGAGTACTAAAGGGAAATTATAATGAAACAAGCACCATTATTGCTCACCCCACAAGCGACGACAATTTAGGCATCTAATAGAATCTCTAATGGTATCTTTAACTGACTAACTAAATCAGTCACCCATCCAAGACTGGATAGATTGTAATACTTTCATGTTCCTATTTAAATGCCCACACCGAAATTCCGGCAGCATCTCCCCATGTCTCTCCGAATACGTTGATCTTGCATTTGGTTTCCATGTCAAGTATCCACATAATGTGACGATATTTAACATTAGAAATAAATATAAGAAACGTAACCAGAGAGAAAAGGACAGATACAACGCAGAACTAGCATGTGCATTTAAATCAGGAACCGAAAGCATTCTAATCTATCCAACCTTGAATTGTCCAAACATGGGACAATTTGAGAATTTTTATGTCTCCAAAAGCACACTATATCTATGCTTGGCCACATAAAAATTCTCAAATGGGCAACTGATTGTCCTATACTTAAACAATTACATAATCAATCACAATTGGCATTCTAATATATATAAGTTGTTTATTGTCATTCACAATCACAAGTATCATTCATCATCCAACTAACTATTAATAGCATTTACAAAAATAAAAGACATCCAACCAACTCTATATAATAACTTGCAACTTAACTCAGGAACCATCATATACACCGTAATATCTTACTACAGAAGCTGGGTTACGAGGAGTTACAAGTTGGGCCTCTAGGAAAGCATATAAATGAAGCGATAAAAATATAAATTAAGCAAGATCAATTATTTATGAAAGATATTGATGAATAATACCTAGCAAAAAACATATGTAGTTGTAAGTGTCTAACCTGCAAATCAGAACTCTTGGCATATCTAACAAGGTGAACAAGACAAAAACAAGTAACAAATGAGAGTACAAAACTCCCACAAGCACAATGTAATAGACTATTATTACAATCAGGAGCTCTAATAGTCTATCATAGAGGTCAATTACATTGAACAAGTTTATTGCAATGCCATCCCTGTAAAGGAATGTTCACATTAGGTGGGTAGCTGGTTTTAAACTTTTGCCAAACAATAATCGAAGAAATCCTCTCTCAAATCTAGTTGAGGAATGCCATCTTCAAGATATATATGTGGTCCACTTGATGATTGGACAAGTCGATTTTCAGGTAATGGCATGTACACCGAAAGTGACTGAATAACAACCTGGATCTTGAATCCGGGTGACATGTGGTCGAATAGGATTCATGATCTTGCTCGAGGAGCCAAGAATAGCAAGGCTCAATTTGAAAATATCTAAGCCAAAACAATGCTCAAATAAAATGTACTTAAGCCAATGAGGCTCCAAAAGACTTAGATTTCAGTGATGTTTTGTTGCAAGTAATTTACTTTTTACTAGGATGAAAAATGGATTCTTTCCAAGATTTGAGAAGTCGTCACAACTCCTGTTGTTACAGGACTTCGCATTCTTCATGGTGTTATATAATGAAAATGCCTTTCTGATAACAGCTGTTATTTTTCAAAGAAAAATGGCCATCATTTTCTCAAATGTTAACTGTTATATATTGGAATCATATCTGCTCTGTACAGCCTTGCATTTTTCTGTTTTTCCATGTGTATGGGTGAGATGAAGGGTTTGGATCAACTTCCCATGAACAATGGGCTATGAGATAAGGATCTAAGGATTCTCAGCCAAACGGAAGAAAGGCTATATCAAGTTCTCTCAACACCAATTTTGGATAACCAGACCAAATACATCCCAATCCCAGTTTTTAGCCCAAGTTAATGACATAAATCAGTGATTTCTTACCTGTAATGCACCAGCAAAGGAAGTCACAAGAGAAGAGGGGCTACATAACCGTTGTGTATGTCAAGAGTAAGTCCCCTATAACCGGATTACATTATCAAGAGCACCTACTTCCAGTTATAACAAACACAGGCAACATGCTAAATGCTTGATATCTTCAATGATTTCAAGGAGAAAGCTGAAATTTTAAGTCCATTGAAAGTGGAAAAATAAGAAAGGAAAACAGGGAGTAGACACCTTATCAAATACAGGTTTTAATACCCATTAGGACTACAATGTGCCTTTGCCTAAAACTATTAGTTAGTGGCAACTGGCAACTCATCTGCAGTTAATTTGGAATACTTTCACACCAATACGATCTCGTTGACCCCATTGAGGATAGAGCATTGCCCAAAACCCACACTGATTGGACGGTCCTAAGCTGTCTAATCGCCAGGCCATCAAATGGAGGGTTAGTGAAGAAAAAGGTTGATGGTCAAAATCGAACGGGATGGTGATCAAACTTTTTGGGTGGATCGATTTTGATTTTATAAGTGATCATGAGTCTGATTTTCATGCCATCCACCCAAAATGAGGGGGTTTTGATCATCTGGATTGGTGTGCACATATGTGATATGTAAGGTGGATTAGTAGCCACAATTTGTGGCAAATGAACCCACCATGCAAGTTACAGGCCATGCCAATAAGAACTAAAATATGGAAAATAATGTTTGCAGTGGATTTAAAATCATTTAGATTTCCATACCCTAGATGCAGCCACATATCCAAGAAGAGTAGCAAGCATGGGTGTACTACAAGGAGAGGCAGCTAAGGTGAAAGTCAGTCCAGCCAAATAAGCTTGCACACCTGCAAACCCAAAATTTGAAAACCATAAGAAGACCAAAGATAAGAGACAATCAAGCAAGATGTAATAATAATGAAAGGCTCATAAAGGTATGCACATATGACAATCTCAGAAGAAATTCTTTACAAAAGCAAAGGGACTTACTTGAAGGGAAGTTGGCTGCAGAAGACGGGGATCAAAATTACTAAAAAATGAGGGTAGTTGTAACTCAATGACCTGAAAAAAGGTGATACCAAAATGAGTAACACAATGCAATGGGTGGTTACATGCATGGTAGAGGAAACTAATACATAATCTGAGAGAAGTAAAACTCACTTGGAAGGATTCTAGACCAGGAAATGGAAAATCTGTAGGAATTCACTCCAAGGGAATGCATCAACTCAATGTCTTCCTGTTCATGATCAACAAGTTATCTATATGTTAGCACCTGCTTCTTCTTTTTTTCTTTTCTTTTCTTTTCTCTCTCTCATTTTTTCCCATAGCTATTTGGGCTGGAAAGGGCTTGTATCTGCGAATAAGAACAACTTGGCTGAGCCCATCTGACTGTTGTAATATCGGTGGTGTTGAGTGTCCGAGCTTCTGGGTTTAAAGCGATGGCCTGACCATGTATGGAGGGTGCTTGAAATCTCCTAGATTTTAAAATCTCGACCATTCAATTATTTAGTCTATTTTCTTCGATGGATGCTGAGACCATCTTCATATTTTCTCTCACCACCTAAGGCCACTTGATCCAAGGGTTAGGATTGAGGGATTTTTCGTGCATCTCATATCCATGGTGGGGGCATATCAGACAATGGTCCTGGATGACCAAACCAAGGACATCATATGATGAGTGATTTTTTTTCTCTCTTTATGAGAAATCTCCACTGTTAGATTATCACTGTAATGTGTGTAACAAATAAAATCAAGGAGTGGAAATTGCATATAACATTAGCAACTCATTCGAGGGGTCAGATCTTCTCAATGGAATCTACTGAGCTGGTTGGATTTTTCTTGATTAAAAAAATAATAATAAATTTATATACCATGTAGCCATGATAATGGTCATCAGCAACATAAAAATAAATTTATATACCATGTAGCCATGATAATGGTCATCAGCAACATCTGCATTGCTTCCATCGTTGATTTTTCCTGAATATAGAACACAAAAATTCAAAGAAATTTTAATTTGAAAATTGTATTTTACCATACCTAAAATAACCCAAATGCAAAGTGTAAAAAATAGATCCAAAACCCTAGGAAACAAGAGAGTAGCAGATCTAGATACCTAATGAGTTATAAAACTGCAAATCGAACAGAATTCAGATTGAAAAACTTCACCCGTCACGAAATCCAATAGAATTCAGATGGAAAAACTGCAAATCGAAGAATCGAACAAATCGGAACTGTATCACACAACAAATCGTTTCTATGTATTCACATGAAACAACATAGAAAAATCCCTAATTAGGGTTTCCACATAGTAAATCCTAATTAGGGTTTCAACATTGTAAATCCCTAATTAGGAAATCACTAATGTTGAAATTGATGAAATCTAGACTCTTACTGTTTTCAGATCTTCATCTAAGCCCTAAAATTAATGGCGGCTCGCGAGAGAGAGATTCGGGGGTAGGAAGAAGCCGAGAATCGGAGAGAGAGAGAGAGAGAGTCGTCGAGAGAGGGAGAGGGAGAGAGAGAGAGTGGGAGAGAGAGAGAGAGAGAGAGAGAGAGAGAGAGAGAGAGATTCGCGAGAGAGAGAGAGAGACAGTCGTCGGGAGAGACAGCTGCGAGTGAAATGAAAATCGGGTGAAATGAAAATCGGGTAGTTTTTAATTTTTTATAATATCCATGGTCCGCAGTTAAATAGCGCCGGTGTAGATTGCACACAAGCGCCGCTTATCCCCAGTTTTGTTGTAGTGTTGTTCATAATCATTTATATCATACAGCAAACACAGTCTTAAAGGAAAACCTTGAAATGGTTAGTTGAGTGAGAACATTGGCTATAGGGGAAACTAAAGATGAAGAAGAATTGAGAGGGGGCATGGGAAATCATTTATTGTGAATTTCAGTTTCCTCTTACATCATCAAAAAGCACTATATTATTTTATTTTTATTTATTTTTAACTTTCAAGATTGGTTGAGATCTGCTTTGGGTTATGGTACCTCTCCGATCATAGCCATGAGATTTCAACAACATGGCAATAATCACTAAGAGTCAATTTCAAGTGGGTTTCTATTTATCTGGGGCTGGATATGCATTTTTCCATGTTGGTGACTTTTTTGTAAGGAAAAGAAATGCAAAAAATATATTAGAAAAAATTTAAAACATTAAAAAAAAAAAAACATGTATTTGATGGTGGAACATGCCATTCTTTGATAAGAATGTTGTTTGTCAGGCAATGTTAGATTGACTGGTTGAAAATTGACTCAATAAGCCCCTCTAATCAAACACAAATCAAGCAGGATTTGGTGGATAAGGGCCTATTACATATAAATAGAATTGGTGGATCGGTTGTGACTTCTCTAGTTGATGTAGAGCGGGTCGCGAACAATTACATGGCAAAGATGGATCAGAAAAGGCCCGGTCGGCGACAGAAGTGATCTGGACCATCAGACCTTAAATCAGGCGTATCTCATAATCTGGGATGAGTTAGCCGATGAAAAATATATGATTTTGGGGTAGAACGAGCTACTTTAGCCAACCAACCCTTCTACGCTGGATTGCGACACTCGGAATTGCGAGAAAGCCCTGATTTGACGGTCGTTTCTCTGTTTCAATTTCATTTTTACTATAAATAGTAAGTTTTAGTTTGCTTATAACTCTTCATCCGTCGGGTTTTAGGAGTTGCGCCCAACGTGAGAAGAGCTTAGAATAATTAGGAGAACGGGTTGGTGAAGCCAAATAGGACACTTACTATTTTTGGCCGAAAACCTTGCGCACTAGTAGACATCTCGACCGTCTATAAATAGTAAGTTTACTATTTATAGTAAGTCGCGAATTCTAGGAGTCCTAGTTGTAGTTTGATTCTGATTTCTTTCCCATTGCTTAGTACCCTTATTTAAAGGGTTGTGAACTCGTTTTTATTCATTCATTAATCTATTTCGAATTTATTTAGAATTTATTTCTATTTTCTGCTCTCTTTTCTCGTGGATTTGAGAAAGTCTCTGTGAGGAGTCCAGAGAAGTTCCGTGGATTCGGAATAGTTATCCTCTTGAGAAAGACGGTGCTCGACCTCACGTCCTCCCCTGCGTCACTAGTACTAAAGTGGGTGTTGGTCTATGTTGGGAAAGTTCTATGGGTCTGTCACACCCCAAACTCGGAAACCGGGCTCACAAAATTCCCGATCACCGAATCCGGCGCCGACAGCCTCCGTAGAACCCCATTCTCGGCTCCCAGCGCCCATACGCCAGATTCCGATCCTGGGATGCTACAAGGAGGATTTTCAGTATCCGTTTAATTTGTAATAAGCATAACCAAAGGCATAACCCACAAACAACAAACCAAAAACTCCATCACATTTCCACTATGATCAAAAACTTTACAAGTACAATGAGCATAAAGGGAAATACAATGGGGATGAACAAAAAGCTCCAAAGATACGCTCAAGCTCCCGCCTTAAGCAGCATTGCGTCCTCGTGTCACCTGCACGCAACGGTCGTGCATAAGCTTATAGAAAGCTTAGAGGGTGGTGAAAGTGTGTGCGCAAGGTAGTAATGCAGTTATGAAGTATCAGAGTAATGCGGAACATGCTGACGAGTCCATGAATACCACTAGCCGTACCAAGGCTATGCGATGCAAGGTATGAATGATGTCGGCCATACCAAGGCCATGCGATGCGAAATGCAACTCAAGCATACAAATCCTCATCTAAGTCCACATATCAGTACAGCTCGAAATCTAGGATATCACCGGGGTCTAGTACACTCTAAACCAGATTGCCGCCCCATCGCGCGCAATAAGGTAAGTGGAAGAGACCTCACTACCCGCCTGCCAATATCAGGCTCAGCTCGTCGATAGCGGACCCATTCCTCGAGCTGGTCAAACTCAGCCTAGCATTGCCCCCTCCTCTCGGGCGGGTAAGGCCGTACCCCCTTCCAACCGACCACGACACAGTGGAAAGCGCAGCCTCCTGGTAATCGGCCATCGGCGCTCGTGCACCCACTCGGTCTAGACGTTGGAGCAACCTCTTGGTACCATAAGGGTTTAGGGACTTTCACCCAGGGATATCTATAGCACCCCATGTAGAACAAGATTTCCGGTATCCAATCCTGCCAACCACGATACGCCTGTGGAGGCTATGGCTCTGATGTCGCTAGGGCGTACAGTAACCACATCACACAATGCGAATGCATGAAGCACACTATCCAATCATGCAAAGCAATCTTGCGCGTATCGTGCGCTCATGTAGGCAACACCGCCTAACCGGGAGCCCTAAACAACCTGCCCGAAGGCATATACTATGATCAGTCACTTCTCATGTCAAGCATACATATGATGCGTATGATCATGAACCATGGAACTATACTACACATGTTATAAAGTAATGAACTACTCTTGCAACGCAGATGGCCTAGACATGGACGGCCTACACACAACTAGTACGGGCCTATCAATGGCCCTAGGGAGAGTCATAATGCGGACATTTAACCAACACTATACGTGCGATGTGGACGTCAAACCGACATCGCTCCCAAGGCATTATCTGTCGTAATCATCATTACACAACCATGTAGGGATCACACATTGCAATGGACCTTAGGTACATCCCATTGGGCCTTAAATACAACGAATGGGCCGTGTCATATGGGCCTTATATTCATCCAGAGGGCCACATCAATGGGCCGCACCAATGGGCCTTAAGTGCATTGCAATGGGCCGTAACCCATGGCCTCTATAGTGCATCAAATGGGCCTCGTAACATGGGTCTTATATGTAACAAATGGGCCACACCAATGGGCCCCATATGTATATCAAATGGGCCTTAACCTATAGGCCCCATACATACACCAAAGTGGGTCTTAAAGGACTAAAGACCTGACTCATTCCTCTTAGCTCAAGCCATAAAATGAGCTTTTAAAATGGATGGACGGTTGGGATGCAAGACATGCATCAAGGGTGGGGTCCACTGACCTATGGACCCAACTCACTCTTTAGCTCATGCACAAAACGAGCATTCAAAATAGCTGGACGGATTGGATGCAGCACAGGCATCCAGAAGGGCCCCACAGTCATTAGACAGTGTGGATAAAACACATGCATCAGGAGCTGCGGACGGTGCGAAATAAACCCATATATCATGGTGAGTTCCACCGTCCATAGCCGTGGACGGTGTGGTAACACATACATCAGTAGTGGGTTCCACGTGTATGGCCCACCCTAATGTTTTCCTGCCATCCAACCTGTTGACAAGGTCACATGGACCCGTGGGAAAGGAAAAACACAAATTTCATCTTAATCCAAAACTCCTGTGGCCCACAGAAGGACTCCAATGGCAGATGTTCAATCTCACTGTTTTCTCAGTGTGGGCCACCTGAGCGTTGGATGCAGCTCATTTTTTTGGAGGGGGCCCACCTTAGGAGGTGGCCTACCCAATGAACGGGTTGGATGGAAAATATACATCATGGTGGGGCCCACGGCTAGAGCCGTGGTGGCCGCCTCCGCAGAAGCGAAGCCGTCGCAGGCCGCACTGCGCCTACAGTGGCGTGTCGGCAAAGCGGCAGTGGCCGCCTTGTTTATTTTTTTATTTTTATTTTTGTTTTTAAAACCGTTTTTCCGCGGTTTTCCTCGTGTGGGGCCCGCATCAGGTGAATCCACCCTGACTATTGCATTCCACGACTCATGACAAGCAATATGAGTCCAATATAGAAGGTATTTAAGTGTATAAATATTTCAGGGGATGTTTCAAAGGTGGAAAATACTGTTGTCTTTGTTGTGGCCCGTAGAATGATCAGACGGGCCTCAATTTTTGGCTCAACGCCTAAAATATCCTTGAAAAGGAAATGAACGGCGTGGATTGATTACATACATCTAGGTGGGGCCTATATGAGTGGGCCACCTTACTGGCTTGGGAAAAGCCAATATTTGTGTTGGCTGGTAACGTCCAGCGTCCCTGGACGCTGGACGGTTCTCCTTTACACATACCCTAAGGTGGACCCTATTTAGGTGGGCCACCAGATGATGGATGATGTGGGGATAACACATAGGATGGACCCCACTCATGGACGGCTTGGGTAAAATACTCACTTCATGATGGATTCTATTCAAGTGGGCCACACGGCCAAATCATCACACAAAAATATAAAAAGAGAAGAGAGAGAGAGATAGAGAGTGGGACACGCTTGTGATGGAGGGACCCCGACATTATGGGCCCTCCCTTGCAATAGATCATACATCAAGTGGGCCCTAAAGCATGCGGACCCATCAAAAATCGAAACTCAACGATGGAGATCCTTTCTCCACCAATATGGACGGTCTAGATGACCTATCTAAAGTAAAGAAATAAACATCATGATGGGGGCCATGGAGAATGGCCCCATCATGGAATGATCATGATGATCAAAGCGGGCCATCGGCCACATCTTGGGGTCCCAAGTGAGATCCAAACCATTGATCGGTTGGCCTCACTTGGCCCATCTTAAAAATATGAAAAAACTATCCTTATCAAACACCCACCACTTGATCTTCTTGCTCCTATGGGTTCCTTAGCTCCTTAGCTTCAATTTTAATGGAGGAGATGATGAATGGATGGCTAGGATGGAGGATCTTGGGATGGAAAGGTGGGCCACACTTGGAGCTTTGAAAGAGAGGGAGAGGCTCATACGTATGGGATTTGCTTGGAATGAGATTTGGAAAAAGAGAGAGACTTGTAAAGGAGAGAGAGATGGGTGATGTTTGATGGATGTGGTAGTGATGGGTGTAAGAGCTACTTTTTGACTTTTGTGGCAAATTGTGTAAGAAAAGCATGGGTGGTGTAAGAACTTTTTGACTTTAGGGGTTGCTTGGGGAAGAGTGTGAAGTGATGTGTACTTGACTTGATGGGATTGATTGATGGGTGATTGATGGGACATCTCGTAGAGATTCCCTTGGGTTTCGCAACGCGCGGCGTTTTCCTCGCACCGAACGTTGGCCCACATCTCCTAGCCAGAGTATCGCCTCGGCGCGCGAGTTGCGGCATCGGAACCGCGGCGACGGTGCGGTCGCAAGGGTACTAGTCTCGGGTTGAGTCGACTCAGGTTGACAGCGTGTGAATCAGGGTCGCGCGTAACGCCGGTTAAGGGTTGAAGGTTGCCGGAATTTGACCGGAAAGACCGCGGGAACCTACGGAATGGTACGGTCAAGGATACGGGTCTTACAGGGTCCCACCATGATGTACATGTTTTATTCACACATCCATTCATCTTACAGCTCATTTTAGGACATGAGCCCAAAAATGAGGCATATCCAAATGTCAGGTGGACCACACTATTGGAAACAACGGTGATTGAATGCCCACAGTTAAAAACATTTTGGGTTTACAAAAGGTTTAGATCAAGCTGATATTTGTGTTTTCCCTCAATCTAGGTTTATATGATCTAATCGGGTTGGATGACAAATAAACATTATGGTGGGCCTAGGGAGTTTTTAGTGGTGGGCATTCAATCACCATTGTGGCGGTCCACCTGAGATTTGGATATGCCCCATTCATAGGCTCATGCTCTAAAATAAGCTGGAAAAAATTGATGGATAAAACACATATGTTATTGTGGGGCCCGTAGAATACCATCCAATACTACTGCTAGTGCTGGAGGAGTCATGACAAAATCCAAGTTCCTAATTGATGGTTATCAAAAGATTGTTAAAAAAAAAAAAAAAAAAGAGGTCTGAGGTTCAATTTAAATGGTTAGTAATTTGGAGAATTAAAATCATCCAATCAATGTGATTTTCATGATATGGTCTGTCCACAATGATTTGGAGAATAAGATTGGTTGGCATGCATTACATGCGTCCGGAAAGAGGAGTTACTATCATTTAAGAAATGTTCAAAAACATATATATTAGTCCAATCCATTTCTACAATTCCACAGGGATAAGGATTATGAGCGTAGCAATATAATGAAGGCCAACGGCTCACCTAAGTCCATTGTAGGGCCCTGTCCACTTAGGACCATATAGGCCCACTGTAGGGCCCAACAAGACAGGCTTATACTTTACCGTAAGACCCAAAACGTGTTTTTTTTTTTCTTCTTTTCTTTTACTTTATGTATGGATTAATTTGGGAGCCTAAATTGTAAGTTATGTGAGCTGGATTTAAAGATGTGATTGATGTAATTGAATATAAGTAGTGGATATGATTGATATGATTGAAGATATAGGGTTAATTTAGAAATATAATTAATTTCTATATATGTTTGCCTTTTTATTATTAGGCTTTTACCACATTAGGAAGAGTAAATTGATTTAACAACAATCTCTTAATTAGATAGAATTTAATTAAAGATTCATTTAGGATTTATAAAAGAGAGGTATAGAAGATAGGCATTCGAATACTTTTCATATGGTTATTCAAATATTTTTTAAAGTGTTTGTTTTCTTAAATTTTTTTATACGAGAAGAAGGTTGAAATCAATAAGGTTCTCTCCCTCTTTGCTCCATTTCTCTTGTGAGTATACTTTGTTTTTGTTTTTGTTTTTGTTTTTGTTTTTGTTTTGTTTTGTTTTTTTTTTTTTTGTTTTTTTTTGTTTTTTTTTTGTTTTTGTTTGTTTTTTTTTTTTTTTTGTATTTTTATATATATATATATATATATATATATATATATATATATATATATTTTGTTTTTTGCGATTTGGGTATCGAGATCTCATTGATTTAATAATCGGGTTGAAGCATTTTGATATTAGAGTTAGTGATCATTGGGGAATTGTCAACTCTACATCATCTCTTATTGGCTTCGAAGGAGGTGACACAAGAAGAGTGTACAATTAATCTAATTGATCCATAACTCACATATGCCGTAGGCAATCTCATTAATAAAGTGGGAGAGTTTTAGCGTGGAGGAAATTTAAAGACTGAAGTTAGAGCATGGATATGTAGGGGAATGTCCCCAGCAAGGTCCTAACCAGCAACAGGCAGCTCTAGTTTATGAAGATACTAATAATTGAATCCTTTGATTGTTGGAAAGTGACAAAGAATATGGAATTAAAGTCTTAATTTCAAAAACTACAAAAAAAACTTATAAGGTCAAAGGAAATGTTGACATCTGAAGTGATTGATGCATTAATAATGCTAAACCTATACTTGAATTCACCATGGATCAATTGATAGATCTAGTGATAGTGACAATCACATTGATGGACGTACAAGTGGGTCTCAATACTCAAATTAAACCACCCTTGCAAAAAATGATTGTGGCACAAAAAATAGGTCAAATATGATCCACAAAGAACTTAAAAGCTACAGATGAAAAAGACATCATCTGGAATGGACTCCAAAAAGGTTGTGCTGAGTCAATGCTTAGGGTTATAACAACAACTTCCATCAAAGAAGAACACAATTTATCATAGAAGTATTACAACTCTGAAGGTTAAGATTAGTTTTCAACTCGAGGACTAATTATTTCAAAGTTGGGGAGAAATGATGTAGGCCCACAACCCATCTAGGCCCATTGTAGGGCCTAGTTTACTTAGGACCATCAAGGCCCATTGTAGGGCCAAGTATATAGTCCACCGTAGAACCTAAAATGTGCTGATTTTTTAAAAAAAAATTTATTTATACAATTAGGAGCCTAAATCAATGATTGCAATCTACAATCTTTGGGAGATATGAAGGCTTGAAAAATGTGTTTGATTTGATTGAAGATATGTAGAGGATGTGATTGATATGTGATCAAAGATATGTGGTTGATTTAGAAATATAATTACTTTCTTTACTAGCTTTTTTTATTATCAGACTTTTAGCATATTAGGAAGATTAGATTGGTTAGAAACAATTTATGATTGATTTGAAATTAATATTTTAGTTGGGAGAATTTTAATAAAAGATTCATTTAGGTTTTATAAAAGGGAGTAGTGTAGGAGACGGTCCACTTGATAATTAGATCTTAAAAAAAGAAAAAAGAAATACTAAAACAATAGTAATGATGAGAATGACAATGAAGACAATGATGTCAAGTCTCCGTTGTATTTGATGTCTTAAATCACGTTAGATACAAGGTTTGTCGATGCTATCGACAGTCTGTTCGATGTCACCTTCCGAAAAATCATGTTTTATCTCTGGATAGTTTGGGTGTTAGTTCGATGTCATTGATATGACTTCGATGCCATCGAAGGATAAGTTTCGATGACATCGAAGTGTGTTCGATGCCATCAACCTAATCGGCACAGATTTTCGCAAAGTTGCGAATTTGCGATATTTGTTTCTTTTTTTTTATTTTTTTTTTATTGTGATTCTTCCATAAGCTGTATATTGGGGTGTAATCAGGACTGTGAGGTAATTGTAGGGTTTCTAAATCGTCCAAGGGTTTCAAAGGATATAGCAAGGGTGAGATTCGAGGTTGTTTGAATCGGGTAATCTCTCTCTTTGTAATTTCTGCTTTCATAGTGATATCTGTCACTTTGTGACGTGGTTTTTTCCTATAAGGGTATTTTTCACATTAAATCGAGTATTCTCTGTGTTTGGATTGGTGCGATTAGATTACTTCTTTTGATTCTACTTTGTGTGTTTCCATAGTCCCCCAATAGTCTCAGTGTCTCGTAATTCAAGATCACGAGCCATATGGAAAACAATGACAGGAATGGCTGAAAAAATTCATGGGTCTCTTCTGTCAGTCAACCACTAACACTGGAATTGAACGCATTGATTATCAGTCAAGACCTCAGTAATTTAAGTGGGAAAAGAAATAAAGAAGGATAGAAGTCTACCAGAAGTCCTCCTCCATTATAGATAAAATAAGCAGAAAAACCAATAATTTGTTCAAGAAATTCTCCAATACAGATACAATCAGATAAGCATGTAAGGATTAGATGGTGAGAGTTGAATTTCGAACCTCGATTTGAGGATTTTCTTTCAGGTAATGGAGTGCATTGAGGACTGGCAGAGATTTAAGGCTTGTTGTGCTTTCACGGGTAACATAAGCCTTAAACAGAGTAAACCCTTTTACAACTATAGGAGAGTTGTCACAACTGCTGGCAGTAGATGAGGAGAAATAAATCATGCAAATATCAAATGTCGCAACACAATAAGCTAGAGCAAACCACAAAATTATATATATATATATATATATATATATATATATATATATATATATATATATATATATATATATATATATATATATATATATATTATAAAATCAAGGGAAACTAAAATCAAATATAAGGTACAATCTATAACATCAAAACAGGTGAGAAATGATCTTCTTATAGTTCTAGTAATACACCCACTGCAATTAGGTGTATAATTTTTTTTATTTTTTATTTTTTCACTTAGATCTGAAGAATCAAGATGGACCATCGAGCCCATCTAATCCAAATCTAAGACGATATGTCCACTTGATCATTATTCTAAACCATGGATCTTCAATTCAAACTATCTAAATTGAGAAGTAACTGTTGCATTACCAAATACACTGTTATATATCCTATCTGACAGATAGATCATCTAGATCATGAGAATTTAACCATTGAACCCCTTGTCCATCCGATGATTTTCCCATGTTTTTGTTAATAGTTAACCATGAACTTGTAGATGATCATTGATTCGACGATAAGATGATGCATTTGGATGTCTATGATGATAGTATGGCTATTATATGTGGGGTGTATACGAGTCGAGCTTGGCATAGCTTGACTCGGCTCGGCCACTAGCTGACCCCAGCTCAAACTCGGCTCGGTCCTCAAGCATGAGTGGCTAGCTCGGCTCAGTTTGGTCAGCAGCTCGGGCTAGTTTGAGCCGAGTTTGAGCCAAGATCGAGCCTTGGCGACATTTTCTCAAACACATGGAGTGCACCTTCAATTTATCACGGAATGTAAAGCGAGAGGATCGGTTTATATGTATTTCATCAAACACTCAGCAGGCAACATAAAAATCAAGATACATGGGTATTTGTTGCATATCCATACCTTACTTGCTGAGCAACATCAATATCAAAATAACCGAGTCACCGAATTGGTTCAATCCAAGTTCGATTCGAGTTGGGCTTCGATCCGAGGTTCGATTCGGCAAGCTCAAACTCCGCTTGAAATTTTTTCGAGCTCAAAAAATCAGCTTAACTCAGCTCAAACTCAATTTCAAACCAAGTCGAATCGAGTTTTTTCGAGTTGAATTGAGCGAGCTCACCGAGCTAACTCGGTTCGTGTACACCCCTAATTATATGCTTTGATGAACTAATGAGATAATGTATGTTATTTTGATTAATGATTGAAATCCATATCATGTACTTGTGAATATCATGCATACATCATTCACTTCATGCACATCTACATGTATTATATGATTGATTTTGGCATGTTGGACACGCTAATTCATGGTTGGATAGAGTGGCCTAGGATCCTCTTTAGTTTGATAAATTTTCAAGTCCAATCTCACATTTTTTACCTTCTTATTTTATAAAATCAACATGAACATACTTTAAATATATTTTTATTTGTTTGTATGACAAAAGAGAGCAACTAACCCATGTGGTAGGACTGTGGGAGGGTTAGGTATAACTTGTGTAAGTAGGGAGGTCTTGGGATTAAACTCTACAATTGTATATTTTTAAAAGGTAAAACAAATATATATATATATATATATATATATATATATATATATATATATATATATATATATATATATATATATATATATATATTTCAAAATGAGAGAGAGAGAGAGAGAGAGAGAGAGAGAGAGCTGGGCAAAAACTAATCTCCACCGTCCATGCACCCCAATCATCAAGTAGGCTTCTTCTCATCTTCGTTTTCTTTTCTTTGCGAAAAAAAAAAAACGGCTATGGTGAATCGATTTCATGAGCAATCAAGTGGGACCCACCATAAAAATTTGTGAATCGGACCAGGTGGGCGCCAAACGCCGCTCAGGGACCACTGGTGTGGGCCCCACCCATTGCATGTGGTAGACATGTGGGCCTCCACACAATGTCCATGTGGACAGTATGTGGGGCCCACATGGGGGCCTCCACACATTGTCCACATGGAAAGCAGTGTGGACCCCACACGCTGTGTGGACAGTCACGTGGGTCCCATCCATTCTTCATTTTCCTTATATATATGCAAGTGTGGGCCCCACTCCATGTATGTAATAGTGGAACCCTTTTGTTGTGATTATATGTTATGTTGTCAAGTTTAAGAAATATAATTTTGAGAGTTGATTAGATCCATCTAACTTAGGATATGGTGGTGGGCCCCATCAAAATTTGAAAGGTACCATAGGTGGGCCCCATCAAAATTTGAAAGGTACCATAGGTGGGCCCCACCACAATATTGTAGAATCGGTGAATCATAATTAGAGATAGATCTATGTGGAGATGAAGATTATGATTTAATGTAATGAGGGCCACCTTACCTTAATTAAGATATGGTGGTGGGCCCACGTAGATTTTATAACATTCTATAGATGGGCCCCACCACTAATCTTGTTTTTTTAGTGTGGACCAATTTATAGTACATCCATGCATGTCTAAGATTTTTTATAGATTGTAATCATGTGGTGGACCACACATGTTTTGAATATCCTTTAAAGTGGGCTCTAATGTGGTTGTGGACCCTCGCTTTGCCTACATATTGCTCGGTTAGGTAATGTGATTTTTGGAGAAATTGATGAATTTAGACCCACTTCATCTCAAGATGTAGTGGTGGGCCTCACAAGTATATGACACATTTCATAGATGGCCCACCACCAAACTCGATGCATGAAGTGAAACAGTTATAAGAGTATATCTATATGAAGTCCTAAATGTACTTGATGATCATCACATGATCATGTGATGGGCCACATGACTTAAGAATACTCCTTTTTATTGATATTTTTACTCATCTTTTTTAATCTTTTCTTTGTGATCTTAACTGTTCATAACTAAATCTTGGCACTCAAGATCAACTTATAGTCTGGGCGATAAATTATCTGTTTAATTACGATCAAAGCCACGATAATTTCTGGTTATAGATTGAGGGTCCTACCTCTAAGTGGTTTAACAAATCAAGGAAAATAGGTTGAGTTTCATTGGATGTTAAGATCAATCTGATCTAACCATCCATTTATTTAGATTTTATCAATCTGATCTGATGGCCACGATCAGCCCCTGCTTGTATGGGAGGATTATGTATGCATGATCACAAGTATATGATATGGATTTCAATCTGGATCAGAATAACATATATGATTACATTAGTTCACCCAAAATTATAGTTGATGGTGGCCGAAAGATCAATGCTCAAAGCATGTTATAGCCATCCTATCCATCTAAATGCACAATATCATGGTTAGATCAATGATAATCTACAAGATCATGAGTAACTATCAACAAAAACATGATTTAATGAAAATTATTGGATGGATCAAGGGGTCGGATGGTCAGATTCCCATTATCTAGATGATCTGTCCGTCATATAAGATAATTTAATTGTGTATTTAATAATCTAATTAAGAGTTACTTTTTAATTTAGATGGTTCAAATAAAAGATCCATGGTTTGGATTGATAATCCAATGGACAACTTATCTTAGATTTGGGTTAGATGGGCCGAATGGTCCATCTTGATGGCTTATATCTAAGAAAAATAGAAAAAAAATAAAATACTATACTCTTAAAAATTCACTCAGTGTATTACATTCTACCTTAAAGGAATTTCGGTCAACATAAATCAATCACTGAATAAGTTAGGAAACTTCTTTTTGGTGATCGGCTACCATCTTCTAGAAAGTTTCATCCTCACTATGATGACCCCATTGGACTTAACCAACGGTATCACTGTTGTTCGCAATATTAGTATTTTTCTATCCATGATACACGTTGGTCACTCTATATTTCCAAAGTTTGCCAATTATTTACACGGGATGTATCTCTCTTATATTTCTCTGCAACATGAAAACATTATGAACATTAACGAATTGTGGGTAGGGCCAATTTATATGTTATTGTTCCAATTTACTCCAAGATCTAGAATGGTCCTATGAATTGCGACACTAATTTCCATTTCTTTTCAACCCTTATGATATCCTTCATCCACATACTTCAAATTCCAAGTTTCTTCTATGTTTGGTCGGGTAGCTCTTTGAGGACTCAGGGCTGCCCACAGGTGATGATGTAGAGCAGGTCATAGACAGTTACATGGCCAAGATGGATCAGAAAAGGCCCAGTCGACGACATAAGTGATCCAGACCATCAGACCTTAAATCAGGCGTATCTCGCATTCTGAAATGAGTTATCTGACATAAAATATATGATTTTGGCGTAGAACAAGCTAATTTAGCCAACCAACCCTGCTATGCCAGGTTGCGCAACCCGGATTTGCGAAATACTCCCAGATCGATGTTCATTTCCCTATTTTAATTTTGTTTTTACTATAAATAGTAAGTTTTAGTTTGATTATACCTCTTCATCCGTTGGGCTTTAGGAGTTGCGTCCAACGTGAAAAGAGCTTAGAAATTTTAGGAGAATGGTTTGGTGAAGCCAAATAGGACACTTACTATTTTTGGCCGAAAACCTTGCACACTAGTAGACATCACGACCGTCTATAAATAGTAAGTTTACTATTTATAGTAAGTCGCGAATTCTAGTAGTTTTAGTTGTAGTTTGATTCTGATTTCTTTCTCATTGTTTGGTACCCCTATTTAAGGGGTTGTAAACTCATTTTTATTCATTCATTAATCAATTTTGAATTTATTAGAATTTATTTCTATTTCCTGCTTTCTTTTCTCATGGATTCGAGAAGTCTCTGTGAGGAGTCCAGAGAAGTTCCATGGATTTGGAATAGTTATCCTCTTGAGGTAGACGGTGCTCGACCTCACATCCTCCCCTGCGTCAGTTTGGTATCAAAGCGAGGTTTCTCCTCGGGTCGATGGCTTCTAACGACGGGTCGGGCAACAATCCCAGATGTGGTACTCCAGAGAATTTATCTTTAATGACCGTAGCTTTCGAAGTAGCACAACAAGAGAATCGGCAAGCCATGCAAGGGCTGCAGGCTTCCATTGATCACATAACGGATCTCTCGGCTGAAACCTTAGGGTAACTCCGTATTCCTAGTGGTAATCCTCCACTACCAATTGCTGAAACTCGTAATCGCCTTAATCGTAGGATAGTACCGGCAGTGCATCCAAGGGTCATTCCTGAGGAGGGGGATCCAGTGAGGAGGAAATCGACAATATAATCTTCCAACACCCCAGACAAGGAGGCGATCGAGTAGATCGAACAGATCGATAATTTAAGATGCGGGTTGATATTCCTAACTTCAATGGCCAACTACACATTGACAGTTTCCTCGATTGACTCTCTAAAGTTGATCGATTTTTTGACTATATGGACATCCCTGAAGTAAAGAAGGTCAAGCTCGTGGCATACAAGTTGAAAGGCGGAGATTCAGCTTAGTGAGAACAACTGCAACTCGCACGAACCAGGCAGATGAAAGCACCAATCCGCACATGACAACTGATGAAACAACTATTACGTGCCTGATTTTTCCCTAGCGATTACGATCAGGTATTATTCCAACAATACCAAAATTATTGACAGGGTAGTCGGTCAGTGAGAGAATACGCAGAGGAATTTTACCGCCTGGCGGCGTGTAACGATTAGGTTGAGACTGAATCACAGCAACTCGCTTGATTCAATGGTAGATTGCGTATGGCCATCCAGGATCGGGTCCAGATGCAGTCCGTTTGGACGATGAATGATGCGATCAAGTTGGCTACTCGGGTGGAAGCGCAACTTGAACGTCCTAACGCACGGACCTATCCTACCGCAAGGATCCCTGTGATAGGTCCACCCCAGGGAACTCCACGGCTTAAGGGGAATGAGCTCGTAGGAGCACGCACTCAACCTCCTACGTCTGATAACTGAGATCAGGAAGCGGGCAAGCTAGACCCCAAAGGGGCGTATCGACTGCTGTTGGTCCAAGTAGAATCTTGAACCCCTATGCTCGGCCAAGGCCCGATAACTACTATCGTTGTGGGTAACCAGGCCACCTATCAAATACTCGTCCTCAATGAAAAGTGGCAAACCTCGTCATCAATGATGGTAGTGCTGATAACGCCTATGAAGATCCAGATATTGAAGAACAGGAGCATACTACCGACGACGAGGCAGATGATTCAGGATGAGTTCAATAAGATTACGGTGAGTCACTCGTCGTGAGGTGGCTATTATATGCGTCAAGAAAAGAAGTGCATCCACAGCGGCATAACATCTTCCGCACTAGGTGTACGGTGAATCGAAAGGTTTGTAACGTGATCATTGACAGTGGAAGCAGCGAGAACATCATTTCTAAGGTCATAGTGGAAAAATTATAATTGAAAATGAAGCGTCATCCCTCCCCCATATACAATCGATTGGATTAAGAAGGTCAGTCAAACAAAGGTAACTAAACGGTGCACCATATCCTTTTCAATTGACAAACATTATAAGGATGAAGTAGTTTGCGATGTGGTTGATATGGAAGCATGTCACATACTACTGGGTTGAACCTGACAATCTAACCGTGACGCCACTCTTAACGGGCGAGATAACATATATATCTTTGTCAAGGACGACCGAAAGACCATATTGGCCCATATGGATCCAGAGGTACCATCTGAAACTTCTAAAGTGGTGGGCCATTTTCTTTTAACCATACAGGACTTTATGGAAGAATCCAAAGAAATAGGACAGGCTTATGCATTAATTGTAAAAGGAGAAGCACTCGAGCCTACCATCATCCCTGAAAGACTAAGGCCCTTATTACATGAATTCAAAAAAATCTGGCCCAATGACCTTCCCGATAGGTTATCCCCTATGCGGGATATTTAACACCATATCAACTTTGTCCCTTGGTCTAGTTTACCTAATCATCCTCATTATCGAATGACTCTGAATGGGTGCGAGATTCTACAGGGACAAGTGGAGGAGCTGATTTATAAGGGACTTATTCGAGAAAGCATGAACTCATGTGCCGTACCAGCTCTGTTAACTCCAAAGAAATATGGGAGTTGGTGCATGTGTGTCGACAGCCGGGCCATCAACAAAATCACCATAAAATACAGGTTTCCTATACCACAATTGGATGATATATTAGACATGCTAGAGGGTGCAAAATTATTCTCTAAATTGGACTTAAGGAACGGCTACCATCAGATTCGAATACGGACGGGTGATGAGTGGAAAATGACCTTTCAGACCAAGGAAGGATTATACGAATGGATGGTCATGCCCCTTGGTCTTTCGAATGCGCCTAGCACATTTATGAGATTGATGAATCAAGTTCTAAAACCTTTCATTGGGCGGTTCATTGTGGCTTATTTCAATGATATTTTGATATACAGTCAAGACAAAACCAGTCATATGGAATACCTTAAGAAGGTCCTTCAAGTGCTCACTAAAAATATATTGTATCTCAATTTAAAAAAGTGCTTATGTCTGATAGCCTATTATTTTTGAGTTTTGTCGTAACATCTACGGGCATTCGGGTGGATGAGAAAAAGGTAAAGGCAATTAGAGAATGGCCGGTTCCCACAAATATTCATGAAGTGCGATGTTTTCATGGACTAGCGACATTTTATTGTTGGTTCGTGAAAATTTTCAATACCATTGTGTCACCAATCACAGATTACATGAAAAAAGGGTAGTTTCAGTGGACTGACGAAGCCGACAGGATCTTTGCCGAATCAAGCGCAGATTATTCATAACCCCGGTTCTTATACTTCCCAACTTCGACAAACTGTTTGAAGTCAAATGTGATGCCTCATATGTCAGGATTGGGGGAGTTTTGTCTCAAAAAGGTAGGCCGATAGCCTTCTACAGTGAGAAACTTAGCAATGCACGCAAGAAGTAGTCTGCATATGAGATCGAGTTGTACGCGGTGGTCCAGGCACTGCGACACTGGTGACATTATTTGATTCAAAGGAAATTCATATTTTATACGGACCATCAAGCTCTCAAATTCATTAATAGTCAAGCAAACATTAACCGTGTGTATGCTAGATGGATCTCATTTTGTAGGAATTCACATTCGTGTTAAAATATAAGTCAGGGTAACAGAAGAAAGTAGTCGATGCGCTGAGTCATCATGTAACTTTGTTAGTCATTATGAGTAATGGGATTATCGGGTTCGAGCACCTCAAAGACATATATGCCGACGACGACAACTTAAAGGACGCATGGGTCAGATGCCATGAAGGTTACCTCGACGACTAACATATGCAAGACGGGTTCCTTTTCAAGGGAAATCGACTGTGCATCCCGAACAATTTGCTAAGGGAATAGATAATCCAAGAGCTACATGGAGGTGACCTCAGTGGATACCTTAGGCAAGATAAGACGCGAGCTCTTGTGGAAGAACGGTATTACTGGCCGCAATTAGTACGTGATGTGGGAAAGATAGTCTAACGTTGTTATATTTGTTAGACTTCCAAGGGGCAATCTCATACTACGGGCCTCTACACCTTGTTACCCGTGCCTGACGGCCCTTGGAGGATTTATTTATGGAATTTGTGCTTGGTCTCCCATGAACACAACGCGGCATGGATCGGTGTTCGTGGTAGTAGATCGTTTCTCCAAGATGACACACTTTATTCCATGCAAGAAGACTCTCGATGCAACACACGTGACGAATATATTCTTCAGAGAAATTGTGCAGCTACACGGGGTTCCCAAGACTAATACTTCTGACCGTGACACAAAGTTCATAAGCCATTTTTGGTGGACTATGTGGACTCGATTCGATACACAACTTCAGTTCAGCAGCGCCTACCACCCACAGACTGACGGGCAAACGGAGGTTGTATATCACACGTTGGGAATCTCCTTTGATATATTTCAGGAAAAAAACTAAAGCAATGGGATTTGGCTTTGTCTCAAGCGGAGTTTGCGTTCAACAGCATAGTGAACTGCTTGACAAGGAAATCCCCGTTCCAAGTTATTTACAGACAAGTACCTCACCACAGACTAGACTTAGTCCCTTTGCCCAAGCTCCCAGGCATGAGCATTATAGCAGAACATATGGTAGACAATATCATGGGCATTCATGCGGAGGTACAGACCAAGCTACATGCCTTGAACGAAAAGTAAAAGGAGCAACCAGACAAGCATCAGTGACAAAAGGTGTTCGAGGTGGGCGACCAAGTAATGGTCCATCTGCGCAAAGAAAGATTTTCAACCAGAACGTACAACAAGTTGAAGAATAAAAAGATTGAACCAGTACCAATTATCCGAAAGATCAATGACAACGCTTATGTTGTTGATCTTCTAGATGACATGGCAATCTTACGGACTTTCAACATCGCGGACCTGACCGAGTATCATGAACAAGAGCATGATGAGAACTCGAGGACAAGTTCTTTTGAAGTGGAGGAGACTGATGTAGAGTGGGTCGCGGACAGTTACATGGCCAAGATGAATCAGAAAAGGCCTGGTCGACGACAGAAGTGATCCAGACCATCGGACCTTAAATCAGGCATTACTCGTAATTCGAAATGAGTTATCTGACGTAAAATATATGATTTTGGGGTAGAACGAGCTACTTTAGCCAACCAACCCACCTATGCCGGGTTGTACAACCCAAATTTGTGAAATACCCCCTAGATCGACATTTATTTCCCTGTTTTAATTTTGTTTTTACTTTAAATAGTAAGTTTTGGTTTAATTATAACTCTTCATCCGTTGGGCTTTAGGAGTTACGTCCAGCGTGAAAAGAGCTTAGAAAAATTAAGAGAACAGTTTGGTGAAGCCAAATAGGACACTTACTATTTTTGGCCAAAAACCTTGCACACTAGTAGACATCACGACCGTCTATAAATAGTAAGTTTACTATTTATAGTAAGTTGCGAATTCTAGTAGTTTTAGTTGTAGTTTGATTCTGATTTCTTTCTCATTGCTTGGTACCCCTATTTAAAGGGTTGTGACTCATTTTTATTCATTCATTAATCAATTTTAAATTTATTAGAATTTATTTCTATTTCCTGCTTTCTTTCCTCATGGATTCAAGAAGTCTCTGTGAGGAGTTTAGAAAAGTTTGGTGGATTCGGAATAATTATCCTCTTGAGGAAGACGGTGCTCGACCACATGTCCTCCCCTGCGTCAGATGATCTCTAATCACTGTTATCTTTCATGACGTCTCTCAAACTAGATTAGGTCCTATCATACATCAATCCCCAATGTTAGCCCAATCACTTGGACGCCCTTAGGGTTTTCTGTAAAGCGCCTCATAAGGGACCATGTAATTGCTTCCCCAAAAGCTATTGTTATAAGAAAATTCAATCAGGGACAAGTGGTCATCCCAACTCCATTTGTCCATAACATAAGCATGCAACATGTCCTCGAGAATTTGATTGACTCTCTTGGTCTGCCCATTACTCTGTGGGTGAAAAGCCACATTAAAGTTCAATGTAACTCCCACGGCCTTTTAAGAACTTCTCCAAAACTCCAATATAAATGTAGAGTACTTATTAGATATAATTGACACTGGAACTCCACGCGACCTCACAATTTCATCTATGGATGGCTTTGTTAATCCATCCAAGGTGAAGGTAGTATGTATTAGAAGAAAATGCATGGACTTAGTCAATCGGTCCACTATTGACCAAATGGTGTCATGACCACTACATGTCCGAGGCAACCCCATTATGAAATCCATAGTGACATGCTCCCATTTTCATACTAGAATCTTCAATGATGGTAACGCTCGTGTCGGCCTTTGATGCTTCATCTGGCACGTGAGACATCGAGACACATACTTGGCAATCTCCCTCTTCAAATATTCCACCACCAATACTACCTTCACATATCCCCTCTTAGTTCCTTTAGGGTGCACAGTGCGCTTTATTTAATGGTCTTCATCCGTTGCTTCTTTATTTAATTCTATTATATTTGGGATGCACAAGCTCCCTTGAAATCTCAACCCTCCATCTAATCCAATTCGTTAATATGAAGTCGCATCATTTGTTGTTTTTAACTATTTTCTCTTGGATCCATGGATCTTGGTGCATGAGAACATAACCCAAACCCTTTGTGGGAGACATTGTTATAAACCATGAAGCCTTCACTATTAACGGTATGATTAGTACGGTGTGGCCGCCAATTATGTCTTCAACTCAGAGAATGTCGCATTCCTTATTTCATATGAACTTGTGTCTTTCTTTGTTAAATGTGTCAATGGCTCAACAATACGAGAGAATTCCTCTATAAACTGCTGTGGCATTCGACCAAGTCCAGAAAACTACGAATCTCTGAAACATTCGAGGGTCGTTCCCAATTTAACACCGCTTTAACTTTAAATGGATCAATAGATACTCTTTTCTTTGAAATCATGTGACCTAAGTATTGTACCTCTTTTTGCTAAAATCTGCACTTCTAAGCCCTTTTGTACAATCGATTCTCTCTTAGGGTCTAAATTGCGTCAAATGATGCTCCTATTCCTCCCGAGACTTTAAATAGTTGAGAATATTGTCATTAAATACTATTATAAACTGATTGAGATAGGGTTTAAACACTCAATTCATTAAGTCTATGAATACTGCCAAGGCATTGGTTAACTCAAACAGCATTATTAGAAACGTATAATGCGGACTGCAGTTATAGAGAGGGAAGGTGTTAGGCACCCACTCTGTTTGTATGGATGTACAACCTTTACTTCACAAGATCTAACTAATTTTTTAGGAATAAGACTAGTTCTCGCGTGCAGAAAATGTAATGTGATGCAATGAGATCGATCCGAATTTCTGATGGACGAGATCCGATTATATCGACAAGCCACAAAAGATATGCTTAGAATGATCGAGTGCATATTGCAAAGTATGTAGAAATGGGATGTATTAGATGCTTGATGATGTATTGATACTTATGATAAAATGACAGCTAACTGGCTAAGGCTTCTGGTGGACATTCTTTGATTATATCGGCAAGCTGTAGAGTATACACCTGCCAGTCAGATACGAGAAAAATGATAAAATGCAATGCAATGTTGATGTATACATGGAGAAAATGGGTTGAGAAGGGAATGGATGTTGCTTGATGTTAATTAGAGGTGGGCACCGGATGGCTCGATTTGGTTAACTCGACTCATCCGACTCGTTTAGATCCGACTCGACCCGAACTGAATGGGTGAGTCGATTTGAACCGAGTAGGCTTCGCCCAATCCGAACTCAAACAGAGTCGAGTTCGAGTTACCCAGTAACTTTAATCGACCCAATTCGACCCGAAACTTGATTCGAAACCCGACTCGACCTGACTCTCTAACCTTACCTGCCACACCCTACCCCAACCCGATCCTAAACTCTCTCTCTCCCTCCCTCATCCTCCTCTTCCAAGCCCGAAAACCCACCACCATCACCCTCCTCCTCCTCCTCCTCTTCTCTCTCCTCTCCACTCCCTCCCTCCCTCCTCTTCCAAGCCCGGCAACCACCCACCAACATCACCCTCCTCCTCCTCCTCTCAATCTAACTCGGTGCCAACTCCACCCGACTCAGTACTTCTGACTGGATCGGACTCAATCTGGATCAATCCTGGCCAGACCAAACTTGGATCGAGTCAGGCATACCGGACTCAGTATCGAATCGGATCGAGTTTGGGTCAAGCCTATTTCAAAATCGGATCAAGTCGAGTTAGCCCCAACTCAGTCCGACTCGACTCGATGCCCAGCTCTAATTTAATGAGACTAATTAAAGGTTGAACAGTTGGATGAACAGTAGTATTGCAAGTTTAGATCGAGTGGCTCATATTTGAATTTAGATGACTCAGGAGGCTTGGGTTCTGGTTAGGCTAAGCTAGACCAAGGTTGGACTCTCTCACTCTAACTCTAACTCTCCTTGGTGGAGGGATGACTAGGTGGCTAAAGCCTTAAGAGATGAAGAGTCTTTGCAATTGGAGTAGATGAGTCCCTTCTAGATGTCTTGGATGCCTGAAATGAGGAGGGGGCTATTTATAGCCTCTAAACCCAATTTTCTTGTCATTCCTAGTGATCCTAGGAGCAAAAGGTGGTTGAAGCACTAGTATTGAAGATTGTCATATGGCATTATCTCATGGGTTGGATGATGTGGTAAAATGGTAATTTCGGATAAGGAGATGTGCATTGAAGTAAATACACCTTAACTGTTGGGCTTGGGTTTAGGATTGGTCTTGGGCATAACTAGGTGAATTGACTGGGTTTTTGGATTGGGTAGGTTGACTGGGTGAGTTGACTCTGTGAGTTGACTGAGTGAGTTAACTTATCGAGCTGACTCGAGGCTCTAGGGTTTTAAGTTCCTAGGATTTAGAGTTAGACTATCTAGGTTGACTGGGTCGAGCCTAGGGTTTGTGATTATGGTTCCTATGGTTTAGGCTTTTAAGCTTAGGGTTTATTATTGGGGTTTCGTTGACCATCTGTTAGTTCAAACTTAATTATAGCTTATCAACCTAGGGTGGGGTGTCTACACCATGCACAAAAAATATCTTGTAAAATGGGTGGATAGTGTAGATATAATACATATATCATGGTGGAGCCCACAAAACTTAGTGATGTTAACACAATTGGTAGGTTGGTGGTGTGTAGCACACCAAGCAATATTCCTTTATCCGGCAGGGATTGAGTACTAGTACCCAATTAGGACCCTAGTTGGAGATGGAAGGTCTTGTCAGGGGGTTCTATGGGGCCTACCATGATGTATATGTTTTATCCACTCCATCCATCCATTTTTCCATACTATTTTAGGGCATAAGATAAAATGTGAGGCAGATATAAGGCTCAAGTGGGCCACACTACAGGAAACAGCGGGAATTGAGCGCATACTGTTGAAAACTTCTTATGGCCACAAAAGGCTCTGATTAAGCTGATGTTTGTATTTTCCCTTTATCCAGAATGGTGTGACCTTACGAAGCAACAAACTTCATAGTGGACTGTAGGAAGGTTTCAACAATAATTGTTCAATTCCAGTTACTTTTTGTGGTGTGGTCCACTTGAGCTTTGGATGTGCTTTTTTTTTTTTTTTAGGCTCATGCTTTAAAATGATTTAGAAAAGTTCATAGACGGTGTGGATTTAACACATAATTATGATGGGGCCAGAGAAGTTCCACATGTTAAAAGTTACATTGTGTATTATACAAACTATTTAGGAGAGGAAAATTTTATGTGGCAATGTGATCCTGGGCAATTTGCGAAGTGCATTATGTATTCACAGTCAAGTTTGGGAAAAATTAAAGAGCGTTTTTTTCATTTTCAAAATTCCGCATAAGTTATTTTTTTCAGTGTTAACAATCAGGCAGTAGCACTATATACACACAACTTAAACAATTTAGTGGCTATCCAAACATAGACAATCATTTACCTATTTACCTATAAATCATTTACCACTTAAACTATTCAGGGAGACCTTTTATGTAATCCTGACTATTCACTTTTCTCCATGCACAACAACATTATTTTTCCACCCTACATTTTTCGATCAACCTTCCGGTAATCGGACGCGGGTTTCCTGCGAAAGCCTTTCGCAGGGAGTTCTTGCGCAAGGATGCTACATGGGACCCACCGAGATGTTTGTGTAAAATCCACCCGTCCATTCGTTTTGAGAGATTATTTTAGGGCTGAGACTAAAAAATAGGTGTATATAACACTCACGTGGGCCACACAAGAGGAAATATTGGGTATTCAGTGAGAACCGTTGAATCATTCTTTTGGCCATAAAAGTTCTATATCAAGCTATATTTTTGGTGTTTTCACTTCATCCCATTCGGAATGACATTATAAATAGTTTGGATAGCGTATAAACATTGAGATGGAGTCCAGGAAGCTTTCAACGGGGAAATTTTCCCCAATTCTCCCTCTAGTGTGACCCACTTGAGTTTTGTATCCACCTAATTTTTGGTCCCACGTTTTAAAATGAGCTCTCAAAATCGATGGATAGAATGAATTTCTATCATACATTGCTATTGAGATGTGGAGCCACATCTGGGGGTCACACGACCGGTCGTGGCCCCAGCTCGACCAGTCGTGGCCCCTGCTCAACTAGTCATGGATTGGCACGACTCAAAGTCCAATGAGCTTAAGTTTTTTTGGTTCTGAGGTGCTCGATCGGTCGTGGCCCTGCCACGACCGGTCGTGGGGTCCTCTCGACCAGTCGTGCAGTCTGCTCGACCGGTCGTGGTTACGCAGAGACGTTTCCGGATCTGATATGGACTGCGGATTTTTGAATTGCCTTTCGCAAGGGTGCGAAAGGGAAGTTGCCTAAACTATATATATGTGTCCCTAGGGCATTTCTAGATGATTGAAAATTATTGGGAAATAATTATAAGGTGTGGACAAAGGGTTTTCTATGTACTTCCAAAGGAGAGGTTAGTATATTGCCATGTAATCTTCATTTTTCTTCATAGTGGAAGTTTGCATCTGTGGTTTTTTTATCATAGTTTAGAATTTTTTCACGTATATCTTGTCTTGTGGTTTGTTTTGGATTACTTTGATCAGTTTCTAATTTATATTTCTTCCTGTTTATCATTTGTGGGTGAGACTTGAGATTGGATCTAGGCTCACTGCGTTGTTGGCGTGCTGCGCAACAACTGGTATTAGAGCTTTTGGTTTAGTTCTATTAGGAGCGATGACAGAAGAAGGAAAAACTAGAATTAAAAAGTTTGATGGTAACTTTACCTTATGGAAGATGCAAATGGAGGATTATCTGTATCAGAAGGACCTCTATATTCCTCTAGGAGGAAAAGAGAAGAAACCAGAAAAGATGACAGATGATGATTGATTTTTACTAGATAGGAAGGCTTTAGGAACGATCCGACTCTCTTTGTCTAAGAGCGTCGCCTTCAATATATCCAAGGTAAAAACTACAAAAGAATTAATGGAAGCCCTAGCCACCGTATATGAAAAGCCCTCAGCATCCAATAAGGTTCATCTTATGAAACAACTATTCAACATGAAGATGTTAGATGGAGGGAACGTGACTGAATATCTAAACGAGTTCAATATAGTCACGAGCCAGTTGGAATCCGTTGGCATTATTTTTTAGGATGAGGTCAGGGCATTATTGATCTTATCCAGTTTGCCAGACAGTTGGGATGGTTTGGTGATTGCTGTGAGCAATTCTTCAGGGTCGACAAAGCTGAAATTTGATGATGTGGCCGGTCTAATTCTCAGCGAAGAATCTAGAAGAAAGGCATCAGGAGTTTTAGGGGATTTAGGGAATGCTCTAAACGTTGAAGGAAGAGGAAGATCGTTGAACAAAGGAGGCGGGCGTTCTAAGTCGAGGAAGAAGTCCAAGGGACCGAAAGACAAAGACGGGTGTTGGCATTGCGGCAAGAAGGGACATAAGAAACGTAATTGCAAGGCACTTAAGAAACAAGAAGGAAGCTCTCAAGACGGGAAGGATTCGGTGAATTTATCTGAGGAGAGTGACACAGAGGTGTTGATCTTGTCTCTTGATGCGAGGAATGAGTCTTGGGTTATAGACTCGGGTGCTTCGTTTCATGCCATCTTATGTAAGGAAGTTCTGCGTGATTATGTGTCAGGTGACTTTGGGAGAGTCTACCTGGGTGATGATGAGCCTTGTAGTATCGTTGGAAAGAGAGATGTTCATATAAATCAGAAAGATGGAACGATGTTGAAATTGAAGGATGTCAGACATGTACCAAGTTTGAGAAGGAACTTGATCTCAGTGGGGCAGTTGGTCGATATCGGTTATGTAACGACCTTCACTAGTGATTCCAGGAAGATCACAAAATGTACCTTGGTGATATCTCGAGGCAAGAAGGAAGGTACTCTATACGTGACTTTAGGATCGTATAGTTTACTTGCAGTCGCATTAACTGAAGTGAATAGACAATTATGGCAACAGAGGTTGGGACATATGAGTGAGAAAGGGATGAAAGTGCTATTGTCAAAAGGAAAGATAATAGGGCTGAAGTCTATTGACTTGGAATTCTGTGATGACTGTGTGTATGGCAAGCAGAAGAAGGTAAGCTTCAAGAAGACGGGATACGCTCCAAAGACACATCTGTTGGAGCTTATACACACTGATGTGTGGGGACCGACACAGGTATTATCTCTTGGTGACTCACGTTATTTTGTTTCTTTTATTGATGATGCTAGTAGAAAAATGTGAATCTATTTCTTAAAGCATAAATCTGATGTATTTGATGTATTTAAGAAGTAAAAAATTATGGTAGAAAACGAGACAAGTAAAACAGTAAAATGTCTCAGATCTAATAATGAGGGAGAGTACTGTGATAAGAGATTTAAGGAGCAGAATAGTGTGGCTAAGCGCATTAACAGAACCATCCTTAAGCACGCCAGGAGCATGAGGTTACATGCAGGGTTGCCCAAGACCTTTTGGGCAGATGTTGTAAATACTGACACATATCTCATCAATAGAAGTCCCTCAATATCATTGGATAATGGGTTACCAAAGGAAACGTAGACTGGGAAAGAAGTAAACCTTACACATCTCAGAGTATTTGGTTGCACTTCATATGTTCACATTGATGTAGAACACAGAAATAAGCTAGATGTGAAGTCCAGGAGGTGTACGTTTATAGGCTACGGGCAGCATAAATTTGGCTATAGGTTTTAGGATGTAGAAAATAAGAAAATCACTAGAAGCAAGGACGTAATCTTCAATGAAAAAGTGATACATAAGGACAGTGTGTAAGAAACTAAGGCCAAGAAAAAGGAATTCGTAGAGTTAGAAGAGTTACCGGACACAGGTGTTACAGCGTCATAGGATGATCATGCACAGGAGCATTATGAAGCAGGGCTACAAACACCAGTCGTGAGGAGGTCTACTCGGGAGAGGAAACCCACAGTCCGATACTCACCCTCCTTACATTATCTACTACTGACAGATAATGATAAACCAGAGTGTTTTGAAGAGGCGTTACAGTCTAATACACGAGTTAAGTGGGAGCAAGTCATGGATAATGAGATGGACTCCCTTGAGTCTAATCGTACATGAAAGCTAGTCACTCTACCCATAGGTAAGAAAGCTCTTCATAATAAGTGGATTTACAGACTGAAGGAGGAGCATGATGGTTCAAAATGGTACAAGGCCAGACTGGTTGTGAAAGGTTTTCAACAAAAGGCAGGTATCGATTTCACTGAAATATTTTCACCTGTGGTGAAAATGTCTACGATTCGCATGGTCTTGAGTATAGTGGCTACAGAGGACTTACATCTAGAGCAGCAAGATGTTAAGATAATCTTTCTTCATGAGGACCTTGAAGAAGAGATATATATGCATCAACCGATAGGATATGTGGCATCAGGAAAGGAGAACAAGGTGTGTAGACTGAAAAAGAGTTATATGGCCTGAAGCAGGCCCTGAGGCAGTGGTACAAGAAGTTCAATAGTTTCATATCGGGAAACGGTTTTAAGAGATGTCATGCAGACCACTGTTGTTACTTAAAGAAGTTTGATACGCTGTACATCATCCTTCTTCTATACGTTGATGATATGCTTGTGGCCGGTTCAAGCATGAAGGATATCTCAGATCTCAAAAGACAGCTATCTAGAGAATTTGCCATGAAGGATTTAGGAGCTGCAAAACAAATCTTAGGCATGAGGATAAAGCGTGACAGGGAAAACAGGAAACTGATTTTGTCACAGGGAGAGTACATAGCCAAGGTACTTGATCGATTTAATATGGGAGGTGCCAAGCCAGTTAGCACTCCATTAGCAAACCATTTTAAGCTATTTAAGGAGCAAGGTGCAATGACGTAGGAGGAATGGGTCTACATGGTTAAAGTCTCATGCGCGTCAGCTATTGGGAGTCTAATGTATGCTATGGTGAGCACGAGGTCAGACATTGCTCAAGCAGTGGGAGTTGTTAGAAGGTTCATGAACAACCCCGGGAAGGAACATTAGGAAGCTGTAAAGTGGATCCTTAAATACCTGACAGGTACTAAGGATGTAAGGCTGTGTTATGGTAGATTGGAAATTAAGCTACAAGGCTACGTAGATTCAGATTTGGTAGGTGATATCGACAGGAGAAGAAGCACTACAAGTTATGTCTTTACTCTGGGTAGTGCTGCAGTCAGTTGAATCTCTCAGTTACAGAAGATAATATCTATCAGTACGACGGAAGCAAAATATGTTGCTGTTACAGAAGCATGCAAGGAGATGGTATGGGTGCAAGGTTTCATGTAAAAGTTAGGTAAGAAACAAGCAGATTGTAAGCTATATAGTGACAGTTAGAGTGCAATACACTTGGCTAAGAATTCAGCCTTTCATTTAAGGACCAAGCATATTGCCATCAGATATCACTTCATACGTTCATTACTGGAAGATGGATTGATTGTTCTGGAGAAGATTCATACAAGTGAGATTCTTGCGGATATGTTGACCAAGGTGGTCACACGGGATAAGCTGAAGCTTTATTCAGTTTTGATTGGTCTTTAGGCTTGAAGACGGAGATGTGGTACGCTCCGGATGTAGAATACAAAGGTTTATGGCGATGTGTATTTGTAGACACCCCACCCAGGTTAATATCTTGATTTTTGTTAAGACAATCCGAGAACCATGATCATATCCTAAACCTAACCCTAATCCTAACCTGAGCCATTATGAGTCATCATTCAATCCAGACTGGTTCAAAACCGATCCATTTCTCGGGTCATTTTCGGGTAACAATTAAGCCAATTTTGAGCCATTTCGAGCCGAATATCTAAAACGGACTTTGTTTCACTCTAAGGACCCAAAAAAAAGGACCCACCGGCTAAATTTCGAGGGAAACTGTACCGAAGCGGTAGTTTGACTACCGCCAGCGGCAGTCAAACTATCGCTTCCTCTCAAAAATGTACGTGGAGCCAGTCACACGAGTTTCGGACCCAGCCAGGTCCGGGCGGTAGTCGAACTACCGCCGACGGTACTCGAAGTACCGCCGCGTGCAGCCTGAGCATGGACAACTGTCCCAACATCCAAAGTCAACTCTCCCATACATTTACCCTCCTCATCCTCACTATTTACCATTTTACCACTCCCCATTAGCCAATGAGAGCGCGCCATGTGGCGTCTCTCTCTCCAACCAATCACCTATTGCCACATCAAGATTTACCCTCCCAAAGTCTAAAATTACCACAATGTCATTGGAGAGGGCTATAAATAGCCCTCTCCTCCTTCATTTTCACCAAGCCACCAAGGGAGGGAGAGAGTGAGAGAGAAAGAGTGAGAGAAAAAGAGAGGAAGAGAGGGAGAGAGAGAGTGAGGAGGAGAGTGAAGGAAGGGAAGGAGCTCTCAAGCCTTTCAAGCCCAAATTTTCCAGCCATCTCCCAGCCTTCACCTCAACCCCTTTTAACCCATAAGCTTAGCCCAGAATGATCATGGTTCAATCTGCATCCTAGCCTAATCAAGAATCAAGCCAAAGATCCATTTACATACAAGCATTCATCATGATATCTACTCCCTTCTCAACCCCCTTGCTTTTCTAGATCTCTAGTGGACGTATGCTCTGTGACTTGCCGTATATCGGATCCTGTCACATCAGAAATTCCTAGTGATTTAGTCCACTTTTCTTATCTCTTTGCATAAGCATCATCACATTTACCCTCTAGACACATTGTCGGACGTATGCTCTGTAGCCTGCCAAAATCTCGGATCTTGCTACATCAGAAATCTACGTGTGACTAGTCCCATCATGACCGTAGCATCATCATCATCCCTTGAGATTATTTTACCACACTAAGTTGAGACCGTACACTTGTACGGGCAGAGAGGGTGCCTAACACCTTCCCTCTTTGTAACTGAGGTCCCTTACCCGGAATCTCAGACCGCAGATCAGGAGTCAATCTAAGGTAAGAAAGTCTTCGGATTTCTCTAACCTTATGTATTCCATAGGTTCTAGCCGACCGCGGGATTCTGAGTAATATCGGCTAGTGGCGACTCCAACAATCAAAATCAGCTTAATCACCCCCACCATCATCACCCCAACACATTTTTCACAACAACGTAGACCCGATTTTTCAGTGTCTACAGAATGGCGACTCCACTGGGGATGAGTCTAGAACGCACTAGCTGAGACCCGACTCGACAACGTGTGGTATACTAATCTCAAGGGACATTCATCACCACATTCATACAAAAAAAAAAAAAAAATCTTTGGCTTACACTTGCTTAGGCAAAGATCCGAACCATGACCACTCGATCCCGTGCAGCCATGACTTCTCAAGCGACCCATGAAGAAGAGCCGGCACCCCAACCAGCTCCTGAAATATCCGCACCCGCATCCGCACCCATGCCTACACCCGTACCCTTACCAATAGCTCCGACAGATTTGTCAGCTAACGTCGCCACACAAGAGCTACTACTTCGAACAATGCAAGAGCTACTGCTTCGCCTGGTGCCAAGTGCCACACCGAATGGGCAGATGACCCAGCCTAGTGTGCAGAACAGCTCACTCCCCCAGACTCCTTTTGCCTTCTCTCTCATTCCTCCTGCAAATCATGTGCTCCCTCTCACAGAAGAATCAGCACAAGATCAACAACAGCAAGCAATCAGGAGCGACCCTCCCCCACATCTCTACTCAACACATCACAACAATCCGGTTACAGTACATGCAAATCACAGATAAGAACTGGCGGATGCCCATGAAGGGGGCCAGTTTCTAGTCCAGCTCACTCCCCCTAACGGGAGTAACTTCCCGGAATTGGCAGATACCCTAGGTGGGAGCCATTTTCGAACATCCCACCCTCCTCCGAAAGGGAGTGGTGTTCAATTCCAGCTACCTCCCGCCACCGGGAGTCCACCTTCTTTCCATCAAACCCCTATTCTGGATCCATATGAAGAAGAAGCAGCACAAGCCCTACAGCAAGGGGAAAGATACCCGCAGCAAAGTAAGTCAGAAATTGAGGAATTACGAGAGCAGTTACAAATGGTGCAAAATCAACTCCAGAGACAACAAGGTGTGGATCATCCATCCACCAAGTTCAGGGACCTCTGTCCCTTCCCAGACGCCCGGGTACCTCCAAATTTTGAGGTACCAAAGTTCAAAAGATATGATGGTAGTGGGTGCCCCATAGCACATCTAAAAGCCTTTTGTGGGGAGCTCAATGCGATAGCAGGGAATGATGGATCTTTGATAAGACTTTTCCAGAAATCCCTTAAGGGTGGCGCTTTGGATTCGTACACCTCACTAGATAGCCACCAAATCAGAACCTGGGAAAAACTTTTCCAAGCGTTCATTGACAGGTTCTCATATAACCTGAACATGGCTCCAAGGAGAGCTGACTTGGCTGCCCTGAGGCAAAAAAGCGATGAATCTTTATCAGCATACGTAGGACGATGGCGAGCCATGGCGGCTCGAATGAGAAACCCCATCGACAACGAGGAACAGATATCCATGATCGTGCATTCAGCACATCCCAACATTTCAGGATATCTGATCTCGTATCCGTACGTAAACTTCTCCCAACTCATCCCAGCTGGAGAACAAGTAGAATCCGGGATCAGAGCTGGAACCATCTCCCCGTGGCCACATCAGACTCCCTCAATCAAAAGAAACAAAGTCGAGGGGAAACCTGTTGGATATGGGAATGGAAACAGCGCCGCTCCCATGCAGCGTACTACCGAAGTTAACAACATCATCGCTAACACTCAAGGCAACCAGTATGCTCCACAATCAGAGCCACGGCAGGACAGTAAGATGTCACGGCACACAACAGAATAGGCAAGACTAACCCCAAGAAACCCAACAGGATATCAGCACACTATCTCAACAAAGAATCACAACAGCCTAGGGGAAATGTGCAAGGACCATACAAGCAAGGAATGTTAGGGAGGAAGTTCACTCCATTAGCACAATCATACAGCCAAGTACTAACAATGCTCATGCAAAAGTAACTGTTGACACCCCTCCAGCCTCGACCTCCACCTAATCCCTTGCCACCTAGTTACAATGAAAATCAGTACTGTGCATATCATCAAGCTCCTGGCCATCTAACGGACCGCTGCTTCGCTTTGAAACATGGGGTCCAAGATTTGATCGAAAGCCAGAAGATTGCGATCACCCCACAGGCTAACAATACAGTTCAAGCCAACATTCTTCAAAATCCCCTGCCCTCGCATCAGGTAGGACCCAGCACATCCAGCACCTCTACCGTTAATCACATTGAAGGAGGTCAACCCACACATGCTTGTCCACACCATTCCATCCAAGCAATCATGCCCGACACAGCCAATCGGACATGGGGACACCAGCAAGCACCATCGCCTGGACCACAAGTGTCCCTTGAAGCAGCACCAGCTACTCAACCTCTCATATTTCTTGAAGCAGCGCCAACATTTCGATCTCTCGTAACTTTAGAAGTAGCACCCAACAGGTCACACCCCTCGAACCTCGCCCTTCAAGGGACACACTCGGCCCATCCTTGGCATATTCAAAAGGTTGAATCTCGAACCGGTCATCCTCCCGATAGGTCTCCCTGATCTAACCCCGCTAACCTTGCAAGGGGCACCCCGGTTCAAGTACCAAGTTTTCCCATGCCTCACCAATTAGCGCATGCCCAGAGGATCCCTCCCCTACATCAAAGGGAAGAGGAAAAATCCATGGCCAAAAGCAATCAGAACTTGGTGGCACCTCAGGAGATATCACTGAGTCTACCACAAACTGTTCCAGTGATAACCCCTCAGCCTCAAGAACCATTGGTATACTTGGAAGGAAAAGCAGTTCCTTCCTATAACCCGAAAGCAGTCCCATGGCACTACCCAGAATGCGATGATGTGGGTAACAATGGGAGATACCTCAGGAGAGATAGTCAGAACCCAAAAAAAATACGAGGAATTTTGTCGGGAACCACCAGCAAAACTGACGCTGCTTATGACATAGTAGCCCAACTCAAAACCATTCCCGCACAAATATCCATTTGGGAACTCCTATGCACGTCAAGGTCGCATCGAGAAATCTTTGCAAAGACCTTGAATGATGCCCATATCTCTCCTGACGTACCCCCGAAATGGTGGCAAGCATGATTAGCCAACTTCTCACACCACGAGCCATCACCTTCTCTGACGATGAGCTACCACCTGAGGGTCGTGAGCACAGGCGCTCACTAAACATAGTGGCCCACCACCAGAATTTCAAGATCCCACTTGTGCTCATCGATAATGGATCCAGTCTCAACGTTTGTCCTTTAAGGACTGTTGAACGATTAGGGATAGAACCATCCTCTTTTAGACCCAATAGCATGAGTGTCAGAGCCTTCGATAATTCCTGAAGACAAGTAGAGGCGGAAATTGATCTAGAATTACAAATTGGACCAAACATAACCCTTGTCACATTCCAGGTCATCGATATCCCTGCCTCATTTAACCTTCTCTTGGGGCGGCCATGGCTCCATGCTGTTGGAGCCATCCCATCTACCCTCCACTAAAGGGTTAAATTCCCTTCGGGAAATCGAATCATTTCAGTACTGGCTGAGCCAGAAGCCATCCTCCCGGTGACGGTCAGTATCCCAGAAACTGACATCCTAGTGATTGACATTCAGCATACAGAAGGCGACATTCCATATCATAGTTTTGAATTCGAAAAAGTGAACGCGATCGCTAACCCTCGCCCTCTAGCCTTTGAATACGTCATTCCCCGCTGAGCGATTGGTCCTAAATTACCGTACCAAGTTCCATGAAAAAGGTATGGTAGTGAAACCAAGACCACCAATGCACGAGACAGGGACTGGGATATCAACCGACATCGGAAGATCAGGCTGAAAGGCCAAAAAGGGGCCAACTGTTTAAATGCACACCCATCGAGTTTGTCAAAGCTGGGACAGTTTATGAGGACAAAATGGTATCTCTTGAGGAGCAATTCTAAGCACTTAGACTCGCAAAACAGACTAGACAGGAGTCTATCTGGCCACCAATAAGGTGGGATCGGATCCTCAGGACATCAAAGGAACACACAAGGCCAGGGGCAGAACCCCCAGATCCACAGAATGAGACTAGGGGCATGGAAGCAGGTCCATCCGTAAGTGACCCAAAATTGGGAATGTCCTTTGCATGCAAGGTAGGCCAGAATAGGGAGACACCCATTCAGGGGAACACCGGGCAGAAGCAACCCATCCATTGGGTTGACAAAGGTAAGTGGCTTGCTCTAGATTGGACGGATATCCAAATCCCGTCCCAGGAATCTGAGGAACAAGAGGAATTTCAACTCCTGGGCACAGAAGTCGAATCAGATTCTGACTCTGAGCCCAGCCCAGCAGACATCATGGTCATCGAGACAGGTGACCCATAGGAACAGCAGTATGTGTCAAGAAGATTGAAAGGGAAAGGAGCCTGGATGGTCAGCCATCCCCTAACAATTGAATCACCAATAACCATTCGCTAGCACCGGCTTAAAAAAAAAACGCCAATGTAAATAGCAATTGGTATCCCGAACCAGGACAAGACCAATCATGGTTTGCGACACCGTCCTGTTCAGGATATCTTGGCAACACAAAAAAATCAAAAAAAATTTCAAACACAAAAACATCATATATCCTCAAAAATACAAAAACATCATATATTCCTCAAAATCATAAAACATCAAAAAACTTCCAAAATACAAAAACAATAGAAAATTTTTCAAAAATCACTGTGCCAAACACTTCTCATGACAAGCACGAGTTTGAAGTCGACTCATATGATTTCGATCTAGAATTGGACTTCGAACTCATGGGTTTGGTTGAAGCCACGGATGTGGAAAATGATGATACTGCTCTTGAATTCGAGGATTCCCTCGAAAAATTCGAAACAAAGGCCAATGTTGTGGCAGACGACTTCGAAATTGTGAACTTAGGGTCAATGGAATCCCCCAGGGAAGTGCGTATCGGGAAATCGCTTCCCCCAGAATACAAGCAGAAGATGATGGAGTTTCTGAAACCAAGGTTGTCCAACTTTGCCTTCTCTTACGAGGACATGCCAAGGCTCGATGAAGACTTAGTGGTGCATCATTTACCAACAAAGTCGGACATGAAGCCAGTCAAGCAGAAGCTGCGAAGGATGAAGCCAGAATGGGCCCTGAAAATCCGTGATGAAGTCATCAAGCAATACAACGCGGGATTTCTGGTAGTCTCTAACTATCCGGAATGGCTCGCAAATATCGTACCAGTTTCGAAAAAAGATGGGAAAGTCAGAATGTGCATCGACTTTAGGGACCTCAACAAAGCAAGCCCTAAAGATGACTTCCCTCTGCCTCATATCGACACACTGGTAGATAATACTGCTGGACACAAGATCTTCTCCTTCATGGACAGTTTCTCCGGTTACAATCAGATCAAGATGGCCATTGAAGACCATGAGAAGACTTCCTTCATCACGCCATGGGGAACTTTCTGCTATCGGGTCATGCCTTTTGGATTGAAAAATGCAGGAGCCACGTATCAGCGAGCCATGACTGCCTTATTCCATGACATGATAAACAAGGAGATGGAAGTTTATGTGCATGACATGATTGTCAACTCTCGCACGATCGAAGGACACTTTGAAGATCTCAAAAAGCTCTTCGACAGGCTGGAAAAGTTCAAGCTCCGCCTCAATCCGCAAAAATGTGTCTTCGGTGCAACCGGAGGCAAGCTTTTAGGCTTCATTGTTGGCGAAGACGGTATCAGGGTGGATGAGACCAAAACCAAAGCCATCATCGAGATGCCACCGCCTAAGACTGAGAAAGAAATTCGGGGCTTCCTCGGGTGAATCCCATATATCAGCAGATTCATCGCACAACTTACTCCGGTCTGCGAACCCATATTCAAGCTGTTACGAAAGAACTCTCCAAAAGAATGGAATGACGACTGCCAAGTGGCCTTCGATAAAATCAAAAGATACTTGCTAAATCCTCTAGTGCTCGTGCCGCCTACTCCAGGTAAGCCACTCCTGTTGTATATCTCTGTCGCAGCGGAAGCAATCGGATGCGTCCTCGGCCAACACGACGATACGGGAAGAAAAGAGCAAGCGATCTACTATCTAAGCCGACGGTTTACAAGCTACGAAGCCAAATATTCCAGCTTAGAAAAGACATGCCTCGCCCTAGTCTGGGCAACACAACGACTAAGGCAGTATATGATTGCTCACCCGATACTTCTGCTCGCTCGCATGGACCCGTTGAAGTACTTGTTCGAAAAACCGGCACTAACAGGCAGAATCGCAAAATGGCAGTTACTGCTTTCTGAGTTTGACATCACATATGTCACCTAGAAGGCAATCAAGGGGCACGCTGGCCGATCACCTAGCAGCACACTCCTTGCCTAACTACCAACCCCTAAAGACCTTCTTCCCTAACGAAGACATCCTCCAGATTAAGGAAGAAGAAGAAAGAAAGGCAAGAGAGTGGACACTCTTCTTCGACGGAGCTGCAAACTCGAAGGGAAGTGGAGTAGGCGCCATACTCTACTCCCCCAAAGACGTCCCAGTTCCTATATCCAGAAGACTAGCATTCCAGTGCACCAACAATGTAGCCGAATATGAGGCATGCATCGCCGGTCTAAGAGAAGCCATCATCCTCAACGTAAAGGAGTTACGAGTCTTCAGAGATTCACAACTCATCATCAATCAGATAAATGGTGATTGGAAGACCAAGGATGAGAAGCTGATTCCTTATCATGTCTATCTGGAAAATTTGATTGAGGAGTTCGAGGAGATCACATTCTCTTACATGCCTCGGGTCAAGAATCAGTTTGCGGATGCTCTAGCTACCCTCGCTTCAATGCTGGAAATCCCAAAAGGAGTTGCTGAATGGGAACTCACTGTCGAACTCCAGAAGGAACCTGCATTCTGCCTACAAAACGAAGAAGTTGAGCCTACCCCAAATGATCAGCCATGGTACACAGACATCAAAAAATACCTCGAACATCAGAAGTACCCGGAAGGAGCAACTCTGACTGATCGCCGCATAATACAAAGACTAGCAGCTCAGTTTGCAATCATTGGGGGTATCCTCTACAAGCGATCTTTCAACCAAGTCCTTCTCCGCTGTGTGGATGAGACAGAGGCAGCCCAGATCATGTCAGAAATCCACGAAGGACTATGCGGCCCGCATATGAATGGACACATGATGACAAAGAAGATCCTACGACTTGGCTACTACTGGCTTACAATGGAGACAAATTGTTGAAAGCACGTCAGGAGATGCTTCAAGTGTCAGGAGCACGCAAACCAGATCCATGCGCTTGCCTTTGAACTCTACAACTTGACGGCACCATGGCCCTTCTCTGTATGGGGGCTCGACATCATAGGCAAGATCAGCCCTAAAGCTTCAAACGGGCATGAATACATCCTGGTGGCAGTAGACTACTTCACTAAATGGATAGAAGCAGCATCCTATACCACCGTCGCAGTATCTCATGTGGTCAGATTCATAAAAAATAACATCATTAGCCGATATGGGGTCCCTCAGGCCATTATCACTGATAACGGAACTCCGTTCGTCAATAAAAGGATGGGCGATTTCCTCGACAAGTTTAAAATACAACATCATTGGTCGAGCCCCTACCGCCCTCAGATGAATGGCGGGGTGGAAGCCGCAAACAAGACTATCATCCGCATACTCGAAAAGATGGTGAAGACATATCGTGACTGGTCAGAAATGCTTCCTTATGCACTCTGGGCTTATCGCACGTCTGTACGGTCTGCTATAAGTGCAACTCCATATAAGCTCATTTATGGAATGGAAGCAGTACTACCAATTGAAATTGAAATCCCCTCACTGCGAATACTACTGGAAAGTGAAGTCGAGGAAGGAAGCAAGGTACGATCAGCTGCATCTGGCAGATGAAAAGCGCATGCGGGCGCTAAGCCACTCCCAATGCTATCAAAGAAGGATCGCTCAAGCTTACAACAAGAGAGTCCGGAAGAGAAGTTTTAAAGTCGGTGACATGGTCATGAAACGTATCCTGCCGCCGCATTTGCCAGATCCCAGAGGAAAATTCAAACCATTATGGGACGGGCCACTAATCATTCGGGAAGTACTCTCAGGAGGTGCTTTTCGGCTCACCAATCTGAAAGGCGAGGATCTTCCCGAGCCCATCAACGCCGACAATGTGAGAATCTATCACGGGTAACCTTACCTAACCTTGTTAACGATTACAATCGAAAGGCTGCACCTCCTTACCAGAAATAAAACTATATATATCCATCAATTACCCTTTCTAGAAACACCCATCCTGTATCCCCCCCCCCCCCCCCAAAAAAAAAAAAAAAAGAGAAAGAAAGAAAACAAAAAGCAAAAAAAGAGGAAAAGACAAAAAGAAGACCCAGAAAAAAAATAAAGAAACCCATCCCGCATCCCTAGTAATCTGTCATGTATCCCCAAATAAAGCAGCTTACGATTGTGATTAGAGATAAGGACAGGCAGGTAGCCAATTGGCCGACTATGAAGGAAGTTCCCCCGTCACTCCTAGTACTTCAACAAAACCAAAAAAAAAAACAAAGAATAAAGGCATGCCTAAGCAAAAGGGGCGAGTTGAAAACCTGAAAAGGCGGCTCGAGTAAAAACAGCAAGCATGTAGCGGACTTGGTGAAAACCTGAAAGGGCGCCAAGGGTAAAAATAGCACAAGCTGCCAAGGGGTAGGCAAGATCAAAAACCCGGGACATAGTGAAAATTCGAGAGGACACTATGGGCAAAAATGACGCGAAGAGCCAGACGTAGTGAAAACCTGAAAGGGCGCTACAGGTAAAAATGGCAAGAAATAAAAAATAAAATAAAAGTACAGGAACAGAAGAAGCCGAGGCAGCAAACGTCACAACAATAGACCAACCTCGGATCAAGATTTATCGACATTTGTTTCAAATCCAGGGATGCAATCCGGACACCTTCTCAAGAAACCAAGACCTGAAATGAACACAGTCTAGAATACTGTACACAACGTGGGCTGAGCCCAAGATTCTGATCCCAATCATCCAAAGTACAAATCCAAATATGAGCAAACATTGCACGAACAAAATATTTCATTCTTTTAAACCATTTTGCAAGTACACTATTTTTTCCTTTTATAGCAAAAATCCTCTGTGCATACAAAATAAGCAAATCAATCAACAAATAGAATTACGGTAAGCTCCTACCTCTCATATACCAACAATCTCTCCCTGAGCCTCTTTATCTCCATGCGCAGGTAGAAAATCTCATCCCTATCCAGACAATGTGCCACAAGCATACTCTCATCATACCGCCACCCTACGGCTAATCGGCGGGCCATGTCTTCACACGAGTGGCAAAGCACAGCAATCTCACTAATCAGGTGGCCATGTGTGGCTAGCAGAAATGAAGGATCAATGAAGGGTCGCTCCTCAAAAGCCTCAAAAGAATCAATAACACAGGAGGAAGACGAAGCAGTGTCACCTATCATATCCTGACAAGCGACCTCATCTGCTAAATGCCAGCCTGGAACCTGACGATACAACGACTGCTCTGCTACCCATCGCTGGTATGGTACCGTCGCCATAGGAGGAGCCCAAGACTCAAGGCCTAGAGCTGTCGCATCCAAAGAACCCTGCCAGGAAACCTAGACTCGCCTATACAGGGATGTCAAATCAGATGGAAGAGAGGAATGCCCAAATCCAGAAAAGGCGAACTCCGGGATATCCTGCCAGAAACCAAACTGGCGAAGGAAACGTACGGGATGATAGCAGCAGCATCCCCGAAGGCCATGCAACAGCAAAGGAGTGCGAGCCGCACTACAGATCAGGGGCGCTCGACAAAGCCAAGTAGCCTCCCAGCTGATCTCCCACCCTCGAAACTGAGAAAGCATACGGCGATACAATGACTCCGTGGCCTCAGCACCACACGGAAGGTCGTCAAGTAACAAGCGCAGTACGTCATTACGACGGGAATCAGGAAATGCAAGCATAGGGGTCATGTACAAGTGTTCCCATAACCATACCTGGGAGAAGCTTAAATTAAGCTCAAATTTCAAAAAAAAAATAGGATGCATAAGAAAGAGGCAAAAAGAGCAGAAAGTACCTCAATGACTGGGTAAAAACCAGTCAAGGAGCGGCTGATGCAGCGGCTGGCCTTGTCCAGCCCTTCGTACAAATGCGCCAAGAGGGCTGCATTCCAGTTGTATGGCATGGGAAAGGTGATGTCTGCCACGAGCGATAACAGACGAGAACTCACTAATTAATTCCCATGGCAGAAGATTATCGCTCCCATGGTATATAAAATCAGGGCCCGAGCTTTTATTACAGCTGCGGCCTCAGTCTCAGGGATGCGTCTGGCGAAATTCGAAGAAAGCCACAAAAGTTTAAATAGATGACCCGAAAATTCTATGGCATCTGGCATCATCCCTAATAGCTCCATCCAGTCGTCCTCAGTAGGTACTGGAAGGTCCTCCTCAAAGGGCACAGATCCACCATCATATCTAAGACCCAGCTGCATATATATGTCATATGGGGTGATCCCTCACTCTCCAAAGGGCAGTTGGAATGTATGTGTCTCAGGGTGCCATCGCTCGGCCAAGGCAGATAAGAGCGACATGTTTGTCTTGCTCAGACGAACCCGAAATAGATGTGCAAAAGGGGTACGCTCCAGAACTTCAAAGAACAAGGGCTGAGGATCATGAAACCAGTCAGGCCAATGCGTCCTAACCCCACGCCCTCTGAGAAACCCAGGCGCACCGCCCTCTCGAGCTACGTCTGAAAGATACCGACCCTCCCGCGGCACGTAACATGGGTCGGTCGAATGATGAGACGGACCAGCCTCATTTCTACCTTGACGGGGCATGCTGCACAGGCAAGATTTACAGGTAAGTTTCCATGACAAGCCCATATTTCAAAAGGCCCATCTCGAAAGCCCATATCCACAAACACACCTTCAGAACCCGTTTTCCAAAACAACCCATTCCAAGACCTAAATCCTTCCTAAAGCCATTGCCATAAAACCACTTCAAAATCAAAGGCCTGCTCAAAGGTCAAGGTTCATTTCAAAAAAAAAAAAAAAAAGGGAAGGGCCGTTTCAGCAAATCCATGCATGATCCAATGGTCCAGATCATTTCATCCAATGGTCCAGATCATTCATCCAGATCATCCATCCATCCATACATGATCTGGATCAATGGTCCAGACCATCCATTCATCCAGACCAATCATCCATCCATCCGATGGTCCAAATCATCCGTTCATTCAATGGTCCAGATCATTCATCCAATCATACATGGTCTAGATCATCCATACATGGTCCAGATCACTCATACATGGTCTAGATCATTTCATCCAATGGTCCAGATCATTCATCCAGATCATCCATCCATCCATATATGATCCGTATCAATGGTCCAGACCATCTATTCATCCAGACCAATCATCCATCCATCCGATGGTCCAAATCATCTGTTCATTCAATGGTCCAGATCATTCATCCAATCATACATGGTCTAAATCATCCATACATGGTCCAGATCACTCATATATGGTCTAGATCATTTCATCCAATGGTCCAGATCATTCATCCAGATCATCCATCCATCCATACATGATCCGGATCAATAGTCCAGATCATCCATTCATCCAGACCAATCATCCATCCATCCGATGGTCCAAATCATCCGTTCATTCAATGGTCCAGATCATCCATCCAATCATACATGGTCTAGATCATCCAAACATGGTCCAGATCACTCATACATGGTCTAGATCATTTCATCCAATGGCCCAGATCATTCACCAATGATCCCCAATCATCCATCCATCCATTCGACGGTCCAGATCTTCCCAAAAAAAAACAAAAAAAAAGGGATTAGATCAAATAAAAGGGTGGGGCCCTTTCTTATCACACCCCACTCTAGCAAAAAAAAATAATAAAAAAAAAAGAATATATACATAATCAGCCAGCAACTTGACCCAAAAATAAAAAAATAATAATAATAAATAAAATAAAAATAATAATAATAATAAATATAATGCAAAATCCTGCAAGATCCAGTGGTCTAGATTACATCAAAACTGATCAACGGTCTTGATCGTGGCCCTCCCAAAAAGAAAGTGCAAGATCTCCCTAAGAAGTTGACCCACCAAAAACCCGAGGAGAATCCAACGGCAGAGAATACTTGAAATCAAAGAAATACAAGGTGGAGAATCACCAAAATGAGCTCCAGGGACCACAAATGCGTCCTTGGACGTTCGAATGAACGGGCTAAATGGGAGAAGGGTTGCACCGAACGGACCAGCAAACAAGAACGGACCAATGGTCCATCTCGACGACCGGCCAGAATCGGACTATCGTTGTGGCGGCAATCCGATCGCCGCCGACATTCTGACATGGGGCAGCGTGCTGTCCCCCATGCCCACCTCCAGTGACCGGTCCTCCCTTTGGACTGGTGGACAAAGTAAAAAAAATCCTTAAAATGGACTTCTGTTTCTTATAAAGCTCAAAAAAAGTTCTTCAAAAATTTCAAAAATAAACCTCTGATTCCCCAAAGCCCCCAAAATATCTCAGAAAATTCTTAAAATAAACTTCAGTTTCTCTAAATTCCAAAAGGTCCCAAAATTTCTAAAAATAGATTTCAGTGTTTCTAAACCCTTGAAAAGGACCCCAGAGAATTCCGAAAATAAACCTTCAAAAATTTTCAAAAAAAAATCCCAAAAAAAAAAAAAAAAAAAAAATCCAAAATTTTCAAAACAAACAACAAACAAAAAAAAATCCAAAATTTTCAAAACAAACAAAAAACAAAAAAAAAAAATCCCAAAAAAAAAATAAAAAAAAATAGCCCCATTGATTTATTAGTGGAGGCCATCAGACTTTTTTTGCAAATAAAAAATCATTAGCCCCATTAATTTATCAGCGGGGGCCATCTGACTTTCAAATAAAAACCGTTAGCCCCGCCAACTCATTAGTGGAGGCAATGCGGCTGTTTACTTAACTTGCGAAAATAAAAATCGAATGGATATTTGTCAAAAAATCTAAAAATAGTTTCAAATAAAATCCTCAAGGAGCCTAGCTCCAAAGAGGATAGTTTTCAAAAAACGCACGCGTCGCGCAGTACACTGAGAAATCTTCCATATTCTTCAGTTGCGGTCAGTGCAAACAGTTAAATAAGACCCGATCTCTTCCGGTTTTCCCGAAGGACGATCAAGTCCGTACATGATACATGTACGATTGGCCAGATCTCTATAACTGGGCAGTCGTACGAATGCTAGTAAGATGAGTGGATCTATCTCTGGAAAGAATAATCAAACTCGAAGTGAAGACAATCCATTGTAACCAAAGTATCAGACTCAGCAGATTGCATGGCAAACAGATTACCTGCACATACCTAGTCCGGAATGTTCGTAAAATTTGATCGAGTCCAAGTCGGCGTAGTGAGTTCCCCGTAAGGCCGCACCAACGCGCAGGGCAGTTAACCACTTTGACGATCAAATTGAACGAACATTCCTAGGGTGATTACATAGCAAAAGAACGACAGACCTAACAGTACGGGAATCCTCGTAAAGCCGCGACAAATGCGCAGAGGCCCTTACTTTTCAGACTCACCCTCCAATGCTGTAAACAATCCAATGTGAAAAGGTTGTGATTGGTGATCCGTAAAGCCGTGACGAATGCGCAGGAGACAATCACAACGTTTTCCTCAACCCTCGTGATATGTGCAAGTCATCTTTTTCCAAACAGTCAACTGACAATGATACAATGGTAAGCAATATATTTGAATCTCTACCCTTCATTCTGACCAGAAGGGTGGGGTGTCCACTTGCTTTGACCTTCGGTTGCTCGCAACCTCGGTCAAAGAGGGGCATTTGTAGACACCCCACCCAGGTTAATATCTTGATTTTTGTTAAGACAATCCGAGAACCATGATCATATCCTAAACCTAACCCTAATCCTAACCTGAGCCATTATGAGTCATCATTCAATCCAAACCAGGTTCAAAACCGATCCATTTCTCGGGTCATTTTCGGGTAACAATTAAGCCAATTTTGAGCCATTTCGAGCCGAATATCCAAAACGGACTTTGTTTCACTCTAAGGACCCAAAAAAAAGGACCCACCGGCTAAATTTCGAGGGAAACTGTACCGAAGCGGTAGTTTGACTACCGCCGGCGGCAGTCAAACTACCGCTTCCTCTCAAAAATGTACGTGGAGCTAGTCACATGAGTTTCGGACCCAGCCAGGTCCGGGCGGTAGTCGAACTACCGTCGGCGGTACTCAGAGTACCGCCGCGTGCAGCCTGAGTATGGACAGCTGTCCCAACATCCAAAGTCAACTCTCGCATACATTTACCCTCCTCATCCTCACTATTTACCATTTTACCTCTCCCCATTAGCCAATGAGAGCGCGCCATGTGGCGTCTCTCTCTCTCCAACCAATCACCTATTGCCACATCAGCATTTACCCCTCCCAAAGTCTAAAATTACCACAATGTCATTGGAGAGGGCTATAAATAGCCCTCTCCTCCTTCATTTTCACCAAGCCACCAAGGGAGGGAGAGAGTGAGAGAGAAAGAGTGAGAGAAAAAGAGAGGAAGAGAGGGAGAGAGAGAGTGAGGAGGAGAGTGAAGGAAGGGAAGGAGCTCTCAAGCCTTTCAAGCCCAAATTTTCCAGCCATCTCCCAGCCTTCACCTCAACCCCCTTTAACCCATAAGCTTAGCCCAGAATGATCATGGTTCAATCTGTATCCTAGCCTAATCAAGAATCAAGTCAAAGATCCATTTACATACAAGCATTTATCATGACATCTACTCCCTTCTCAATCCCCTTATTTTTTTAGATCTTTAGTGGACGTATGCTCTGTGACTTGCCGTATATCGGATCCTGTCACATCAAAAATTTCTAGTGATTTAGTCCACTTTTCTTATCTCTTTGCATAAGCATCATCACATCTACCCTCTAGACACATTGTCGGACGTATGCTCTGTAGTCTGCCGAAATTTCAGATCTTGCTACATCAGAAATCTACGTGTGACTAGTCTCATCATAACCGTAGCATCATCATCATCCCTTGAGATTATTTTACCACACTAAGTTGAGACCGTACACTTGACGCGAGAGGGTGCCTAACACCTTCCCTCTTTCAGTAATCGAGGTCCCTTACCCTAATCTCGGACCGTAGATCGAGTCAATCTAAGGTAAGAGAGTCTTGATTTCTCCAACCTTACGTATTCGTAGGTTCTAGCCGACCGCGGGATTCTGAGTAATATCGGCTAGTGGCGACTCCAACAATCAAAATCAGCTTAATCACCCCCACCATCATCACCCCAACACATTTTTCACAACAACGTGGACCCGATTTTTCAGTGTCTACAGTATCCAAGTAAGAGATTGTTGAGATATGGAGTCATATCTGGGGGTCGCATTACCGGTCGTGGCCCCTGCTTGACTGGTCATGGCCCCTGCTCGACCAGTCGTGGACTGGCACGACTCAAAGTCCAGCAAGCTTAAGTTTTTTGTGTTTCGAGGTGCTCGACCAGTTGTGGCCCTACCACGACCGGTCGTGGGGTCCTCTCGACCGATCGTGCAGTCTGCTCAACCGGTCGTGGTTACGCAGAGACGTTTTTGGATCTGATACGGACTCCGAATTTTTTAGTTGCCTTTCACAACGGTGCGAAAGGGAAGTTGCCTAAACTATATATAGGTGTCCTTAGGGCTTTTCTTAATGATTAGAATTATTGGGAAATAATTATAAGGTGTGGGTAAAGGGTTTTCTATGTACTTCCAAGGGAGAGGTTAATATATTGTCTTGTAATCTTCATTTTTCTTCATAGTGGAAGTTTGCATCTATGATTTTTTATCCTAGTTTGGGGTTTTTTCACGTATATCTTATCTTGTGGTTTGTTTTGGATTTCTTTAATCTGTTTCTAGTTTATATTTCTTCATGTTTATCGTTGTAGGTGAGACTTGAGATTGGATCTAGGCTCGCTGCGTTGTTGGCGTGCTGCGTAACAATTGCAGTGGACCCCACCCAGCACACTTGCATAGGAACTTCCTGCAAAAGGCTTTCGCAGGAAATCCGCATCCCCGGTAATCCAAACCATTCAATTAGTGGGCCCAACGATCTCCTCCCCAGACAATCTGCACCTCAATGTCCACCATGAAGATGGAGTGCCAAGCAATCAGGCTATTTTGTGAACCGTCTACACATCTGATGGGAAAAGAAGTAGACGAAGAGGGGTCGGTCCATTCAAGAAAGTGGGTCCCACCAGCTAATCGGCCTTGATTAATTACCAGAAAGCAATTTTCATTAAAGTAAGAAATCAAGGAAGAGGTGTTTTTACTTCTCCAAAGTATCTTTCAGAACTGACACGGCCTCCTTCGTGTCCTCGATCGTAGGGAGTCTAGGGACTGCTCCGAAAACAACCCTTGCCGGGGGATCTGTCGAATCAGAGAACTTGTCGAATTCCCACTCATCAAGCACCCACGACGGCGTCTGCAACAACGCAACGTCGATTTCTCCCTTCTTTGAATTGACGTGGATGTCATTCGACGGACCAGATGCGATGCCTGAAATCGGCCTGGCAGCTCTACTTACGGCCTGCTCCGCCCTGGACGGCGTCGAAAGATGGTTCCGGAAGCCGCTTAAGGCGCTGAATCCGGTGAATTTCGCGGTTCTGATGGCAGGTCCTCCTCCCATTTCTCCCTCTCTCTCTCTCTCGCTCTCTCTCTCTCTCTCTGATTTTCTTCCTTCTTTAAAAAAAGAAATGGCGGAAAGGGTTTGTTATACAAGGAGACTCGAGGATTTGTCAATATACGCGGGGTTTTAGTTCTGGTAAGTGGGATTGTTTTTCGGTAATCTAGACTGTTGGAATGATGTATCCCACCGTGGATGGACTATGACGGAAAAGAAATAAAAAGAAAAATCTAGATTGGATGATCTTGTACATAGATATATAATTTTGAAGTTGAATGTGGACGGTATCTCTGGTATTTATCTTTTACCAACAGATGATGACTCATCTTTCTTGAGTGTGAATGCACGTGTGTAAAAGGTTGGACCACCATGAAGATTACTTGCTTCTGAAGTTAGCCTCATCTACTAAAAGGTTGGACCACCAGTGCCTTGCGTCAGACCGTTGATAGTCCATTACTTTGAATAGCGTGGCGTGATTGATGATTGGAACCGTCCGATTTCTGGTTCATGTGATCTCATAGGTGGGTCCCACTGTTTGAATGGATCAGATATGATGTAGAAGTGAATGTTTTTAAGATAGGTGGGCTGCGTGTTATGTGGACACGACTCCAGAACCATCGATGTGCGTAGCTTTGACGCTGATTCCCAAGTACTCGGATTGCTAAGGCCCTGTTTGGGCAACAGGATTAGAAGGGATTAGGTGGAATTGGATTCATCTGGTTCCGTGCGAATTCCACTCCATGTTTGGCAGAGCTGGGAATTAGATCGGATGGAATTACATTGGGTCCCGTGCCAATTTCATTCAATGCTAGTAAGTTGTGTAGGTCCACCCTGATGTGTGGGCTATATCCACACCGTCCACCCATTTTTTGAGATTATTTTAGAGCATGGGCCAAAAATCAGGTAATTCTAAAGCTCAAGTGGACCCACCACTGAAAGCAATGGGGATTGAATATTTACCGTTGAAAACTTCTTTGGGGCCACATAAGTTTGGATCTACCTCATTTTTCCGGCCATACCATAAAATGAGGTTACAAAACAAATGAACGGTTTAGATATAATACATATGTGTTATTCTGGTAATTTCAAATGATGGTGGGTATATCCATTCAATGTACCACCATATTACCAACAAAGCAGAGCATTAATCTAATCCCATGGAATAAGGGGACAATCCCTGCCATGGGTAATAATGATGTTTTTTTAATACAATCCCACCTAATCCCTTCTAATCCAGTTGCCCAAACACGGCCTAAGTGCATAACACTGCACCGAACACAAACAAAGCTTTGTGGGTCCCACCATGATATATGAAATTTATCTACGTCGTTCATTCATTTTTACATATCATTTTAGTGCATGGCCCTGGAGATGAGTCAGATTCAAATCTAAGTAGACCACGCCTAAAGAAACCGTTAGGGTTAAATGCTTACCATTGAAAACTACCTGGCCCTAAAAGTTTTGGATCAAGCTGATATTTGTATTTTCCTTTCATCCAAGTCTACGTGACCTTATCAACAAGTTGGATGGTAAATAAACGTTAAGCTAGACCCCAGTAAAGTTTCAACGGTGATTGCCATTATCCCCCACTATTTCCTGTGGTGTGGTCCACTTGAGCTTACGATCTTCTGCATTTTAGGCTCCACGCCCTAAAATGAGTTGGGAAAATGGACGTACGGCGTGGATATAAAACATATACATTATGGTGGACCCCACAGTGCCAACACCATTACCCAATCCACTTCAGCAATTTTGGAATGTGGTCCGTCGGTTGGGATGGGATGCAGTTGATCAGCGGTTCAGATTACCTGAACATGGGACCCACTTGTCAAATTACCGACTACAAGCTAAAAAACAGAAGGTGATGGATAGTTTACTTGGGTTTTGATCCTGACAATCAAGAAGTGGATTCGTAATCCAGACCATTGGATTACAAGAGGCCAATGGTCAGGATTATCTACAGGTGGGCCCCACTTGTCAGAACTGAAAATCCAGGAATATATTTCAAAACATCCGGCTGAGGAATTCGGAAGGCTGCCACGTGTGTTTAAGACGGTGACGTTTCTATTCCCTGGTGTGCGTAGGGTTGACGCTGATTCCCTCGTACTCGGATTGCGAGGTGCAGGACACAGCACCGAATCCAAACAAAGCTATGTGGCCCCTCATGGTGCGTGCCTTTCTATCCAGGCCATCCTTCCATTTTTTTTTTATCTACTCATACTAGGTAGCGTTTTGAAGCGGATTGGCTGGTGTACCACACACCACCCACCTAGCTGGTGTGTTGACGTCACTGTGCTCTGTGGGCCCACATGAGGAATGTGTTATATCTAAACCGTCTGTCCATTTGGCGAGGTCGGCTTCCAAAAATAAGGCAGATCCAATGATAAGTAGACCACACTGCAAAAAGCAGTGTGGGATTGAACGTTTACCATTGGAACTCTTTCATTGTCAAAGAAGTTTTAGATATGATATTTATTTTATTCTTTTTGTCTAGGTCCGTCTGTTCTTATAAAACATTAGTAGGGCCATCATAATATTTATTTTCTATCCAATTTGTTCGAAGGTTACACAGACCTAGATGAAGAGGAAATACAAATATCATATTGATCCAAAATTTTGGCCGACAACAACGACGGATCACAAAAGGATTTCAATGGCAGAAGTTCAATCCCCTGCTACTTTTTGCAATGTGGTCCACTCGATCTTTTGGGCATCTTTTTTTTTTTTTTTTTGGCTCAAGCCTCATGGACAACTCACCAAGTGGTTGGATGGTTTGAATATGACTCATACCTTAGGATAGGACCCATAGAACTTGGTGACGCCAACACATCAACTAGGTCAATGGTGTGTGGTACACCAACCAATCCGCTTCCATGCCATGTGGGCTTGGCTGGCCCACCTTCCGTTGTCCCTTGGATGCACAATTTGGTCATGTGACATGTGTGAGTATGCTGGAATTGACTATGTGACTCGATTCCAACCAAACAACTTTAACCCCAAACGTCAAAATGGGAAGATGCCTCGAAATTGAGCACATATGATCGAGATATGACGAGATCTGTCACCTATTCAGCTACTTGTAAGATATTGTTTAAAATGATCAGTTGATTATTGGAGGGTAGGAACTATCCTCCAAGAATGAGTTGCACATTGTCTTCCATATGAAAATGACTTTCGAATATAAAAGCATATCAAAAGGGAACACTTACAATCCACCGCAGGGAATAACTACAAAACACGTTTTTAAAAGAGAAGTTCTTGTATTGGAATGGAAATGCATATGAGTGTAGACTTGGATTATATCTAAGGATTACAACTGGTAGATTACTGCAACTCCTAATGTAATATTAGGATATTGGTTATACTAGGGAATGTAAAAGAGTGATTATGCTAAGGAATATGAAAGATAATTGATATATTTGATTGGTTTTATTTGGTTGGTATATGAGACACTTTGTTTCATTGAACTCATTTGCTATTTATAGATTTCCTTGCGATTGTCATTTAGATGCTTCTTCCCACATCAGTCAATTATAACAATTGATTCGGCACCACTTTAGCCTTTTAGACTCTTCTTAGACACATGTCCCACTAACCACTTCAGCATTATCTTTCTCTCGAAAACGTTCTCCTTTCGAGCGTCTCGGCCATGCTTCATTTATAGATGACGTGTAATACCTTGATAAACACTCTCTCTCTCTCTCTCTCTCTCTCTCTCTCTCTCTCTCTCTCTCTCTCTCTCACACACACACACACACACACATATATATATACACACACACACACACACACACACACACACACACATAGAACGCTCACTGCGGACTTAATTACCTACGAACTTTTTTAAGAACTCATTATATGTGATGAGTCTCACAAATCTGAACGATCCACATGAAGCAGAGCCTCATTAAACCCCTTGGTACCAATTTTTACTTTAAACCAAAACTTTGATTGGCCATGAAAAATGTAAACAGTTTCTTTCCTTAATTTGCATTTCTCTTTGCTATGGCCCAACAGAATCTTAGATCAGGATGAAACTTCACCCCCTAAGGTTTCATGAGATTCCTCATCTTATGGACTGTTCAGATCTTGTGCAAATGTGCGCACGTGCGTAGGTGAGCATGCCTCTATTTTATATATATATATATATATATATATTTATATATATATATATATATATATATATATATATATATATGCTCCAAATATCTTTACAAAATTTATACATGCTATATATCTCTCGTGCAATGACACATGTCTCTTCCTAATTGGTTGTTCTAGAAGTGGTCATTGCCCCCTCCCCCCCTCAAACGTCACTTCGCCTTTGTGTATAAATGTGAAAAATCTATACTGATCCATAGTTCGATGCAATAAATATGATCAACCTCTCTTCCACGTGTCAACTCCCTATTGATTTTGCTCAACTAAGACAAAAACTAAATGACAATTTTTTTCCTTTACACGACCATTATTGTGATACATTACGAGGAGTCATGATTATCATCTCATTAATGCACACATCTGTCTCGCTTATAGCCTTGGCCCTTGCCATGTTTTGATCATATTGTTAGCCCATAGACCATCTAGCATATGAAGCCTGGCTCCCACCGTGCGACGAACAGTTAGTCAAAGATCCACCTGCCATCAACCGTGTCATCTACGAAGCTTGGTTCCTACCATGCAACAAATAGATGACCCTCCCACACCACAACCGTATTACCTACAAAACCCGGTTCCCACTCTGCAATGAACAGAGTGTCCTAACTTTCAAAGTTAATTATAAGAATATTTATTGCATATTAATAATAAAAGCACTTTGAGCTTATGTTGGAATACACTTTCTGTTTATACCACGTTATTATTAAAATAAGGTCACAATTGTGCATATTGAAAGTCTTTTCAATCCAAAGGTAAAAGGAATTCATCTGAGTGGTGAACCTTCCCCTTCACAAATTGTTAAATCTTTCACAATAGGTGATTGGATAGATGACCGACTTGTATAAAACTCAGTCTCGCGGTTTATTCTGGTGCCTAGAGTAATATGTGTTTCGTTTGATTCAAGCTAGATTCATCTCTAGCACAAGTGGCATGCATGGCCAAACTTGAGCTAAATACCACCCTTTAGCATGCTTAATTAACTAGCCACCGATACACTACTCATGTGGGTGTGGCTGTCATTGTCTAAATCAAAGCTAACAGAAGAAAAGATTATTGTGTACATGCATGTAGAAAAAGAAAAAGGCATCCAATAATACTCTTTTTTTTTCACTATTGTACCCCACTCGAGGTCAGAACTGCCTCTTTTACTTTGCATAGATGTTAAAATGTTCTTGAGCAACCAATGGAGGTGGTGGATCATAAACAAATATCACAGTGGGCCCATGCATTCTTTTAGACAGCTTCCTGGGTCTAGTCTCATCAATTACAATAAAATGACCCAATGTATATGACTAGATTTTAAGAAAATTGGTCATTTACTCAGTCACTTAGAGAATTTGATAACGATCAAGTGGTGATTGGGGGCTGAAGTTCTTCCTCTAAAGATGGGTTACTTTGTGCCTTCCACAAGAAAGACTTTCAGAATACCAATCAAATCAAACAAAAGGAAAAACTCACAATCAGTCATTAGGAGCAACTGCAAAAAATGCGTATCTTGAAAGAATTGCTTGATATTAAATAAAGAATAAATAACGTGTATGATCGTAAACTTGGATTACAATTAAATATTATAGCCAAGAATTACCGTTACTCCTAGAATAAGTTGAGATAAAAGATAAATTAATAGATTTTATTGATTGTTGTATTAAATTGGTGTGTGCTATATCTTGCTCTGTTGATTTCTTTTGTTATATATAGAGTTATGTTGCAACTTGTACTTCTAGATCTTTTCTCCATTACTATAATGATTATAGCAGTTGAAAAATCCTTTTTTATATCATTTTTTTTATTATTATGTTTCTCTTTTGTGACCGTTTCTTTTTTAAACGTCTCTTGGCAACTTTCTTTACTTTTGTTAGTCAAAGTTTTATTTTGTCCGCCATCGGTTGCTTTTTATATCTTAAATAACTCGATTGCGCTTCTTGTATATCCACTAAAACATTCTTTTGATCCACTAACATGTAGGATTAAACTTACATTAGTTGTAAACATGCCAAAATCGCTCCAAATTTTTGAAAAGATTTTATTTTTATCTACTTCTTATTTTTCATACAATATCACATGTTACTCCAATATTGGCTTTCTTAGAATTCCCGGAATTAGAGTACAACAGTTATGAGGACCTGCTGGTTATTATTATTATTTTTTTTTTCTGATTTAAAATATTCCTATAGTTACACCATTTGAATATTTGATTTCCCAAAATCCTATTGGGAATACAAATCTTATTTACTTCTTCTAAGTGGGGCTGAGCCAAACAAAACCTCACTTTTTCTTGGAGCACGGTGTTTCAAGTTGGAAGCAGATTCGGTGGTGTGCCACTCGCCGCACGCCTCCTTGGTGTGTTTACCTGACTAAGTTATGTAGGCCCACTATTATGTACGTGTTATATCCAAACCGTACATCCCTTTTGTCGATATCATTTTAGGGCTTGAGCCCAAAAATAAAATGTGGCGGATCTATACCTCAAGTGGACAATACCACAGACAGTAGTGAGGATCGAACTCCTACCCTTGGAGAAGTTTTGGATGGTAAATAAACATCACACCAGCTATATAGCTGCGGTATTGATGTCAGCAAGTTTTGTGGGTCTGATAACAAGGTATGTGTTATATCCAATCATCCATCGATTTGGCTAGCTCGTCTTAATGCTTGAGACGAAAAATAAGATAGATCTAACTATCAAGTGGACCACACTGAAAAAACCAGTGGGGGATTGAACGTCTACCATTGAAACCCTTTTTGGCGTCAAAAAGTTTTGGATCAATATGAAATTTGGTTTTCCTCTTCATTTAGGTCTTTGTGACCTTATGAACAGATTGCATGGAAAATAAACGTTGTTGTGGGCCCTACGAATTTTTTAACTGTGAAAATCATTATCCCCGCTGCTATTTGTGGTGTGGTTCAGATGATCTTTGGATATGATGCATTTTTGGATAATACTCTAAAATGATCTCTAAAAATAGATGAACGGTGTAGATATAATAAATACATCACTCTAGGGGGCATGCAACTTTGCTCTCCTTTGAACCATTAGTACAACTTGGAGCTCGAGGAGCGTCGGGCGCGGATTGGATACCGACAAGGTCAGTAGCCAAATCGCTACTGAAGTGACGTCATCATGCTCAGTGGACCCTACCATGATGCATGTGTTGTATCCATACCATCCAACCATTTGTAGAGATCGTTTTATGGCATTACAAAGAGAATGAGATAGATCTAAATTTCAAGTGGACCCACCACAGAAAACCGTGGGAGCTGTCACACCCACCGTTGAAACATTTATAAGGCCCACAATGATGTATTTTTGAGATCCATCCTATTCATAAGTTAACAGAGAGATAGATGAAGTGAAAACAAAAATATCAGCTTCATCGGAAACTACTGTGGCCCCTAAGAAGTTTTGAATGGTAGATGTCACTGTTTCCACTATTTTCCATGGTGGGGTCCACCTGAACTTTATATCTATCTCATTCTCTTTGTAATGCCATAAAATGATCTCTAAAAATGGTTGGACGGTATGGATACAACACATGCATCATGGTGGGGTCCACAGAGCTTGGTGACGTTGGACACGGATTGTGTACTACCCCCGCCCGTCCCTAGTTCCAAACGGGCAGTTCTGCGGGCGGGCTCACTGTGAAGTATCTATACATCCAAACCGTCAATCCCTTTTCTCAGATTATTTTAAGGCACGAACACAAATATGAGGCAGATCCAATGGTCAAGTAGACCACACCAAATAATGATCTTAGTTCCATTAAAATGCACAAAGCATTAAATGTCACTTGCATTAAATGCAAGAGTCATATGTGGTGTGGTCCATTTGATCGTTGGATCTGCCTCATTTTTGTTTTGATGCCTTAAAATAATATGAGAAAAGGGATAGACGGTTTGGATGTACAGATACATCATGGTGGGCCCACCCACGAAACTGGCCATTCAGAGCTAGGGACGGGCGAGGGTAGTATGCAATCCACATCCAGTGACGTTACTTCAATAGCGATTTGGCTACTGACCTTGTCAGTATCCAATCCGCGGCCTGTCCTCACATGACACGTACCTACAGTAGTTATATAGCTAGTGTGAGGTACACCAGCCAATTCGCTTCCGGTGAAGCCTATGTAACTTACTGACGTCATACACCATGGAGCTCGGTGGTGTGTGGCACATCACGCAATCCCCTTGGTGTCTCAAGAGGCCCAATCTCAAATTTTGATCATTGGCCTGCACTGTAGGGCCACTTTGTACCTCATGGTCTCCTGGCAAAAGGACCCAAATTGCCCGTGCTCCATGCCAACAGGACGGAAGCTATGTGGGGCCCACTACCATGTCCACGAGAAATCCATTCCGTCCATTTGTTTAACAAAATCACAATGGGGCATATCCAAAACTCAGGTGGGCCATACTGCAGGAAACAAAGGAGAATGGAAATGTCCACCATCGTAACCTTCTCAGAGCCTATCACGATGTTTATATGTCATCCAAACTGTTCATAAGGTTATTGTCATTAGTATGTAGAGTTGGGCATTTCTGACCTGATCTGGTGGATCCAACCCAATCCGACCCGATCCGAACCGAAGGCCTGGAACGGTGCGGTTCGAGTAGGGCCAATCAGATCCGATCGTTCATCGGATCGAGTTCGGATGGTGGTCAATCCGAACCAATCCAATTTGGAATTTGATCTTATCCGATCCGGTCATGTAGTACGAAGTTTTGAATGGTCATGTAGTATGAAGTTTTGGATATGCATAATTTTTGAAATGGTGGAAATCAATACTTCTACTTTTTTCGATGGCATGGTCCACTTGAGCTTTGGATATGCATAAATTTTGGATTCAACCCCTAAAATGATATGAAAAAATGAATGGAAGGTGCGGATCAATCACATGCATTCACGGTGGGCCCACATGCATTCACTCATAATCACACGCCAAACTTTACAACGTGCTCTTGATTTCTACTATCACCGGCAACTTGCATCCTATTGAAAGACGTAGATTAGATACTAACAGGTTGAGTAGCAGGTTGAGTAGTGAGTCCACTATTGCAGTGACGTCGCCAAGTTCTGTGGGCATCATTTTAGGGCATGAGCCAAAGGAGGGAGATAAAAATCTGTAGTGGACCCCACCATAGAAAAAAGTGGGGAGATGATGCCCACTGTTGAAACTATCCTAAGGCCCACCATAGTGTTTATTTGAAATCTAACCTGTTCAAAATTCAAAAAAGACATGAAAAAAAAGGGAAAAAACAAATATTAGCTTGATCTAAAACTTTTGTAGCCATTAGAAGTTTTTAATGGTGGGCGTCACTATCCCCGCTGTTTTCTGTGCTGGGGTCCACTGGAGCTTTGGATTTAACTCATTCTTTGGGTATTTCCCTAAAATGATCTCTCCAAATGGATGGAAGGCGTGGATACAAAACATACATAATGGTGGGGCCCACAGAACTTGGTGACGTCACTTGAGTAGCGAGTTTCTACTCAACCTGTCAGAAGCTAATCCGCGCCCCCTGTTGATGGACCCCTCTTCAAAGAAAGTGCTCTTGATTTCTTGTATCCCAATCCACGCAACATATACGTGTCTTGCGAAGACAAGCGTGTATGCGTCTCGATCTTCGAGTTGTATGAATGGCTCAAATGAGATCAAAGTTACATGGACCCCACCGTAACGTTTATTTTCCATCTAATCTGTTAATAATGTTAAAAATACATGGATGAAGTGGAAAAACAAATTTCATACTGATCCGAAACTTTTGTGATCTCCAAAAGGGTTTTAATGGTAAACGTTCAATCCCCCACTATTTTTTGCAGTGTGGTCCAACTGATCCTTAGAATTGTCTTATTTATGCTCAAGCCTTAAGACAAGCTGTCCAAATGGATCGATGGTTTGGATATAACATATACCTCATAGCTTGACCCAAAGAATTTGCTAACGTCAATACACCACCAGTAAATTCGCTTCCAATTTGGTATCACCCGTTTCTCTCTCTCGATCTGAACGGTATCCAACCTGATCCGATTCCGTTTCCCTGACCGAGTCGGACTCAGTTCGGGTTAGGTTAGCATTGCATTGGATCAGATTGGATCGAGTTAGCCGACCTGGACTCGGTCCCGGATCAGATTGAGTTCGGATCAGTTACTTAAAAATTCAGATTGATCCGAGTTGGACTCAATCCGATCCGACTCGACTCGATGCCCACCTGTACTAGTAGGACTGTACGTGATCTGAGTTAGCTCAGTTAGCTCGCTCCACTCGGCTCGAAAAAGCTCGATTTGACTCGGTTCGAAACTAATTTCGAGCCTAATCGAGCTGATTTTTTGAGCTCGAAAAAATTTCGAACCTAGTTCGAGCTTGCTCGAGCTCGACTTGACTCGAATCGAACCCCAACTCAAATCGAACTCGGATCGAATCAGTTCAGTGACTTGGTTACTTTGATATTGATGTTGCTCACCAAGTGTTTGATGAAGATGACTCAATGAAGTATCGGCTAGTGGCAAGGAAGGTATGTATATGAAACAAATATTCTTTTTTCTTGATTTTGATGTTGCCTGCAAGGTGTTTGATGAAATACTTGTAAAATTGCTGTTGTTGTTGCTTTAAATATCATGAGAATTTGAAGGTACAGTCCATGTCTTTGTGAAAATGTTGCATGGGTGAACTCGGCTTGAACTGGCCCGAGCTATTGACCCAACTGAGCCGAGCTGGCCAATCAGGCTTGAGGATCGAGCCAAGCTGAGCCGAGCTTGAGCTGGGGTCAGCTAGTGGCCCAGCTGAGTTGAGTTGTGCCAAGCTCGACTCGGTTCGACTCATGTACACCTCTAATCACTGAGATGCATGGACTAAAAACACAAGTAACGATATGAAGCAAAGTGTTGTGGCCTACAAAGCTTTATACTATGATTATTTCTATTCTTAATATTTCTTGTCACGTGGCCAACTTAAGTTTTTGGAGATGCCTTATTTTATAAATCCTGTCTCACCGTGATCTTGCAAAACTAATAGACGGGGTAGATTTCTAACGGGCATTGCGGCTGCCCCATATAGCTTCTGCCTATGGGAACTTCAGTCCAGCTCTGTTAACGGGCTGGGCCTAGGGTAGTTCTCAGCCCGGATTTTGAACTGTTTCGGGCCGGGCTTAATCAAATTGTAACATTCACGCCTGAGCTTGGCCAATTGACACCGTTAACAGCAATCCACTGATTTAGCCAAGGAGAGTCTATGGTGTAGTTAATTTGGTACTCCAGTGGAGTACCGAACTAAACTCATTTTTAATTAATTAATTGATTTTTTTTTTAACACACGCACGCACACCCCACACTCACGGGAAACGGATTGGCTACTCCCCTGACACCAGCCCCGGGGCTGTGGTCGGTGCTCTGTGGGCCCCACCACGATCTATATGTTTCATCCATTCCGTTCATCCATTTTTACAGATCATTTTATGCCTTATCCCAAAAATGAGAGGTATATACATCCCAGGTGGACGACACCACATGAAAACAATAGTGGTTGGATATCCATCATTAAAATCCTCCTAAGGCCCACTGTACTGTTTATTTGACATCTAATATGTTTATTAGGTCATACAGGCCCAGATTAAGGCAAAAAACAAAAATCATGTAAATCCTAAACTTTTATGGCCACAAAATGTTTTTTAATGGTCTACGCTCATTCAACACTGTTTCATGTAATGTGGTCCATTTAAGATTGGGATATAACTCATTTTTGGTCTCATACTGTAAAATGATTTTTAAAAATAGATAGACGGCATAGATGAAACACATACATCATGATGGGTCCCACGGAGCTCCGACCACCAGCCATTGGCTGGTGTCAGGGGGAGTAGCCAATCGGCGTCCACACTCACGCTAGTGGAATTTCATCATCTATGGGTACTCGAAACCCTTGACGGGGAGTTGAAACTCCTACGTGTCTACCACCCGAGCAAGAGTAAGGACCCAAACCCATTTTTAATTGTCATCGATCATGGACGGTCCCACTCAACAAACAAATCTCAAACCACCACAATAAAAATTGAGATCCCAAGATACATAGCCAGACAAAAAGAGCAGGCGTGAGATACGTGGCTAGATCCAGGCCATTCATCAGGACGACCACACACGTTCGTTGAATGTGGACCACTGGTGACATTATTTTAACTATCACTTTTTTTTTTTGTGCATTTTGGCCCACCTGATAAGTGGAAAAGCCTGATGAATTTTAGAACAGGACACTCCTTGATGAACGGTGCATCACACTCAAATGTTCTACGCTCGCATGTATGGCATGTGGCAAGGAGTTTATACATAGACTCCAATGACAGTCCACCACCATTTAAAACTGGCATGCGAATCCATTACTGTACACATGGCATAGTTGTACAGAAATTTAGACCGTCCAATTGTGGATAGAGCATAACCCAAAAGCTACGGTAAGAAGATAAGGGTAACATCTGATTTTATTTTTATTTTTTACTTTCGAATTTGGACCACTCACTTTTCTATTTTAACCCTCCATCTGGTAATCATGAATTGGATGGTTAGGATTGCTTCCACAGTGAGATTTTAGAGATATTCTCCATCTACAATGTACCCCACAATTGGGATGGTCCGGATAACATTACACGAGTGCCACACGTGAAGAAGATGAGTCTGCCACTGCTTTAAAAATGAAGTCGCTTGCATGACTTACAAAGGCATATGGTTGGGACTTTGCACTAACATGTAAGGAAAAAGGCTACATGCATGAGATCCACACCGTCCACCAAGTGTGCCACTCCCTTTTTGGCCGTAAGCCAAAAATTAGGGAGGACCCAAAACTCAGGTGGGACACATCGTAGCAACGGTTGGGAGGGGACACCCACCATCTGTTTGTGATGCTGTTTGTGATGTCGGATGAAGGGACTAACCAAAAAAACAGGCGATTCCAAAACTCATGTGGACCACACAACGTGACCTTAGAGGGTATGCGGATTGCATACTGAGTAACACTCAGTAAACTCTGTGGGGCCCACCTAGATGCATGTGTCGTTATCTACACCATCCATCCATCTTACCAACTCATTTGAGGGCATGCGCCCAAAATTAAAGCATATCCAGAGCTGGATGACCCACCTTAAAAGTTGAAGCTATAGATAATTCATTTACATCATATCCACCATTTGATAACCTTCCTAGTTGAGCTCACGGTGATGTGTGTGTGTGTGTGTGTGTGTGTGTGTGTGTGTGTGTGTGTGTGTGTGTGTGTGTGTGTGTGTGTGTGTGTATATATATATATATATATATATCATAAGATTGCACAGTATTATACATGAAGGTTGAAGCGTTAAAACACAGATTGTGTCACCTTGATTCTTTTTTGTGAAAACTCATCTATGTTTTTATATCATTTTAGGACGAGGCTGAAAATGATAATATTTTCAATGAGTTTTAAAAGCAATATTTGTGTTTTAAGTTCATCTCCGATGTGGACTGTTTTTGATGGTTTGTGAAATTTCCCTCCACCTTTTCCTTTAGTGCGGCTCACTTGAGTCTTGGTTTTGGATGTAAAATGATCTCAAGCGATCGAGGTAGCTCAGGTTGCCCCTTACCAAACCTTGGGCACCTCGAGAATTTCTTAAAAAGTTCAGATTCGTGTTGTTTCCATGCGGATAATTCATATACATCATAGTGGGCCCCACCATGATGTATGTTTATATACCGTCCCATCTAAACACAAAGATGAGAAGACATACCAACCACACGAAAATAGTGAGATAGTGAACATACGGGTTAAAAGCACTTGGCCGCCCACCTGAGTTTTGGATGCTTTTAAACCTTGGTCCGACACCTCATCCAAATAGGTTTCAAACACACATGGATGGATGGATCAAAGGTTTGGATGTGAAGTGGCCCCATTTACCTCAGAATACTTTAGCCTAACATATTAATCAATGATTATGAATAGAGTTTGAATACTTTGGCGGTGGAGGGTAACCCCCTCTCAACTACGAAATTTGTACATGTTAATTAGTTGGTGTGGCCCACAAAAGATTATTTGATTGAATTGAATTTTAAACTAAGGCCATTCACTATGAACGAAGGATGACATCTGAGACGTAATTGATGAATCAATATGGGTAGATGTTGTCTCTCTCTCTCTCTCTCATCATATATAGAATATTATATACAATGGGAATTGACAAATGGTACATGTGCCCATGACTCGACCTGACCTGTTGCATTTTCTCATTGCTCTCATGTGGTTTTCAAGCTGTGTGGGCCCCACCGTGATGCGTTTTGAACATCTACCCCATCAGTCAAATGTCCCCACCATTCCATCGTGGGCTTAGGTTCGTGTACACCCCTAGTGACACCCACTATTAAAAACTTCTCAAGGCTACGAAAGTTTTAGATCAAGCTAATATTTGTATTTTCTCATTTCATGTCACTTTTAAATAGTGGTGGAGAGGGGCGTTGGGATAGTTTCAACGGTGGGAATCATTCATAACCATTTTTTAGTGGGGTCCACTCGAGATGTTTTTGCCTCGTTCTTACTCATCCTAAAATAATATCTTAAAATGGATGGGCCGGTGTGTACAACATACCATAGTGGGGCCAGAACTTGGTGAATGAGGGTTCGCTACTCAAGTTTCAGGTATCTAATGCATCCCTTAAACTCAAGTGGTAATCCGTCCGGGCATGCCTTTGTGGGCCAATGTGATGTAAGTGTTTTATCCACGCCATTCATTTTAATATAAGAACTAAAAAAACGAGGCAGGTCCAAGGCTTAAGTGGCCCATAAGGTGGGGATTGAACGTCTACCATTAAAAACTTCTTTCCAGTTGGAGAAGTTGGTATTTGTGTTTTCACTTCACTCACATCTACATGACCTTATGAATATGGTGGATGGTAAAGAAACATAACGCTAGCACTTAGAAAGGTTTCAACAATGAGTGTCATTATCAATACAACCTCCTTTGTTGTGTTCTACTAGAGCAGTGGACTTGCCTCATTTTTAGGATAATAACTTAAAACAATCTGAGAAATTTTTTTAACAACGTGGATAAAACACTTAGATCACGGTGGGCCCCACAAAGCTCTACCGGATGCTTACCGTGATGGGGGTAGGACACGAGCGCTATTAAAAGTCATAATGGACTTCGGATTCTATACGGAGTTTTAGGTATATAGGATACCATAAATATATGTATATATATATATATATATATATATCAATTTAAGGCATGAGACAAAGAATGAGCTAGATCCAAAGGGAAAACCCACCATAGAAAACGGTGGATAGAGTGACATCATTAAAAATTTCAAGGGTCAAAAGTTTTCGATCAAGTTGAAATTTGTGTTTTCTTCTTTCATGTATGTCTTAACATGAATAGGTTGGATCTCGGATAAACATCATAGTGGGCCTTAGTAAGGTTTTAATGGGGCTTTGCAAGATGTTAGAAAATATGCAAAAATCAAAATTTTACCATCGGAAGAATAACTCATGCCGACCTTAAAGGTTAATAGTTGTCGAGCATAAGTACAGAGAGAGAGAGAGAGGACATGGATAAGCTCATGGGAACTTACATGAGGTTGAGCTGTGTGGGCCCCAGGGTGATGTGGGTCAAATTTGTTATATATATATATATATATATATATATATATATATATATATATATATATATATATATATATATATATATATTGATCACAGAGACATGAATGAAGGAAAAACACAAATATCAGCTTGATCCAAAACTAATGCCGCCAAGAAGTTTTCAATGATAAGCATTCAATTCCCACTGTTTCCAGTGGTGTGGTGGACCACCTGAGCTTTGGATGTGCTCCAAGTCTAGACTCATGCCCTTAAATTGAGCTAGAAAAACATATGGACAATATGGATAATTCATATACATCATGGTGGGCCTCACAGTTTGGTCATAGCATAGTCAGTTGCTAACTATAAATGCAAGTCGCACAATTCTAATCATAAGGTTGCACAGACATGAAAGATGGGAAAACACATCTATCAGCTTGATTCAAAACTTTTGTCATTTAATTCCCACTATTTCCAGTAGAATAGTCCACCTGAGCTTTGGATGTGCTCCAACTCCAGACTCATGCCCTTAAATTTAGCAGGAAAAACAGATGGACATCATGGATAATCCGTGTGCATCATGGTAGGCCCTATAGAATTTGTTCATAGCATAATCGGTTACTAACTATATATGCAATCTGCAAAATTCTGATCATAAGGTCGCATGGACATGAATGAAGGAAAAACACAAATATCAACTTAATCCAAAACCTCTCTAGCCCAAGAAATTTTTAATGATAGGCATTCAATTCCCACTGTTTCCAGTAGCGTGGTCCACTTGAGCTTTGGATGTGCTCCAATTCCAGACTCAGGCCTTTAAACTGAGCTGGAAAAACAGATGGACGGCATGGATAATTCATATACATCATGGTGGGCCCACAATTTGTTCATAGCATAATCAATTACTAACTATATATGCAGTTTGAAAATTTCTGATCATAATGAAGGGAAAACAGGCCCAATAAATTTTCAATGATAGGCATTTAATTCCCACTGTTCCAGTAGTGTGGTCCACCTGAGCTATAAATGTGCTCCAATTCTAGACTCATGCCCTTAAATTGAGCAGGAAAAACAAATGGATGGCATGGATAATTCATATACATCATGGTGGGCCCTACAGAGTTTGTTCATAGCATACTCAATTAGTAATACATGTAATCCGCAAAATTCTAAAAACTCTACTTGACTCAATATCCAACTGGGCCAGTGTTGACTCAGTTCAACTCGACTCGACATTTAACTATTAATCTAAGACTAATACTTTACTAATAATAGTAGTTATTTGAGATTCGGAGCTAACTCCGAAATGAGTCGACTTCGAGTTTCACAGTGACTCAGCTCAATTTCTCCCTGATTTGAGCTGAGTTTTCAAGTTTTAAAACTATGGTGTGGCTCATCGAGTTTTCGAATGCGGGTCAAAATTTCGCTGACACATCTGATGATGATGAGGTGGATCTCATGCACGTTCCTCCAATCGCCACATGGTTAGCACAAGTTAAAACCTGTATGAACCCACAAGAACCCCCCGTAGGTGTGGTTTTTAAAAAATGGTGGTGAACTAAGACAGGCATCAAATTGCAGAAAATTATATTTATTTAAACACTAATCAAGATCCTAGAAAAAAATATGTTTCCTATGAAATGGGCATCTAAGCTGACACCTTATAAAATAAAATTAATTAAGATAATCACTAGATTAGCATTATGTCCCTTATATCATTAGCACTCCATATTGAATGTTGGGCACCACCATTGTTATAAGTTTAATAGAGAAATGAGATGGTGGATTGCCTGTGGGAACCTTCCCATGCACATAGATAATTAATATTGTCTATCTGGACCGTTGAGTTGACTTTACCCACTTGGGAAAAATATCATACTGACCGTGCGATGAAAATAAAAAAGTTGTCTAACCAGTGGAATGCAAAAATAGATGTATGTGAAAGAAAGGAATCGGGATTAATTGAGTTTTTATTTCTTTGAAAGGGAGGAAATACAATGGTAAAATGTTTTTTTTTTTTTTGGCACTCGAGCTTCAACCACAAGCTTTGATTTAACATTGAATCGAGACATGTTTAGGCTTTGGACTTCCCCAAGAACTACAAGACTTGGTATAATAAATAAAAGCTGATGTAAAACAAAGCGAAGAAAAATCACATGGATTGTTAGGAAATCATATTAAAAAGTTCAATCCAAGAGCTTAGCACATTCCATACTTTTTGTAGCCGTAACATTGTGACTAGCTTCACACATTTACTATGCCATTTGAACACACCAATCCATAGCTCAAGTGGTAGATTGAGTGAAGATAACCTCATTTCAACACTGAGATTTTCGTATCGGTGCAGTGCGGTGTGGCTAATAATGAGGTCTGTGTACTAGTGTGCCAACCAATAAATAAATAAAACTATGCCATTGGAAAGCTATAGTTGAGTTTTACATGCCAGGCAATGTCAAAGGCTATTAAACTCTAAATAATTTTTTGAAATAATGTTGTTTTAAAAGTTAAATTTGAATTTTTAGTGATTATGATTTTTCTTATTTTTAAGGTTTAAATAAACTTGTAATAATTGGGTCCAACTCTACTCTATTTTAAAACAGAGATTATAGGATCGAGTGCCCATGTGGTGTGTGTGTGCACACGTGCACGTGTGTGAAGCATGGGTGCGTGTAAAATAAAAATAAATAAATTTGTAATAATTTAAAGTCTTTGTTTGAATTGTAAGAAAGAGCATAAGTTATTTTAATAGTTGTTTATTATAGTAAATTTATTATTTTAGAAAAAAAAACTATTTCAAAAAAAATTATGAATTTAAAATTTATAATTAGGTAAGTTATAATTTTTTTATATATATAAATAGAGTTTTTATTAATAATATCACTTTTATTTATGGTTATTTAATGAATTTTCTCTTTTAAATTCAAAAGCTATTTTTTGAAAAAAAGATGATCTCTTTTGAAAAAGATATGATTTCCTGTCCCACAATTCAAAAACCTGGTTGTATTCTTGTCCTTTTCAAAAGCATCCAGCTAATAGAATAACCATTAAAATATAATGTATGTTTTGCAGAGCTTACCAAACTGGGGGCACTGATTCATCAACATCTGCAAACATATGCCACCAGTAACACCAAAATCAGACTAATCCAATGAGCTTAACCATCTCAATTCACCTATCAAATTTATAGGACCATCATCATCTCAACCATTGAATCATGGCCCACTCAAATAGTTTAACTTTCTGATTGTGCACCATATGATATTGTGTCCATTCCAGTTCAAAATTAATGCCGGTTATAGTATTCATTCTTATATGGAAATGGAAATAAAAGACAAGAAATAATTTTTTTCTAGATCAGGCCCTTGATTTAAGTGGTCCCAATCTGTGAAATACATACCCAATTGAAAGTCACCATAACTTAGTGAGTTGGACAAGATCCACATTGCAATAGTAATACAACCCCTTCCCCAAACATCACCTCCCTATAAAAAAGACTCAAAAAACCCCTCTTATTTTTTTTAACAACCCAAAAAAAGACTCGGAAAAAATCCGTCCCCTCTTAACCCAATCCACGCCGGAGGATTCAGATAACGCAATCCGCGTCCACGAGGCAGTGACTTGTCTTTAATAAAATAATACAATTTCAATTAGCAAAATAGTGGTGTTGGAGCACTACTAAGTTACAGTGCTCCTACTCGCATTGGGAAAGTTGGAGGGTCCAAATGATAGATCCGAACCTTTCATTAGGTGCATCACACATTACACGGGTAATGAATCTAGAATCACGCACATCCATCTGGTTTTTATCTGATATATCCATTAGTCGGACGTACATTTCATATCCAATCATTTTCAAGCCATGGGCAGGATGTTTATGATGGTCTGATAGAAGTGATTCTTGAGAATAGTAAGCAATCCATAATGGTATCCAAAAAATAAATGGTTCAGATTGTTGATTGGGCTTACTTTTATATAATTAATTAATCTCAATCGTCCATTTCATAAGCTATGGTTGGATGGTTAGAATGTCACATTGGAATTATTTCTAGATGGGGTACCAGTGAAATGAAGAAATCGGACTGCGTTCTGAGTTACTCATCATGCTTTTATCATACTGAATAAATTCTGTTAGGCCCACTCTGAATGTGTGTGGTCTATCCATATTGTCCATCCATCTTTCCGGATCAATGGGAATAATGATTTTCACAGTTGAAACCTTCCTAGGGCGCACAACAATGTTTATCTGTCGTATAACCTATTCATAAGATCACACATACATCAATGAAGGGAAAGCACAAATATCAGCTTGATCCAAAATTTCTATGGACCTCAAGATTTTTTCAATGGTAGACATTGAATTCACACTGTTTCATGTGGTGTGGTCCACTTGAGCTTTGGATATGCTTTATATTATCTGTTTAAATGGATATAATTATTATCTGTTAAAATGGATATAAGGAGTGGATAAAATACATAACATCAATCACAGTGGGCCCCACAAACTTTTCTCAGTACTCAATCTGCTTCCTGAAATGAATGCTGAACCTGATGGACGGTTCAGATCAATCGAATGGACGGTCAAGTGTCCCATTCCAACTAAGAGATCTATAGCTTTATAGTGCTCTTCTAGCCATTGAATCTTTTCTCTTTATAAAACCCTTAAAAACCCTATAAATACACTCACTCACACACATTATACACACCTCTCTCTCTCTCTCTCTCTCTCTCTCTCTCTCTCTCTCTGTGTGTGTGTATCATGGCTCAGTTTCTTCACCTTTGCTTCATCTTAGCTCATGTGCTCACCTCCCAAGCAATGGCTAGCCAATTAGGGTCGAACCCAACGGTTCGAAGCATGGTGGAGCCGACGGTGCAAAATGTTTCGGACCCACCTACTTCTAGTGCAACATCAACCATCCGAGAGTCCAAGACTGAGTCGGAAGTTGAAGACGCCCCTGAAATCCGACGTCTCGGAAGGCATCGTCATCATCCAAAAGAGGAGTCGGTTGCAGGGGGTGGCGTGATCCTCGGCGGGCTTGCGACCGCCATTCTCGCAACGGTCTTTTGTTACATTCGAGTCACGAGGAAGAGAAATGAGGAAAATCCAACCTAGAAGGGATTTTCTTCTTCTTCTTCTTCTTCTTCTTTTTGTTAAATGTGTATAGATTACATAATACATTTGTGTGATTAAAAGAAAATGGTAGCCCTTGATTTTGTAAGAAATGGGTCATTAATTAATGTAATGCCATGTTATGCTTGGTCTTGAATTCCTACTAGGGGTCATGATGAAAGAGTTTCCAAATGAATCTGTTTTTTAAGAAATTGCATTTGGGTGTATGAAGAAGCAAGGAAGTAGATTCTCAATTGAGGGAAATGGTACTGCTTCCCATGAGGTAGAGCTGTGTGGGCTCCACTGTGATATGTGTCAGACATCTATACAGTGCATTTGGTGGGGACCCCTCTAAATCATGGAATATCAGCTATCTACTGAACTCAGGTAGGTCTCACCATCTAAAACCGTGTGAAAACATACTAAAACATATGAAAGCACTTGAGGGGCGCACTTGAGTTTTGGATACAACTAAACTTAGTGTGACCCCTCATCCAAGTGAGACACAAACAATGGATAGGCTGGATGTTTGAACCACATCCCAATAAACCCTAAAAACACTCATGAAGGTTTCAATGTGTGGGTGACTACTCTCAACTATTGTTTGTGGTGTGGCCCACCTAAGTCATGAATTGACGTGATTTTTAGGCCTTCCATGGAATGGTTCATTTTCTATATTTTAAAATTACTGGCTCTAAGTTTCTCTTTCCTAGTCTGCAAATGTAATGAATAAAATATATATATTATATATATTATATATATATATATATATATATATATATATATATTATATTTTGAGAGGATTTGTTTCTTGGAAAACCATTTTTTCTACTATTTTAGCCACCAAGTAGGCAAACAACCCTTGGAAAATGCAAATGATTCAAGAATTTCTTTTGTTATGCTATCCCTACTTAGGATTTGAGTGGTAAGACCTTAATGACATTTAAATAAATATGTTTGGGCATGTTTGGATTATGCTAAAAATGTGTTTTAATGCACTTTTCTCTTAACCAAAATCAAATATCCAATGAGCGTGAAATTTCACTCATATGGTTTTTTTTTTTTTTTTTTTTTTGACAATGAGTCCGATGGGCACACAGTTTGGATTAATACATGTGTAGGGTTCAAGTATTTCCTTACAAACTCCTTTTCTGAAAAATTAAAAATAAAATTAGAGAGGGATTTTTTTGAACACTTGTATATTTTTTGAAAATTTATAAAAGAAAAATAAAAAATGAGTGTAGCATAGCAAAGTGTGTGAAACAATGAGAAGAAGATTACCATCTTCTTAAAGAAATTAAAACCTTGAATTCACAAGATAAAAAATGAAAAATTCAAAATTATAACAAGAGATAATCTTAAGACTTTCCAATTACATAACTTATAAACCAAAAAGAAAAAAGCAAACCTCTAATTTATTTAGAAATTATTCGAAATAGCAAAATTTTTCTAAAGTCTAATTTGCCAAAAATAAAAGTATAGATAAACCTTACCAAAGCATTTATGACATTATTGTAAACATTTTTTTTTTTTTTTTAAATTTTAAAGACAAAAATCCTAAAACTACAAGAATAATGCGATACAATGAGGGCGATTTTTTTTTTTTAATAATAATAAAACTGATGTAGAGCGGCTCGCGAACACTTTCATGTCCAAGATGGATTAGAGAAGGCCTGATCAAAGGCAGAAGTCATCAAGACCGTCTGAACTTTAAAACAGGTATATCTTACAAACTGGAATGAGCTACTCGACGTACCATATTTGATTTTGGGGTAGAACGAGCTACTTTAGCCAACTAACCTAGCATAATTGTGAGATTTCATCATATCGATGGCCGAATTCCATGTTTAGTTCCATTTTTACTATAAATAGTAAGTTTTGGTTTGATTATAACTCTTCATCCGTTGGGCTCTAGGAGTTGTGTCCAACATGAAAAATGCTTAGAATAATTAGGAGAATAACGTGGTTAAGCCACATAGGACACTTACTATAAAAGTAATTTTACTATTTGATGCAGGGATGAACGTGATGAGGATAACTACTCCGAATCTACGGAGCTTCTCTGGACTCCTCACAGAGACTTCTCGAATCCACGAGGAAAGAAAACAGAAAATAGAAATAAATTCTAAGAAATTTGAAATTGATTAATTGATGACTAAAAACGAGTTCACAACCCTTTAAATAGGGGTACCAAGTAATGGAAAAGAAATTAGAATCAAACTGCAACTAAAATTCCTAGAATCCCCGACTTACTATAAATAGTAAACTTACTATTTATAGATAGTCGTGATGTCTACTAGTGAGCAAGGTTTTCATCTAAAAATAGTAAGTGTTCTATTTGGCTTCACTAAATCGTTCTCCTAATTATTCTAAGCTCTTTTTACGTTGGGCGCAACTCCTAAAGCCCGACGGATGAAGAGTTATAATCAAATTAAAACTTACTATTTATAGTAAAAACGAAATTAAAACAGGGAAACAACCGTTGATCCAGGGGTTTTTCATAATTTTGAGCTACTTAACTCGGCTTAGCAAGGTTGGTTGGCTAAAGTAGCTCGTTCTACCCCAAAATCATATATTTTACATCAGGTAACTCATTCCGGATTGCGAGATACGCCCGATCTAAGGTCCGACGGTTCGGATCACTTCTGTCATCGACCAAGCCTTTTTTGATCCATGTTGGCCATGAAACTATTCGCAACCTGCTCTACAACACTATTTATAATAAGTTACGAATTTTAGGGAGTTTTAATTTTAGTTTGTTTCTAATTTCTCTCATATTGCTTGGTATCCCTATTTAAAGGGTTACGAACTCGTTTATTTCAATCAAGAAATTAAATTTCGAATTTATTAGAATTTATTTCTATCTTCTTGCTTTCTTTCCTCATGGATTCGAGAAGTCTCTGTGAGGATTCTAGAGAAGCTCCATGGATTCGGAGTAATTATCCTTAAGGAAGACGGTGATTGACCTGATCACGTTCATCCCTACGTCAATTGCTATCAAAGCGAAGATCCCCCCTGGGCCAATGACAAACAATGAAGGTAGGAGCCAAAATCCTATGGACGACGATCGAGTGATTCATTATCTTTCGAAAAGAATGGAATCTTTCCATCGAGAGAGTCAGTTGGCCATGCAAGGGCTGCAGGCAACCCTCAACTTTATTGCGAATGCACTAATTCCACCCTGAGCTCAAAGCAATGCTCAACCGCCCGTGGTTGCTGTACGACACAACTCTGATTCTTGTAAAGCACCATCAGATTATGATAAATCGCGGGTCATCACTTTGATCGTAAGGAAGTCATTATACATGCCAAAAGTATAAATATATTTACAACGAGACAACATCTTTCAAACAAGGTGCACTATAAGCCAAAAAGTCTGGAATGTGATCATCGATGTCAAGATCTGTGAGGATCTCGTATAAAAAATAATGGTAAAAAAGCTGCAACTGAAAATAGAAAAACATCCATCTTCGTACACGATTAGATGGATCAAGGAGGTCAACGAAATAAAGGTAACTGAACAATTCACTGTCACGTTTTCAATTGGTAAAAGTTATAAGGATCAAGTACTTTGTGATGTAGTTGACATTGAAGTTTGTCATATGTTACTTGGTCGACTATGACAAAATAATATTGATGCTAATGCTATGCATAGAGGTTAGGATAATGTATTTAAATTTACCAAAGATGGTAAAAAGATTGGCCTCCTATCTATGGGAACGGAGAACGAATCCAAGACTTCTAAAGTTAAGGAACAGTCTCTCACAACCGAATAGGTTTTTGTTAAATAATATGAAGAAACAAGAGATATATATGCATTAGTTGAAAAGAAAGAATATATGGAACTTGTGAACATCCCAGGGAATTTAAAACTAGTGTTGCAGAGTTCAAGGCAATTGTGCTCGATGAACTCCCTGATAAATTGCCTCCCATATGAGATATACAAAACCACATTAATCTTGTCACAGGGATAAGTCTGCCTAATTGCGCACATTATTAGAAGGAATGTAAGATCTGGAAGGCAAAAGTGAAGGAACTGATCCATACCAGCCAAGTCAAGGAGAGCATGAGTACATATATAATTGTCACAACTCAAGAGCCTAATGTCAAGTACAAGAAAATGATTAATAAATATCGGCATCAAAAGTTATCTCAGAATCGTGAAGCAAGTCCCTTGAGTAACTTGAGAACGAGTTTTTTTTTTCCAAGTGGAGGGGTCTGATGTAGAATGTGTCACAGATACATTCCTAATATGGTTGGACTAAAAGAAGGTGGACCATAAATTGATCATAACTTTTTATTTGGGTATCGTTATGGTGCACCAGACCAAGTATCATGAATCGAAGTAGCACGAGAACTCAAGGACGAGTTCTTTTGAAGTGGAGGGGATTGATGTAGAGTGGATCACAAACAGTTTCATGTGTAAGATGGATTAGACAAGGCCTGATCAGAGGCAGAAGTCATCAAGACTGTCAGAACCTTAAAATATGCATATCTCGCAAACTGGAATTAGCTACTTGACATACCATATATGATTTTGGGGTAGGACAAGCTACTTTAACTGCCTACGCTGAATTTGCAAGATTCCATCATATCGATGGCTGAATTCCATGTTTAGTTCCATTTTTACTATAAATAGTAAGTTTTAGTTTGATTATAACTCTTCATTCATTGGGCTCTAGGAGTTGTGTCCAACATGAAAAGTGTATAGAATAATTAGGAGAATAACTTGGTTAAGCCACATAGGACACTTACTATAAAAGTAAATTTACTAATTATAGTAAGTTATGAATTTTAAGGAGTTTTCGTTATAGTTTGTTTCTGATTTCTCTCATATTGCTTGGTATCCTTATTTAAAGGGTTGTAAACTCATTTATTTCAATCAATAAATTAAATTTCAAATTTATTAGAATTTATTTCTATTTTCTTGCTTTCTTTCCTTGTTGATTTGAGAAGTCTCTGTGAGGAGTCCGGAGAAGCTCCATGGATTCGAAGTAGTTATCCTTGAGGAAGACAGTGATCGACCTCATCACGTTCATCCCTGCGTCGATAAAACTTTTCCTCGATTCACAATTTCGAACTGAAAGCATGCGTTTTCTTACGAAATGGTTGTCCTCAACCTACTGCACTAGTTGGGCCAACCATGGAAGCAACGTTACATAAAGATCAATAAATCGTTTGTTTCATAACGATGCTTGAATCAAAAGTAAAAGCTAATTTACTATCCATACTTTGAAGGACAATTTCTCCTTACTCAGAATGAATTTCTTTGAATTGGATGTGTTTAAGGCTAATTAAGGACTAGTCCCGGTTCTGACAAAATATTTTTGCTTCCATTTAGACTTCTTTTGATCCAATCGTCCTATGAATGTACATAAAAGTGTCATCCAAACATATACTCTAGAAAGGGAATATGGATCGTCCCCTGATTATAGATGGACAATCACAAGGGATGGTCGGAAAACAATCACAAGGGATGGTCGGAAAACAATGTTCACCACCAAAACCAACATGCACAAAAAGTTTTAGTTCACGAAAATTAGGTGTAAGAGACAATCACAGCCTATCGAGACTATTGTGTGTGGTCCACCAATGCCTAACATATGCATAAAACTCGTGCTTTGCTTTTCATTAATGAATCATGATTTAGACATTGAACTAATTCCACCACTGATCAAATTAAAACCATTTCATATACATTTGATCTTTGCATGATGTCAATCACACTTTGTAACGATCAATGCCGTTGTTGCTGACAAGATGTGATGTGGACACAATGAATGGCCCGGATTGAGGTGTGTTTTTTTTTTTTTTTTGCATTAGATTGAAAACTGGCCCACTCTCATTGTACAATCAACAACCATCCGATGACAATGGACCGAATCATGATCACCACCTTTCTTCATAGAATGCCAGCCATGCATGATGACACCCACCAACCATATGCTAAACCCGTCAATGGCAGCTATCGCCAACCATTGATGAATTGGTGCATGCACTGTACATCATACAGCCCATGAAAACGACGTACACGGCCATCTCTTTCATCATGGTAATAACCAACCGTCACTAAATGCACACCAACACCATCGCCGACATTCATCTATCTTTTTCCGAAACCACCCAACCACATGATAAAAAAAGGTGGTCCCAACTTGGATTTGTTAGAATGGAAAATGGGCTCAGCTGGCCTGGTCCACCTAGCTCACAGGACATGTCCAGCTCACTTTAGGCTAGGTTGGTGAGCCATGAATAAAGATGATATTAAGTGAATTGGCCCAAGAGTCAATTCGCCAATTCGCCCCACTCACTTCCAATGACGGTTTGGGCTAAGCTAAAATGGGTAAGGGGTTAGGCTTTTTTCCTTTTTTTTTATTAATTTTTTTTTAGGTTAGCTTGTTAGTAGACACTCATGTCAGTACACACACTTAGAGTTGTACACGAGCAGACTAAGGCTCGAGTACTCGCTTGACTCGACTCGTCTGAGTTAAAGTCGAGTACGAGTAGGTTTCCACGACTCGTTTACATAACGAGTAGAGTACGAGTCTAGAGGTACTCGACTTAGTACTCAACTCGTTCCTTTATATATAAGCCCACTCCAAAAAACCCTACCCACCCATCCGTTTTTCATTTTCAACCAGAGCGAGTAGCCGAGCGCCCAAAAAACCCTACCGCACCCACCCATCATTTTCAACAAGCGAGCGCCCAAACTCTTCTTCCCGCCCATTTGAAAAAAAAAAAAAAAACTTCTCTCTCTCCCCTCCCTCTTCCGGACTCGTCAGGACTCCGGAGTCCCTCTTCTTCCCCTCTCTCTCTCTCTCTCTCTCTCTCTCTCTCTCTCTCTCTCAAAAACCATATCCCAAAAAACCCTACCCGACCACCCGTCATTTTAACCGGTGAGCGCCCAAACCCTTCTTCCCACCCGTTTGAAAAAAAACCCCCTCTCTCTCCCTTCCCTCTTCCGGTGCTCGTCAGGACTCCGGCCGTCCCTCTTCTTCCTCTCTCTCTCTCTCTCTCTCTCTCTCTCACACACACACACACTTGTCCCCTATCCGGTGGTGCTAGACCCCTTGCTTGGTCCCTACGGCCTGTCCGGTGCCCCTGTCCGGTGTCGGAGCTCGTCCTTGCCAGTCGTCCGGTTTAAAATTGTCCCTGCCAGGCTGCCACTAGTCATCGCCCTGCCCTGCACGCAGCTGCCGGTCTTTCCTGCCCAGCTCGCCCGATAATGTGTGAATTTTTTATTTTTTATTTTTAGAAATTATTTAATATATGTTAATATAGAATTTATTTAACATAATTTTGGGATTAACCTGATATTTGTGTTTTCCCTAAATATTCGGTGGATAATCAGTTGTTAATATAGATTTTTTTTAATATAATTTTGTTAATCAGTTATTAATATATTTCATATTTGTGTTAATATAGAATTTGTTAATCAGTTGTTAATATATTTGTGTTAACCTGATATTTGTTAATATATTTGTGTTAATATATTTGTTAATATATTTGTGTTAACCTGATATTTGTTAATATATTTGTGTTAATATATTTGTTAATATATTTGTGTTAACCTGATATTTGTTAATATAGTTGTTAATATATTTGTGTTAACTTGATATTTGTTAATATATTTGTGTTAACCTAATATTTGTGTTAACCTGATATCAGTTGTTAATATATTTGTGTTAACCTGATATTTGTATTAATATAGAATTTGTTAATCAGTTGTTAATATATTTGTGTTAATATAGAATTTGTTTAATATAATTTTGAGATTAACCTGATATTTGTATTTTCCCTAAATATTTGGCATAAATATGAATTATTTGTATTGTTCTAGTTGTAGACTTGTAGTATAGGATAATCAGTTGCCCATTTGAGGATTTCTATGTTGCCAGATATAGATTCAGTGTGTTCTTGGATGCATAGAAATTGCTCAAATTGTCCATTTTTGGACAGTTCAGGGTTAGATAGATTGTAATGTCTTGATTTATTCCAATTTAAATACATATGTCTGTTCTTGTTACGTCTCTCCTTTTTCTCTCTGGATATATTTCATGTATTTATTTCCGTCGTCAAATGTCCATACTTTGTGTTGATGATTGACATGGGAATCAAATACAAGATTAATATATTCTAGAGAGATAAGGAGATCTTTTTGGAATTTTACATAGCATTTAAATTGAAAAATGAAGCATTACAATCCATCTAACTTTGAATGGGTGACTGATTTAGACAGTTAAGTAATTATGTCCGTCTAAACCCTAGGTAATAGTTAACATATCGAGAACTTAATTTTATAGATGGCTAGTCAAGACGAAAGCACAAATACCCTTGAAATAGGTGCATCGGCCACATCTCCTCTAATAGTAGAGGGAGACACAGACACGTCAACCGCATGCAAAGGGAAGAAGAAGAGATCAGTAGTGTGGGATGATTTTGAAGATGTGACAATTAACGATGTACGGAAGATAAAGTGTAATCACTGCAAAGGGTTATTCAGTAAGATTCCAGGAGGATCTACAACACATCTAATTAGACATTTGAAGACGTGTCTCCCTCCTCCCGGCCAACAGACGCTGTCATTTACGAGGTTAGAAGGGGACGACTCCCAAGGCGTAGTGTCCACTCATAAGTTTGACAAAGAGAAGCTGAATGAGTGGTTTGCTAGATCAGTGATTTTGGAAGAAAAATCTTTCAGAATGATTGAAAGTAAAGGGTTTAGGGATTTCTGTCAATTCCTTAACCCTCGGGCCGAGAATGTCTCCCGCGTCACAGTGCAGAGAGAAAGCATGAAGATGTACGCAAAGGAGAAGATGAAACTGAAAGAAGTTTTGGATTCAGTGATCAGAATAGCTTTGACTTCTGATTTATGGACGGCGTCCAATCAAAGAAAATGATACATTTCATTAACCGCTCACTATGTCGATAAGGATTGGAAACTATGCAAGAGAATTTTGAACTTTAAACACCTTCCTCCTTCACATACTGGTTTACTTATTTCAGATTGCATCTACAGTTGTCTAGAAGGTTGGGGCATTGAGAAGAAAATTTCAGCAATAACTTTAAACAATGATTCAGCAAATGACAGTGTCATTTCATACTTATGTAACCAGTTTAGGGCTATATGAAATTTATTTTTTGAAAGAAAAATATTCCAGGTTAGATATTGTGCCCATGTTGTAAATTTGATTGTACAAGAAGGGCTGAAAGCAATCAACGACACTATAGAGAATATAAGAGAAAGTGTAAAATATATAAGGGGGTCGTCATCGAGACTGAGTGTATGGAATGACATCATCCAACGTTTGAATGTGTCATCTAAAAAACGTTGAAGTTTGATGTCTATACACGTTGGAACTCGACCTATGAAATGTTAGATGCAGCAATGGAATTACAGCTTGCATTTCCTGAATACGCGGCGCGTGACAGAACATATTCTTGATTGCCGAGCACAGATGATTGGGCCAAAGCACAACAAGTTCACACATTTCTCCAAGTTTTCTACGATTACACGAAGATTTTTTCTAGGAATCAGTATCCAACTGTGAATTTGTTTCCTCCGTCACTTTGGAAGATTAAGAATGCTCTACAGAAAAATGCCAGTGAGGGTCCAGATTTCATACGCCAGATAACAGTTGGTATGAAGACGAAGTTCGATAAATACTAGGACGATTGTCATCTGTTGATGTCCTTGCCAATTGTTCTTGATCCCCGTTGTAATATGGGATTAGTTAGCTTTATTTTCATGAAGCTTTATCCTACTGAAAGAGCGGCAGAAGAGATATCTAAGGTTCGTGAAGCCCTTAAAGATCTATATAAATCGTATGTTAATACTTTACCTGTAGCGGGTGTTAAAGAAAGTAGAGATGCAGATATTTCTGTACCTAGTAATTCGGATGTGCTAAATGAATACATATCATATTTAGCACAAGCACGAATGAGAGTTGATACTAAGGAATCAGAGTTAGAAATGTACCTCAAGGAGCTAATCGTAGTGCGAGCTGAATTTGATGTGTTGGAATAGTGGAAGATGAAGGTTAGTGAATCAAAATACCCTATATTATCTGTGATGGCACGGGACATATTATCAATACCAATTTCAACAGTGACATCAGAATCTGATTCAGCACAGGGAGAAGGGTTGTGAGCAAGTATCGAAGCTCGCTTTCGCCAAACACAGTTGAAACGTTGATTTGTACGCAAGATTGGTTGCGCCCAATATGGGGAGGAGATATGAATGATGATGATGAAGAAGAGGAGAGTGAGATTCGTGACGAGTCTCTACCTACAGATCAGTAATTATTTTCAGTTTTTTAATTTTTTTAGTTGAATGTTGAATGATCTGTAATATTATTTCACTGCAACTACAAACACGAAAGTGTTGGTCCTTTTGGAATGTGGTTTGGAAGACTTTGAATCTTTGATATTTATTTACATATGCCTGTTCATTTGCTTTTATTTTTGAATTTTGATACATTTATATTGCTTTCTTTTGTTGCTATATCAAGTTCAATTTATTTATCAATATTCTGATTTTTTAATTAAAAATTGAATGTAGATATGTCATCATCTAAGCCATCGACAAACATTTGGGACTATGCTTTCCTAGTTGAATCACCGCCACGGTCTGGAAAAATAAAGATTAAGTGTGGTTTGTGTGGTGCAAAGTTTATGCACAAGACTAATCACTTTCGCCTACACTTGTCATGTCGAGGTGGTAATGCAAAACCATAACCCAATGCCCCTAAGGATGTCCAAATTCTTTTTCAAGCCCTTTTAGATTCGAATAGAAAGCCTTCCACTCCATCCAAATCTTCTTCTTTTGGATCTGGTACACAAATGACATCCACAAAAAATGTAGAAGAGGAAGCCAGATTAAAAGCTTTGGAGGAAGAACAATTCCAACTTGTCTTAAAACGCAGTATGGAAGATGTTTCTAGACTTCAGCGATATTTGAATCAAAGACAACACGATGTTGAAGCAGGGTCGAGTTACTCGTCGAGTACGACAAACATGAAGAAGAAAAAGAGTAACAAATTGAAATTCCTGACTCGTCTCGGTGAATTTTATAGGGCATTGGGTACTACATACAATTCTTCACATAAAGCAAGTTTGAAAATTTTAGTTGAAAGTGTCGAAGAGCATGAAGGAAAAGCTCTTCACCTTCTGACTCAGAGGAAGTGAATCAATTTGTATATGAAAAAATAGATAGTAGTTCCGATGGATCAGATGCCAATACAAGAACAGGAAGACACTCATCTTATGGAGGTTATTAGTTATAAATTGTCATTTTGAACAATGTAATGTAATTATGTAAATACGTTAATGTAATTATGTATCAATGTAATGTAATTATGTGCATTTTATATATTTTATTGTTTCGTTTAACTTCAAATTCTAATTGAAAATCAAATTGAAATTCAAATTAATCTCAATTTATAACTCGAACTTGGCTTAAAGCTCGAACTCGTTACTCGAAAACCCTACTCGAATTAGGCTCAAATTCAGACTCGGACTCGAACTCGCCTCAAAAACTCGCACTCGGTACTGAACTCGTGTGCTCGTACTCGGACTCGACTCTACTCGTTTACTACTCGTACTCGGCTCGTACTCGGGCGAGTAGAGTACAAGCAGGGGGGCCCTGCTCGTTGGCCGAGTAGAGTTGAGTACGAGCAGCACTCGGGCGTTAAGAGCCGAGAACGAGTAAGGTAATACTCAACTTGACTTGACTCGTGTACAACTCTACACGCACTCCATGTTAACCATCCCCACTAGGGATCGATACCAAGACCTCAAGTGTTGAAACGAGGTATCTCCACTCAGTCTGCCAGTTAAGTTATGGATCTGGTGTGGTAAGGGGTTAGGTTAAGGTTAAAAAATGCGACCTATTTAAATAAATGGGTCAAATTTGGGTCTGACCCATTTATTAAGGGTTCGAGAATAGAATGTAGGGTTCCACTGTTTGGTGGTGCAAGCTCGTTGTAATGGACCATTGATTGTCTAATCATCAATCTAGATCGTCCATCTGTTCGAACCTGTTCTTCATTGGCCGACCCACCAAAATAAGCTGATCAGGTAATTTAACCATTTGATCAACGGATAGAAAATGGATGGTCAAGATTAATTATTCACAAAATGTCTGACCATCAAATGACTCGGTTTGCATGTGATCGTAGTTCCTGTAGTAGGAAGCTATGTGGGGACACAGAGATACCCAGCAGAAATCTACTCCGTCCATCAGTTTTGAAAGACCACAATTGAATGTGACTTTAAAAATCAGGAAGATCTAAAACTCATGTGGGCCACACTCCATCAAATAGTGGAAAGGAAATGTCCACGTTTATACCTTTCTAGAGCCGATCATGATGTTTAGATGCTATCCAAACTGTTCATAAATTTATTACAACTCAATAAACTGTAGGCACAAATATCATCCTGATACAAAATTTCTGTGGCCCCCACATGAGTTTTGGATCTGCTTGATTTTTAGATTCCTGTCTTATTGTTGTCTTGTAAACTGATGGATGGAGTGGATTTCTGATGGGCAGCTTTGTGCATCTCAGTGGGCCCCACACAACTTCCTACTACAGGAACTTCCCGTGCCCGGGGGGACAGGCAATCCGCGTCCCCATCAAATTTTTCAGCCCACTCAGTGGGCCCTACGGTCCTAAACTTGGGGTTATCGACCGCTATTTTCTGTTAAGATCATCACTTGGATCCGACAACCCTAGCCATTGGATGAGTGGCCTGGAAAATGGGCGGTAATGACAATGAGGGCCATTGATGGTTATGATCATCAGAGGTTGGATTGCATGTACGGTCCTCATCAATGTTTTGGATTATCTGCATGTGTGGTCCTGATCGTGCCCTGACATTGCTGAGGTGTGTAGTAAATACGATCTGTCATGAAAATCTCTTAATTTGAAAATCAGCTGGCTGTTACACTCATCGGGTGGGCCATTCAATCAAGATCAATAGATGGTTGGAAATCTAAAGTTTGGCACACCTGATGAACGGATGGTCCTGATTTTTATACAGTGGGATCTTCATAATTTGGACCAATATTAAGGCCAAGGATACCCAAAAGAACGATGTAGGTTATTTAAGCATGGGTGAGATTTTAGGAGATATGAGAGGTTTTGAACTTGATAGGAAACCATTGTAATAATTTCTATCCTTCCAGTAATCCAAAATGACTTATGTGTTTCAGGAAGTAGATCGTGAGCCGCTCCTGTATACTACTATTGTGTAGATATAGACTATTTAAAGTTTGAATGTTTAATACTTAAATGGCCACATTCCACCTCCGTCCAAAATTAAATAGGTAAATATATCATGATTGAGAAATCGGCATAACAATGGAAAAGTCTGGAAAAGAAGAATAAGTTTCCAACCCTTCAAAAAATAAATAATCATATTAGGGAGTTGTAAAAACGAGGTAGTCATATTCAATGAAAAGAAATAAGAAAATGATCAGTTGAGACAACAATAACCAAGGTAGGAACAACATAGAAAAATATCATACCGAACATAAATATCCAACTAAGAATTTACCTAAGAGAGATGCATCTATGAAAATTATTCCCCCTCCTGAAGACAATTAGGGTCCTAGGAAATTCACACATGTGGACGGTGGAGGACAGATTTTCCAAGGGGACGAGAGATTGAATCTCTTCTCTCTATTGGTTGCCTTGCTCGAAAGCTTTAATTAAGGGGATAAAGGGTATAATATTTAATTAGAGTCTCCTCTAACCAATTATTATGATTCTACAGTCAGTTAGACCTCTTAGAAACGCGTAGAACCAAGAACCTGAGGATCCTTAATTAACCTTTAAATGACTCGTGAGGTTACATTCCAAAGATTCCAAGGGACTGCGGTTAAAGAGAGAGGTGTTAAGCACCCACTTTGCCCGTACGGATGTATGGTCTTTACTTTATAAGATTTAATTAAATTTTGAAGAATAAGGTTAGTTCTCGCGTGCAGAAATATAATACAATGCGATAGAAATGATGATCGACCGATCCGAATTTCTTATATGCGGGATTCGACTATATCGGTAAGTCGCAAAGTTTACGTTTGAAACGATCAAGTGCAGGGTGTAAAGCATATATGTATGAGGTATTTGATGTTGAATTGATGCTTATGATAAAATGACGGCTAAGTAGCTAAGGTTTTTGGTGGATTTGTTGCGATTATATCGGCAGGTCTTAGAGCATAAACTCGCTAGTCAGATACGAGGAAACGATAGAATGCAATGTATATGCTAAAATAATGGCTAACTGGCTAAGGTTTCTTATAACATCCCAGATTTTTACTATTTTGGATTTTCAAAAATTCTTAAATTTTTTTTTTGTAATTAACTTATATTATCACTTACTGACCATTGACACTCAATACTAGCTTATACATGGGTGATTGTAACGTTCCGTCCAACCAGCACAGTGTCCTGTGGCGTCCCTGTAGGATTTGTCGTAGGATCGTTCGTTTAAACTACTTAGGGTAAGGTACCACATGTAAATTAAATCTAGGATTAGCCTATTAGACTAGACCAATCTGGTTATGATTGAACCAAGTGCTGGCCACCAAGCCAGATGGCCTGTTTACATTAACAACAGCCCATGTGGGCCACCTAGCGACCGAGGAGGGTCAGAAAAATCTAAAAATTTAGAAAACTAAAGATCTCACTGGGCTTGTGGTCCATCGCGGACTGCGAACCCAGTAGACACCCAGAATTGGGATCTGACACTTGCCAAATGCACCCCACTAATGTCAGATTGGAATCTGGCACTTACAAATGAAATCGAGATACCAGGCTTTTCGGCCGTCGGATTTCTTCCAAATTTACGTTGAATGTTTAATGTATTTTTCTACGCCAGCCTACAAAATCTGGGTCCCGATCGTGGCACGGTGACTGTTGATCGCAAATCGGCCCGTACAATCAAACCCCATATTCGATCATTTTCAAATTTTGCATGGCCCTTCATCGGGCCATGGACCACTTATCCTATAAATTTCATGGTCATAGGGCCACCAGAAATGCTCCATCAATCAGAATGGACCCCATAGGGCCATTTAACAATCAGAACCGTTTGATCAAACCCCATAATTGTTCATCCAATTGTTCCCAAACTTTGTATGACCCTTCATCAGGCCGTGAAACCCCTGTCCTATAAATTTCGTGACCAGAGACCCATCAGAGCAACCCCGTTACTCTTTTAGCCTAAAACCGACGGTTTAGATTAAGCACGACCAAATCTCCACTTTCACTAGTTATAAACAGGTCACACTATGAACATAGTTAATCCAAACTCTAATCATTGCCCACGAGAATTCTCACTACCAAATTCATTCCAGAAATGTCCCAATTTTCCAAACAAGCTCTAGACCGCTCGTTGGTGGGCTACTAGTCCCAAAATTATAGAGTAATGCCCGTCTCATTGGGCTCAACGTCCATCGCGGGAGTCAGACCTGGGTAGTGCCCAGAACCGCTCAACTTGAACCAAAGGACGAGTGCATGAGAAGTGCAAATACCCCAAGGAAAGGAGTCGGAACTTAAGTGAATTGGGTCGTCCACTCTTATGCCTAGTTAAGGATTTTGGACCGTCGGTTTATGACCAAACTTTACCTGTGGATTAAGAATATTTTTCTTCTCATATCCATATAGTCGCGGCCCCGATCAACTATCGGTGACCGTTAAATAGACTTATAATCATATCCGTTGATTGACACATCCAAATGGTGATCCGATCATATCCATACGTAGATCATCATTAGAGCTAACTATCCTATGGTGTAAATCAATGTGTACACCCTATAGTGGGCCCTAGAGCTTAGAAAGACCCTCCAATAGGTCTAGTATAGTAAAAACCCAACACTTGGGGCCATTTCCACCAAATCTGGCATTATAAAAGGGCCTCATTTAGGCACCCCTTCTCCCCATACGATTTTGCCCTAGAGAAGGAAAGAGAAAAGAGAGAAAAGGGAGAAGAGAAACAGGAGAAAGGAGAAGAAAGAGAGAGAGGGAAGAAGAGCAAGGTGGACCTTAGATCATGGTAGGGCCCAAAGAGATCATCCCTTCCAACTCCCTACCTCATCTCCAAGAGGAAACCCTACACCACAATCACCAAAATCGTCCGTCAATCGTTTAGGTAAGGTTCTTCCTCCCTTTGCCTTAGAACCCTTGTGAGGAAGGGGGTTTTTGCATGGATTTCTCACATGTATGAGCTTGCTTTAGGGATTCCGACAAACCGGTCCCCAAATCGACGTTCCTAAGTCATTTTCAAGTCTCCAACGAATCCTAAGGTGAGGACTATTGTTCTTAGGTGGCCTAGCACCAATTGTAGTACTAGCTTAATGATTTTAAATGCTTGGTTGGTATATTTGAAAGTCTAGAGAACCCCTAGGAATTGTAGGTTCTTGAAATTGTATGGATATGCATGATGGTTCTTCATGATGTTATTTATTGCTCACATGATTTCGTGTATGGATGATAACATGCTTATGCCTCGTCATTTCTTTCATATATTATTGATTCATGGTGTGTATGATTTCATTTCTCTTGTGCATATGGCCTGTTAGGATAGAGAAAGTGCTTAACCTCCTCACACACCCACACATACAATACACATGCACTTTAATTCATAAATGCTTGATAGGAATATTTGATTCATTTGACTTAGATGCATGAGATACGATGTTGATATACTAGTTGATAGCTTGTTAGGATCACCCTCACACTTTTGGGTTGGTCTGGAACATGACAAGAGACGGTAGTCCCATCGGTAGGGCTATGCTAGGGCTAAACCTGTGAATTTGGGTGGGTGTGTTCTGGTGGTTGTAGTTCGACTACATGGGTCTCTTGTGCCCGAGGTCACTCGTCTCACGCTCGCCTGATTTGTGCAGTCTAGCCTACAGCCTGACCAACCATATTTGTTAACCCTTGGTGCTCATATATGTATGGAACCTGAACCACCCTGCAACCATTATAGCCCAATGATAATCTACTTGAAATTGGTCCACAGCCTCGTGGGCCGGGCATGGTGGAATGTGACACTGTGTCCGAGCTGTCGGCCTACGCTGTGGTACCGCGCCTCTCCGTAGTGACCGCTAGTGATCCCTTCTTTTCGGCACTCCTCATGTGCTTGGAGTCGGGGATGAGGAACCCGACAGGATCACGGACCGCGAGGTCTCGACCTCACGCGTTGGGGGGTCTTGGCCTCGCAACCAGCTTAGGGCATTGATACGTAGGGTGAATTAGAATCCTCAACCTGCTGGATGAATGGACTTAACTAATAACTCGGCTAACATGATCGCATTGCATCGCATTAGTTAGGGTGGTGACTCAAAAGTCGAGGTCGCTCTGAGGGAGTGCTGTTATATGCGATCGTTAGATGGAGTCGCTTGAGGGAGTGTTGTGGTGAAGGCATGCATCATATCATCCCACATGCATGCATTTAAATAAGAGTTGCTAGGTGTTGATGAATGACTGCTTTTCATTAAGTTCATATTATAATTGATGCCTGTTATAACTTGAGACTAATAGCACCCACTGAGTTGATCACTCACTCCCACTCTGGGATGGTGTTTTAAAACACCAACCAGACTCTCTCATAGATGCAGGGGATACGGAGCAGGTGGAGTATGGCGATGCTACTCTCGACGAGGAGGAGATGTCATACTTCCAGTTGATGGGCGGTTCTCCATCGGCTTAGGAGACTAGATTCTTGAGCGTTGAGTCATGGGCTCAGCACACCATTCTTTTTGGCATATGATTTTCTTTGCGATTTTGTTGGGCATCGCCTTATGCGGCCCATTTATATTCTTTTGAACCTGTATATATTGATTTCTTTCAGTTCAGTTGACTAGTTGTGGATGTGCCTCATGTTTCAATTAATTTCATGCTACGCATTTAAACTTGATAAATCATAAAACCATAAAATTGATAATAAGTGACACTCGGGGACTCAGGAGTCAAGCGTATGCACGACCCCCATTTTTTCGGGGCGTTATAGATATCAGAGCAATGGTTTGGAATTTATTGGGCCGTGGGTCATGAACTCACTAATGCGTCCGCTGACTTGAGAGGGAACACAATAGCGATACTAAAATGATAGGAAACGCAACAGAGACTTAGAGTGCTAGGAACTGTCCCAGTCCCTAAATCGACAACCTTGAACGGAAGGTAAGACTTCCAAGGGGTTAGGATAAAGAAGCGAGGGAGAGTAGTGATGTTAGGAAATAGGTTCGAGAGACTTACGGTACCGAAGATCGATGGTAAGAACGAATTAGAACTGAATGGTTAGACGGTCGAGGCCACCCTCCAAGTCCAAACGAGCTAATACCGGACCAAATTTAATAATTTCGACCCATTCGGGGATAAAGACGTAGAGGCAAACGAAAATTTACCAAAATTAGTGAAACTGTAGAAAAATCAGATTTTGACTGCTAACTAGGGGGATCTCACAAAACCACTAGGCCCATTGCGTAGATCGGTTTCTCCTACCCCAAATTCATATATGGCATGTCGAACAACTCATTCCGGTTTGCGAGATATGGGCATCGAAAGATGTCGACCACCTGAGAAGCCAGAGGCCCGTGTGGCCCCTGCCCGGGAAGGCAGAGGCCCGCGTGGCCCCCGCCGGCCCCCGTTGCCCCTGCGGCCCGCGTGGCCCCCGCCGGAATTTTCTGTAAATTTTGGTCAATTTCAAAAAATTATATCTCCTTCGTTACAATTCCAATTTAGGTGATTCAAAAGCCAGATTGAAGCTTGATGAGTTTAGTTTTATATAAAAATAAGAAAAAAATAAGAAAAAAATTATATTATAGTTAAAATTAGGATGTTGTACCAACTGTCCAAAACTTTTAATTTCAGATAGTTGTTGCTCCTAGAATTTTAATAATTTATTTATAACTCCAAATGATATGAAATTTTGTGGGATGAGTTTAAACTTAGTGATGAAATATTATAAAAATTTTAAAAAATAATTCAGTTACTGAAAGTACAAGAAACCTTATAAGAAATCGAGATATTTTGCAATCATACAAAAAAATCGTTAGTTTCAGACAAATGTCAATTGTAGAGTTTTAATAATTTTTCTATAACTCGAAATGAGATGAAATTTTGTAATATGTGAGTAAAATTAATGATAAATTACTCTAAAAAAAATTTTAGAAACTAATATAGTTACTGTAAGTATGAAAGACATTACAAGGAATAGAGGTATTTTAGAAACAAATAGAAAATCATTGGTATTGGATGGCTGGTACTTCTGAAATTTTCATAATTTTTATGAAGCTTAAAATAAAATGAAATTTTGTAGAATAAAATTTAAATTAGTAATGAATCATTATAAAAATTATAAAAAAATAATTAAGTTGCTAAAAGTGGCAAGGATTTACTTTCAAATAACACTTGAATTGAACTAGATAAAGCAAAAATCCATCTTCCATGGGATTGGTAATCCCATCTCACTCCCCTCCATTGCTTCAAAACCCTTAGAAAGTCTCTCCCCTCCCCAATCTCAAACCCAAATCTCAAATCTACCATCTTCTTCTTCCACATTACCCTTCTCCCTAACCCACCTCACTCTAATTTCTCCAAAACCCTCTTGACAACCCATCTTCAACCCTTCTCAACACCCATTTCTTCAAACCTCTCCTCAAATCCCTACCCTTCAACAAACACCCATCTCTTCTTCCTCATATCCCACCAAACTCCATTCTCAAAACCCATTTCTTCAAACCCATTTCCTTCTCCCTCACAAAATCCACTCATAGATCCATTCTCAAGCCAATCTCAAAAACATCCCTAGGAACCTTCCTCCATCTTCTCCATTCCAGTGATTCTTTCCCTAATGGGGAAGAAGAAACCGACTGCCGCCGAGCTGGGACCGAGCCGAGAAAGACGTAGTAAGCAGAAGGCCGATCTGAGGGAGAGGAAGCACCCCCGTTCTCGTCTAGCTCGGAAGAATAGCAGTTTAACTCTACGAATAGCTAATAGTTGCTTTATGTTAGTTAGGACTACCTACATATAACGTAGGATAGCTAGGACCTTTGCTTAATTAGCTTGTATTTCTTTTGCGTTTAGCCTATCCAGTTGATGTTTTATTTAAACCAACACGATTTAAATGATTTTTAAACTCGCAAGTATACAAATCAGATGTAGATATGGTATGTATTACGAGATCGTTCCCACGAGGACTGATCGTCACAATTTATATCTATGACTCTCCTTAACTAATCCAACAAATAATGGAGTGAACTACTAAGCACAATTCTATGAAAAACAATTGAGAATAGGGAAGAAAATTCAATCAGAGAAAGAGCACTAAGACTTTCGAATCCACCCCTAATTATCCTAACCCTTGTTTTGTCTGTTGATTCACCTTAATTTAAATTGATACCACTTATATAGAGAAAGCACAATCTGTGTCCTTAATCGGGCATACAGAATGTCTAATTCCTTTAAGCAATGCCATGAATAACATATCCCATGTCCTTGGTCGGGTACATGGAATGTACAGTTCATTAAAGCACCTGTTTCTTCCTTTATAGGAAACTTGTTCTTGATCAGACACAAGCACCTATAATAAGCATCCAAACAACATCCATATATATACTTTGGTCAAGTTCATAGATAGAGAAGTATAGATTTTAAACCAATCAAGCCCTCTTAGAGAAAGAAACAAATTAATTAATATTCAAAGTAAATTCAACCAATACAAGAGCTAATCAAATTAGGGGCTTCATCTCAGCCCTAGCTGAGAGATTAGTGACCCATAAAATCCATTAAAAAGATGGATAAACAAAATTCATAAAAAAGGAACATCAAACCAATTGATCTCTCTCTTCTTTCTTCTCTTTCTTCTTTTTCTTCTCTCCCTTCTTTTTCTTCTCTCCCTTGCTCCGGATCTGGAATTCTCTGTTTCTAAATACCTTTCCCACGTCCAAAACTCCTCTTTTATAGCTGTTGGATAGCTGGAGTCGGTGGCAGAGTTGTAGCAGGACATGGTAACTTTTCGTAGCCATGATCGGTGGGCCCCACAGAAGTATTTTCTGGAAAATCCACCCCATCCATTGGATTCAAGACGAAATTTCAGTCAAGAATGGGTGGTTTTGAACATCCATTAACGCAGCCCAGAGAAGAAATCACAATAAAATCAATCTTTAACATCCCGGAGCAGTCTACTTGTGGCCTCTGTATCACACACATGTACATGCATGGTTGCAAAGTAACAACGTGGATTTGTAGTATTCGCGGCCCTCTATAAGATGAACGGCTTGGATCGTCCGGAAGGATGACGTACGGGGCCCACTGACTTCCGCAAAAATGGCCAGCGGCCGTGGTTACGCGGACGCCAAAACGGGGACTGTGGTGATGGTGGGGTCCGTGATTGAATCCTTCAGTGAAATCCAATCCATTCACCGAATTTCTATCGAAATTTCGGTCGAAACTACATAATTTTTCTCCATTTTGGTCTGGGCCACAGAAGATCTCATTACACCGTCCATTCCATGTTTGAACGGCTAGATTTCACTCTTGATGATGATTTACGATTCTGACACCTAGGCATTGATAAAGGCCTTCATTTAGACCTGATGAACGGTCAGGATTGTCTCTTTGGACAATAGGTGGGACCCACAACTGCGATCTGCTAGCCGTGTTTGCGGACGCTGGAACGGCAGCTGCTATTTTGAAGAAGCGGGAGAGAGAGCGCGGGTCAGCGGCTCGCTGACCGTCTTGGCCAGTCCAGTGCACGGCAGGTGTAGTGAGTGCATGGTGTACATGCATCACATATGGGGCCCACTGTGATATTTTTACAAAATCAGATCCGAGCGTTTGATTGGTCTCCCCATTTAAGGCGTTGAGACCAATTTTGAGCCAATTCCAGATATCAGGTGGGCCCCAAATTGGAGGTTAATGGGCTGATCTGTCCGTTGGCCCACTTCCCGAGATCTTTAATGGATGAAATTTAATATGTACGGTTAATTTATGGCTCTCATCACATGTATAAAGTTTCGAACTGATCGGATGACGGAAACCATGTGATCTTGCATTCTAGACCAATTTCGAGCCTCTTTAAACGTGAACGACTTGATTTCTTCGGGTCCCTGGCATGTAAATTCTTCAATATTGGTCTTCTGAGGTTCATCCCGTGCTCTGGTAATTTCGGAGCGTCAAATCCATGCTTTTAACATCATTTTTCAATACGCGCTCCTGATTTCATCCTGTAATAAAAACACAATTAATACACTCCATTAAGCCTTATCATGTACGTAAATTTAGGCAATTACTGGGTCTGATATACAATATTCGACCCTGATCACCAGTAATGCTTGAAATCCATCCTGTAACATGTATTTGGTCATACTTATGGCATTTTGGAATTTATGTGAACGTATGGATTGACTTGAAGTTTTCTTCTTGCTTGTGAATGCTTGCATGTATGGTTGCCAATGGACTAGTCCTATCTTTTCATATCAAAGTTTAACATTGGGTGTCTATTTAGGAATTATTTATAATCGTACTACGAATCATCCCGTGATTAAATTGATTATATATATATATATTTATTTATTTAAGTTGTACCCGTAAGTATTATTGAATTTCATAGTTTAATGCTCTGTAAGCTCATGTTAGGGGCGAAATATAGTAAAATATATTGAGTTTTTCTATTCTCTTATGGACTCAAGGTTCAAACAACATCAAGAAGGTAATATCCTTCATCTTTGCCTTCTTGTGTCCTTAGTAGCGTTATTAGCACTCCAAACCATTAGAATACCTTAAAACCTTCGATTCTTCCTTCACTATTAAAATTTATGAAGCCAAAGCGTGATTTGCCCATAACTCACTAACCATAAGATCAAAATGGTAATGTCGAGAGGAACCTTAAGATCCTGGAAACCTTTCTAGGATAGTCGTTTGATCATAGGCATCGTGGAAAACTCACCACCCCCTAAAATATTATAAATGTGAAGCTTGAACTGTCAATAAATTTTGATGTCTTCCAAATGTTAAGAATGATCGGACTACGGAATTATGAAACCATTCACTTGCGAGGTATTCGCGGCTTGACCTAATTCTCAATCCTGGGTGAACATCAACGGACTCACTGCTTTGACCGAGCAGAAGACCAGGATCTACTAGGACTAGGAAGGGATACGATGAGCCTTCTACCCTGGTCAGGTAGATGATTGACGTATCCGGTTCAAGCCCACTACAACCGTCTCTTCGTATTGGTCTAACATTGAAAATAAATATTTTTACTCTAGATAGAGGGAAATTGACGTCATAAATCCAAATCTTTTAATAAATAAATAAATAGATAATTAAATAAATTATAATAAACCTCAAATGTGAAAACTTTTAAGGGGGGTAGAACATAATAAGGAAGACTAGCACGATTAGTATGCACACTACCACGCATATGAACCTCAAATCAATAAAACTTAGGCAAACGAAATGATAATATCTTAAACTTAGGCAAACGAAATGATAATATCTTTATTTATTACCCTTAGACAATTTCGAGGACGAAATTGTTTTTAAGGGGGGTAGATTATAACATCCCAGATTTTTACTATTTTAGATTTTTAAAAATTCTTAAATTTTTTTTTTATATAATTAACTTATATTATCACTTACTGACCATTGACACTCAATGCTAGCTTACACATGGGTGATTGTAACGTCCCGTCCAACCAGTACAGTGTCTTGTGGCGTCCCCGTAGGATTTGCCGTAGGATCGTTCGTTTAAACTACTTAGGGTAAGGTACCACATGTAAATTAAATCTAGGATAAGCCCATTAGACTAGACCAATCTGGTTATGATTGAACCAAGTGCGGGCCGCCAAGCCAGATGACCTGTTTACACTTAACAACAGCCCATGTGGGCCACCCAGCGACCGAGGAGGGTCAGAAAAATGTAAAAATTTAGAAAACTAAAGATCTCATTGGACTTGTGGTCCATCGCGGACTGCGGACCCAGTGGACACTAAGAATTGGGATCTAGCACTTGCCAAATGCACCCCACCAATGTCAAATTGGAATCTGACACTTGCAAATGAAATCGAGATACCAGGCTTTTCGGCTATCGGATTTCTTCCAAATTTACGGTGAATGTTTAATATATTTTTCTACGCCCGCCCACAAAATTTGGGTTCCGATCATGGCACGGTGACCATTGATCGCAAATCGGGCCCGTACGATCAAACCCCATATCCGATCGTTTTTAAATTTTGCATGGCCCTTCATCGGGCTATGGACCACTTATCTTATAAATTTCATGGCCAGAGGGCCACCAGAAATGCTCCATCAATCAGAATAGACCCCATATGGCCATTTAACAATCAGAACCGTTTGATCAAACCCCATAATTATTCATCCATTTGTTCCCAAACTTTGTATGACCCTTAATCAGGCCGTGAAGCCCTTGTTCTATAAATTTTGTGACCAAAGACCCATCAGAGCAACCCCGTTACTCTTTTAGCCTAAAACCGACAGTTTAGAGTAAGCACGACCAAATCTCCACCTTCACTAGTTATAAATAGGCCACACTATGAACATAGTTAATCCAAATACTAATCATTGCCCACAAGAAATCTCACTACCAAATTCATTCCAAAAATGCCCCGATTTTCCAAGCAAGCTCTACACTGCTCGTTGGTGGGCCACTAGTTCCAAAATTATAGAGTAATGTCCGTCTTGTTGGGCTCGACGTCCATTGCGGGAGTCGGACCTCCGCTCAACTTGAACTAAAGGACGAGTGCATGAGAAGTGCAAATACCCCAAGGAAAGGAGCTGTAACTTAAGTGAATTGGGTCGTCCACTCTTATTCGTCCACTCTTATGCCTAGTTAAGGATTTCGGACCGTCGATTTATGACCAAACTTTACCCATGGATTAAGAATATTTCCCTACTCATATTCATATAGCCGCGGCCTCGATCATCTATCGGTGACCGTTAAACAAACTTATAATCATATCCGTTGATTGACACATCCAAATGGTGGGCCGATCATATCCATACGTAGATCATCATTAGGGCTAACTATCTTACGGTGTAAATCAATGTGTACACCCCATAGTGGGCCCTAGGCTTAGAAAGACCCTCCCATAGGTCTAGTATAGTAAAAACCCAACACTTGGGCCATTTCCACCAAATCTGGCATTATAAAAGGGCCTTATTTGGGCACCCCTTCTCCCCATACGATTTCGCCCTAGAGAAGGAAAGAGAAAAAAGAGAAAAGGGGGAAGAGAAAGAGGAGAAAGGAGAAGAAAGAGAGAGGGAAGAAGAGCAAGGTGGACCTTAGATCGTGGTGGGGCCTAAGGAGATCATTCCTTCCAACTCCCTACCTCATCTCCAAGAGGAAACCCTACACCACAACCACTAAAATCGTCCGTCAATCGTTTAGATAAGGTTCTTCCTTCTTTTGCCTTAGAACCCTTGTGAGGAAGAGGGTTTTTACATGGATTTCTCACATGTATGAGCTTGCTTTAGGGATTCCGACCAATCGGTTCCCAAATCGATATTCCTAGGTCATTTTCAAGTATCCAACGAATCCTAAGGTGCGTACCATTGTTCTTAGGTGGCCTAGCACCAATTGTAGTACTAGCTTAGTGATTTTGAATGCTTGGTTGGTATATTTGAAAGTCTAGAGAACCCCTAGGAATTGTAGGTTCTTGAAATTATATGGATATGCATGATGGTTCTTCATGATGTTATTTGTTACTCACATGATTTCGTGTATGGATGATAACATGCTTATGCCTCGTCATTTCTTCCATATATTATTGATTCATTGTGTGTATGATTTCATTTCTCTTGTGCATATATCCTGTTAGGATAGAGAAAGTGCTTAACCTCCTCACACACCCACACACACAATACACATGCACTTTAATTCATGAGTGCTTGCTAAGAATATTTGATTCATTTGACTTAGATGAACCATTTCCAAATAGGTAACCCTTTACTTGATTATCTCATAGCTTTAAGATCTTAATTTGATCATAATTGATAGGCTTTAGAGGTGCAAATCTACTATAAACAGAGTTTAAAATAACATTTTTAAAGCAGATCTCGATCATATCGACAGTCCGTTGATAGGACTTGACAGTAGCGAAGACCTAGCTCAATTCGATCGAGGAAGTAGTCCAATAACCAAACTGCACATTTATAGATTTTCTCTATTGGATCGAAGGCCAGCTCAACCCTATCAAAGGACCTTGACGCTCGATCGTATCGATAATGCAATTGAATTAAACATTTTATAGCCGTTGGAGACGTTTTCTCTAAAAAAACGGCATTTGGATTTTGAGAAAATTGATAGATTTTTTTGTAAATAGAGACTAGTTGATTCCCCACTCTTAATATCTCTTTTATACTTTATACCAAAGAGTTTTATACCAATCTTCTTGTGATTAGGCAATTTAATGAGTATTTCAAACTCCATTATGAAGATGTGGATGAACTCCCCCATTTTCTAGAAATCAGACACAAACTTATAGATAAATCCATATATAAACATTCTCTATAATACACATTTATGTGAATCCCTACTAGGAACCAACTAACATCATTAGTTGTAGCAGATTCAACCCAACTCCCACTACATTTAGACTTCATAAGTACATCCTCAAGCTAATCGATCGTTTCAAATCAAAGAAGATCAACATCAAAGTTCGGAAGAGTACAAGAGAAGCGGATTCAAGAAGTGAAACACATCTCAAGCAAGGCACATCAACGAGCTCAATCCAATAAGTAAGATTGTCATTTTTAGAGTGCACACACTCTTTCCCTATGTATGATTGAGTATAGAGTTTGTGGCTAAAACTCACATAGGTCCTTATGTAGGACTATATTGCCACCGAATATAGGTGTATATAGGCCATCGACACGGGTGTAAACGTACGTGTAGGTCATTGTGTAAGATTGCCTTCAGTAGGAGTATATGCAGGTCCTTAGATTATGACTGTAGTTGTTGTTGGTTAGCCGATAGAAAACCAAGTCTCCATAGGAGCCACCAACATAAGTGGAAATATGTTCTACCGACATAGGTGTGTATGTATTCCACCACACAAGTGCATACGTATTTTACCAACATGGGTGCATACGTGTAAGTTCTTGTATAGGACCAAAGGTTTATGGTGAACCTATTAAAAACTATTGTAAATGTTAGAGGTAAACCTATTGCCTATAAGATAGTGAAATCTTATACACTTGAGGTGAGTGCATCTGTTAGGAGTGAAGTAGGCAATTAGCCGAACTACTATATATCCTTGTGTTTGCAATTATAATTTGTGAATGCTTGAATGGATTACATGTCAGGCATTTAATTGATTGCACATCCACACACAAGATATCTATCTTGCAAATAGACTAATGGCTCAACTTATTGTATCATTTGTAATCTATGCAATTGGACCCACTTAGTTTGGAAGTCTAAGTGTTCATTGTTTTTAATTGGTATAATTTTTAAGTTGTCATATTCACCCTCCCCCCTCCCCTATAAGACTTAGCTGTAATTCTAAGCTAAGTAAGCTTTCACATAGCATAGTGTTATATTAGATAACCAACACAATTTTCGTATAGTATATGAAATCTTAAATAGAACATTGAATCACTATCTGAGACTATTAAGGGTTGATAAATAAATAATAAGAATAATAATAATCTAGAAAAAATGGTCTGCACATTTAATCATACTTAACATTAAGGTTCTCGGGGAAAACATCCATTCCTCAAATAAATTCAAAGAATTTTAAGAAAGAATAAGAAGTCTATGATTAGGTTGCTAAATCGAAAGGTTAGATGTGATTTGTTACCTACGATTGCAAGAGGAGGTAGATTCGGCGAGGGATTAAGTAGCACTATAGTTTAATTGAAGGGATTCCAACAAGAACTAGCACCAAGACCTCTCTCTCTCTCTCTCTCTCTCTCTCTCTCTCTCTCTGCAAATTCATATAAAGTGGAGGGGCTACCTAAATGATGGTATTTATAGTTCAAGACATGTTTTTTTTTTTTTTTGCCATAAAAACTAGGTAATTGGTATTGTAACCCTATGGTAGGTTAATTCTTGCTTTTGGTGTCTATGGAGTATATGGGATCATCTATACCATATGATAATTATCCATATTGGTGATCTACGTAAGACTAATAGTTTCGCAATTCGTAACTAACGATCGACAAATATGATTAAGACATAGTTCGACAGTTACTGATTATCGATCATGATTGTGGCTATAGGGATAGTTGTAGGATCTTAATTAGGGTTGGTGCCCTCGATTTGATCGTGAACTAACGGTCCAAATGCCACACTTCGGTAAAGTTCAAATGTAAACAATTAACTTAACTTTCTACTGATTTTCAGGAAAACTACACTTCTCATGCACTCACTTGTAGGCTTAAATTAAGTGATTCGGTGCGCAATCTCATTTGTTTGTTCTACGATAAACGTCAAGCCCACAAAGACGAATATATTTTTATATATAGTTTCGAGCTCAGTGACCCACTAACGAGCAGTCTAGAACTTAAGTGGATAATTTAAATATTTTTGGAATTAACTGGGTAGTTAGATTTCTTATGTACCATAAGTAAAGTTTGGATTATCCAAATTTATAAGATGACATTTTCATAATTAGAAGAAATGATGATTCGGTCTTAATTACCTTAAATCATTAATTTGAAGGTAATACGATAATTCGGTCAATTCAGTTTAGGTATGTAGGATAATTGAGATCTAATCCATCAATTATTTTGGATTTAGGTAGATCTTCGTTAAGTTACAGTTAGCTTGATTAATCAGCGGTGGTTCGTCTAGATTTGAACAATGAATGTACAAATCACACAGACAAAAGTTACACGGAAAAATAAACATTTAGAAAGTCCAACGGTCTAAATTCAATGTGCATGTGTGGCTGGCTCGTTGAGTGTATCTGCGACGCATGTGCGACGAGGTGGCCTTGTTTGAATCAGGGCACTTTATTTCTTTTGATGGTGTTTCTCCATTTAGGTAGATTCGACCGAGAGCTTTTACGGTATGTTAAGATCTATTGGTCTACGATGATTCAATGATCCGTACCGTTGAAATGGTCGCCACACGATAGATGGCCCATGCACCAAAATCGCAGATACTGCAAGAAGATATTTGCCAGTCTAAGGGAAAACGTGTGACACGCGTGTCAAAAGACGTTCATATATGCTAATGTAGAAAGTTTATGCAAGATCCAAGCCATTGGGAAAGTAGGCCCCACCATGCATGCTTCATGGCCCAAAATCATCATTTTGACCTGATGATGGTTATGTTTGCATGGAAAGAACAATGCTAACGGGTCATTCCTTGCGTCCAGTGGAGATGTATTTGGAAATTGCGTCCAGCAGAGATATATCTGGAAATTTGTTACGTAATCTTTGTAGTGTCATGACGTGCCTTTATTTACAACGGTAATTTTTTAGTGAACTATGAAAATAGCTATTCAGCATGAGGGGAATACCTTTTTACTTATCTGTTTAGTCATGAGGTGCCTTTGTTTACAAATGGGATTTTTATTTACAACGGCATCTTTTAGTGAATTATGAAAACAGTCCTTGGGCATGACTGAGTGGAGGACCCTTAGGGAAAAGGTTCTATGAGGTTCCTTTCTTTTTCTTTTCTTTTCTGGGCAAAGCACACCGATAAGTTTCCAGCTTATAGTTGTGCAAATGTAAATGTTGTAGACATGGGCAATAATTATTTACTTGGCCGGATAATTAATTACCTTCATCGTTACCTATGTTTATTTGACTCCTTTTTTCAATGCAAAAATGGAGGAGGCCCCAAATATATGGGGGGCCAACAAGATGTATGTGGATTATCCAAACCGTCCATCCATCAAGCCATCTGAATTTAGTGCATGACCCAAAAAATGAGACAGATTCAATGTTCAAGTGGACCACACTGCAGTAAAAATGTAATCAAACACTTATCATTAAAAATTTCTTGGGGCCACTATTTACTTTCGTGTGGGCCACTCGAATGTTGAATTTTTCTCATTTTTTGGCTCATGCCTCAAAATGTTACGGTAAAATGGATGGAAGATGCAAATATGTCATTTACATGACGGTGGGACCCACAAATTTATGCCAATCATTTTTGGGCAGTTTATAATAGCAGGAATGTATTTTCAAACAGATAAAATTGTAATAATTGGCTATTTACAGGGAATTTACCCTAAATTTGGAAAATCAAACAGGCCCTAAAGTCATAGAGCATTGGAATGTGAATGGTGGTGTGAAGTTCCTTTATTTACAAATGAGCTTTTATTTACAAGGGCTTCTTTTAGTGAACTATATGAAAATAACCCTTCGGCATGAGTGGATGACCCTTCTCTCTCTCTCCCTTGAGTTAAGAACACAAATCCATCTAATGGTGAAGTTTTTATCTCTCAAGTCTTAACAGTGAGCTGAACTAGCACTTGTGATTGGGAGGAATTATGAAGTCCTAATGCATTGGAATGTACATGCATGGATGGTGTCATGATGTACCTTTATCTATAAATGGGGCCTTTTATTAAGATCTATTAGCCCTATTCATCTTCGATGCAAGAGCGGTCCATTAGGGGCACTCTTTCAAGGGTGGCTGCTTTTAGGCAAACCTCCTGGCTGTCTCTGCACCCCTACTTCCTTTATCATTGAACGGTCATTTAGGGGCCTTAGCTGGTGATCTGGGTTATTTCCCTCTTGACGATGAATCTTATCCCCAATCATCTCACTGGCCGACGACCTTGACCCCTGTTATTTTGGGGTCATATCTAGTATTCAAAGTTTGCCTCAATTTGGTACTGCTCTCGCACCCGCACTGCCGTCCAGTGACGCTTTTCACATATACATATACATATCCATCTAATGGAGAAGTTTCCATCACGTACTCGCGAGCCTCACTAGCACTGCTGTGGTCCAACGTATTGAACGAACCTTTCGATTATTTAGCAACGCGGGAAAACAAACTGACTCAATGGTCAAGTGGTGATTGGGTGGAATTACAACTGAAGCATTGGAATGTGACTGGTGTCATGACGTGCCTTTATTTACAAATGGGGCCTTTATTTACAAAGGTAATTTTTTAGTGAACGATGAAAAGAGCTCTTCAGAATGAAGGGAATGCCTTTTTACTTATCTATTTAATCAAAATGATTCATTCTCTGTTCTAACTTTTAATTATGACCGTATAAATATTGATTCGAAGTAACAGAACCAAACTATCCTCATTGATATAAAACAAAATCTTTACTATCCAAATTCAATCCCACTGCCCAACTGGATGGTGGAAAAGGGATTTCAACCACCCAGTGATGGGTCCTAGATGAGGACCATGCTACTTGTGGGCCATGTTGATTCATGGTTCAAAAATCATACATATTGGATATCTATTGGATATCCTTCAATACAATATTGGATGAATCGGATCTTGCACGTAGGTGCCATTCAGGTACATATGCGGCATGTACGTGAGCAGCTATATAAACCCATGTAAGCATTGAAAAAGATACAAAGAAAAGCTTGCTAAAGATGATTGGAGGAAGAAGAGTATAATCTCTCTCTCTCTCTCTCTCTCTCTCTCTCCATCATTTTCAAAGGAGGGAACCACACCAAGCATCCTCGATGGTTGGTAGTTGTACGGTCTGACCTCCAACTCTTCAGTGATGATGACAATCTCTAGCCAAGCTACGGCAAAGTTCGGGGCGAAACAAAGTAGGTTTTTTTTATATCTTCGAGAAAATCTCATACATAATTTAGGCCAAGTTCTAGTGAAGTTTTGGTCAAAAAAGCAAGTTTTTTTTTTTTTTAATAATCTCCCCGATTACAATGACGGTTAAATGGAAGAATTTTTGTACGTTGCTTTTATTATTATTGGTGTCTATCAAGGGTGGGAGTTTGTGAATGGAGAGTGTGTGGTGGTTTCTTTTCCAGTTGTTTCTCTAAATTTATTTTGTTTTGTTGTATGGATGGTTAGAGTATGTGAAAGGGAGGAAGGCGTGGTAATCGTATGAATGATGAGTGTATTGGTCCCATGTTAAAATGTTTTTTTTTTTTATATATATAAAGGTCATCCAAGGTAGTGAAGGTCATCAATACTCATTGTAGATTACTAATATTAACTATGGATCGCCAATACACCGGGTGAAAGAGAGAAGGGTATGGTAATTCCTTTTATAGTTTTTTTTTTTTAGTCTTTAGTTTTTTTCATTCGAATGGATGAAGTTTGTGAAAGGGAGGATGTAGTATTTATATGAATGGTGGAGACTGTGGTAGTCACCTTTGCAAAAGTTTATGTTTTTAATTGCCATCCATGGCACTTTGCATGCACACTTTAGATTGTCAATACTCATTAAGGATAGCTAATACACTACCCCAAAATCGAGAAAAAACGATAGCATTTTTTGACGGGCATAGTTCGTTGCAAAATTTGCTTCGCGTAACTAGTGAAATATAAGGATCAAGAACAACTTGTAATTACGTTATGCGACGGTTTAGGTCCATCTCAAACAAACCAATCTTTGATTTTAAAAAAAAACTTAAAATTAAAAAATTAATATTTTGACAGAAATTTGACATTTTTATAAAAGAAAATGAAGTAGTTTAAAGAAAATGCAATTAAAAAAAAAAAAAGCAAAATTTTGTAAAACAATTTGACAATGAGAAATTTAAGACTGAAGAAATTTGAGATTCAAAAAATATGGAGATTTTGAAAAAAAAAAAAAAAAAAAAAAAGCCATTTTGATAAGGAAATTGGCTTTCTCATAACAATTTAGAATTTTGAATAAAATTGATAAGTTTGAAAAAAAATGATTCTGAAAATAAAACTGATAAGTTCAAAAAATTTGTGAGCCTCAAAAAAAAAAAAAAAAAAAAAAAAAAAGTTGAGAACGTGGGAAAAAATTGACAATGTTTGAGAAAAATTGAGATTTTAGAAAACATGCTTTTAGAAATTTTGGGATCTTGAAAAATATTGACAGTTTAAAACAACAAATGGCACTTTGAAAAAAATTGATAAGCTTTAACAAAATTAGATTTTGAAATTTAATTGAGATTTCATATCTTGGAAAAAAATTAAGAAATTTGATAATAAAAAATATTAGAAGTTTGGAAAAAAATAACATTTTGATTATTAAAAAAAAAAAAAAAAAAAAAAAAAAAGAGGAAGTTTGAAAAAAAACAAAAAAAAACAAAAACTGAAAAGTTGAAATTTATAAAAACCAAGATTTTGAAAAAGAAAAAGGTGTTATTTTGAAAAATAAAATTGAGAAGTTTTAAAAAATAGATATGATTTTGAGAAAAAAAAAAGAAAAAAAAAGAGGTTGAGTTTTGGAAAGAAATTCACAATGTTTGAGGAAAATTGAGATTTAACAGAACATCGAGATTTTGATTTTAAAAAATTAACATGTTAATAAAGAAAATTAAGAATTTAAAAAATAAATTGTGATTCTGAAAAAATAAATTGAGATAAAAAAAAATTTAAAAAAAATAAATAAAACTGATATTTTAAAAGACATTGACATTTTGAAAAAAAAAAACCTAGCATCTTGAAAAATTTTAGAAGTTTGAATAAAATTGATAAGTTTGAAAAATATATATTTTTATAAAAAAGAATTTGAGATTTTATATTTTGAAAAATAAAAATTTGATAAGAAAATGAGATTTTGAAAAAATTTATATTTTGAAAAAATACATTGATAAATTTGAAAAAAAAAAATTGACATTTTGAAAAAGAATGGAGATTCGAAATTTTCAAGAAAAAAAATTTGAGATTTTGTATATTAAGAAATAGTTGAGAAGTTTGTAACAATCGAAAAGTTTGATGATACAACAACTGAGATGTTGAATAAAATTGAGATTTCGGACAAAATTTTGATATGTAAAAATAAAAAATAAAAAAATAAAAACAAAAATTTGAGAAGTTTGGAAAAAATGTGAAAACAAAAGTAGCTTTAAAATCGATTTCTACTTAATAGTTTTTCGCAAAAGAGAGAGAGAAAAAAAAAAAAAAAAAAAAAAAAAAAAGAAAAAAGAAAAAAAGGAAATGGTGACGGCTCTTTCTTTTTTAGCATTGACTTTTTCATACTTCCATAAAAATTATATATGCTTAAACAAAGAGGTTATTTAAGATTTTTTTTAATTTTTTTTTTCAAAGGTTTCCTTCTATGTGATGTTTTTCTTTCATTGCCCACAAGGCATCAACCACAATTTTTTATTTTGTGAAATGACAAATTGTTTAATATGAGAGTTTTTGGAATTGATGTTGACTAGATCCTCTTGGCGTTCAAGCTAAGAAGGTTAGGATGGAAGGAGCTGGCGAGGTACCTTGACTCCTGCCTCAAATAACATATGGCTTCTTTTTCTTTTTTCTTTTTTAAATGGTAACAACTACCAGGGAGACAACAACATGTAGCTTTTGCCATCCATGAGCTTTGTTGTAAGTGGACATTGAATATAATGTGACTTTTCTTTTTTCTTTTTATTATTATTTTTTTTAAATTTTTTTTCAGGTTTGTGCTGCACCCCTCTCGGGCTATAGGTTTGTCGCCCTTATACTAAATCGGGCTAAAGTACGCAGACATTCAACATTGTAGCTCACTTTGATGACATTGGCCTCCCAAAAGGGACGGTGGTCCGAGAGATCAGAGATCTCTGGCTGGTAGATTGCTTGACTTGATTGATCTTCTGTGTTTATATGCATTAGAATTGTTTAAGTAGCTTATGTTGATTTATGGATGCAGCATGAGACGTTGGAGGGGACATACAAATGCCAACTGATAGCTGAGGTTCGTCCACATGCATGCAGGGTGTTCTTGTTGACACCGGTATCTTAGGAAGTCTCGTCCATGCCATTGTTCTTACGAAACTGATTAAATGCTTGATTAGAAAATAAAAACAGTGTAATCAGCTTTTCAATTTCTACATGTGGACCCAGTTTAGTGATCTGCGTCGTTAGTCTGCAGCGTTTGTAGTTGATGGGCCACTCTATGTGTGTCCAATTCGAAATTAAATTCATTAGATTTTATTGCTAATTATATGATGTGGATGGATGCGTGGTTGTTATGGATTTGACTGTGTTTGATTTTCTCATAAATATTCGAGAGAGAGAGAGAGAGAGAGAGAGAGAGAGAGAGAGAGAGAGAGAGAGAGAGATTATACTCTTCTTCCTCAAATCATCTTTAGCAAGCTTTTCTTTGTGTCTTGTTCAAAGCTTACATGGGTTTATATAGCTGCTCATGTACATGCATGTACCTGTATGGCACCTACGTGTAAGATCCGATTCATCCATTGTATGTGAAGGACATCCAATATGTATGAGTTTTGAACCATGAATCAACATGGCCCACAAGTAGCATGGTCCTCATCTAGGACCCATCACTTGGTGGTGGAAATCCCTTTTCCACCATCCACATGGGTAGCGGGATTGAATTTGGATGGTAAAGATTTTGTTTTATGATGTAGAGCGGGTCGCAGATAGTTTCATGGCCAAGATGGATCAGAAAAGGCCCGGTCGGCGACAGAAGTGATCCAGACCATCAGACCTTAAATCGGGCGTATCTCACAATCCGGAATGAATTAGCTGACATAAAATATATGATTTTCGGGTAGAACGAGCTACTTTAGCCAACCAACCCGGAATTGACGCAGGGATAAACATGATGAGGATAACTACTCCGAATCCACGGAGCTTCTCTGGACTCCTCACAGAGACTTCTCGAACTCACGAGGAAAGAAAGCGGAAAATAGTAAATTCTAAGAAATTCGAAATTGATTAATTGATCCATAAAAATGAGTTCACAACCCTTTAAATAGGGATACCAAGCAATAGGAAAGAAATCGGAATCAAACTACAACTAAAACTCCTAGAAATTGCGACTTACTATAAATAGTAAACTTACTATTTATAAACGGTCGTGATGTCTACTAGTGCGCAAGGTTTTTGGCCAAAAATAATAAGTGTCCTATTTGGCTTCACCAAACCGTTCTCCTAATTATTCTAAGCTCTTTTCACGTTGGGGGCAACTCCTAAAGCCTGACGGATGAAGAGTTATAATCAAACTAAAACTTACTATTTATAGTAAAAATGAAATTAAAACAGGGAAATGACCATCGATCCAGGGGTTTTTCACAATTTTGGGCATCGCAACCCTGCATAGCTAGGTTGGTTGGCTAAAGTAGCTCGTTCTACCCCAAAATCATATATTTTATGTCAGCTAACTCATTCCGGATTATGAGATACGCCCGATTTAAGGTCCGATGGTCTGGATCACTTCTGTTGCCGACCGGGCCTTTTCTGATCCATCTTAGCCATGAAACTGTCCACGACTCGCTCTACATCAGTCTCCTCCACTTCAAAAGAACTCGTCCTCGAGTTCTCATCCTGATCTGGTTCATAATACTCGGTCAGGTCCGTGACATTGAAAGTCCATGAGATTGTCATGTCATCTGGAAGATCAACAACATAAGCGTTATCATTAATCTTTCGAATGATTGGGATGGGTCCAATTTTCTTATTTTTCAACTTGTTGTACGTCCCGGTCAAAAATCTCTTTTTGCGCAGATGGACCATAACGCGATCGCCCACCTCGAACACCTTTTGTCGTTGGTGCTTGTCCGCTTGTTCCTTGTACTTCTCGTTCAAGGCATGTAGTTTGGTCCGCACTTCCGTATGGATACCTGTGATCTTGTCCGCCATATGTTCTGCTGCAATGCTCGTGCCTGGGTGCTTGGACAAAGGGACCAAGTCAAGTGTGTGGCGAGGCACTCGTCCGTAGATAATTTAGAACGATGATCACCCAGTCGAGCGGTTCACCATGTTGTTGAATGCGAACTTTGCTTGAGACAAGGCCAAATCCCACTACTTCGGTTTCTCAACGTGCAATTCATAACTTCGGTCTGCTCATCAGTCTGTGGGTGGTAAGCACTACTGAATTGAAGTCGTGTATCGAATCGATTCCACAAAGTTCGCCAAAAGTGGCTAATGAACTTCGTGTCACGATCAGAAGTAATGGTCTTGCGGACCCCATGTAGCCATACGACCTCCCTGAAAAATAAATTCGTCACGTGTGTTGCATCGAGGGACTTCTTGCATGGGATAAAGTACGCCATCTTGGAGAAACGATCTACCACCACGAACACCGAATCCATGCCGCGTTGTGTTCGTGGGAGACCAAGCACGAAGTCAATTGATAAATCCTCCCAAGGACTGTCAGGCACAAGTAACGGGGTGTAGAGGCCCGTATTCTGAGATTACCCTTGGAGGTCTGACAAACATGACAAAGTTATACAGCTTTTTCCACATCACGTACTAATTGTGGCCAGTAATACCGCTCTTCCACAAGAGCTCGCGTCTTGTCTCACCCAAGGTGTCCACCGAGGCCACCTCTATTTAGCTCCTGAATAATCTGCTCCCTCAGAGAACTTTGAGGAATGCATAATCGATTCCCTTTGAAGAGAAAATCGTCTTGTATATGAAGGTCACTGGGGTGACCTTCTTGGCACTTCATCCAAGAATCTTTAAAGTCCTCATCATCGACATACAGCTCCTTGAGATAGTCGAAGTCGACCACCTCATTGCTCATCGTAACAAGTAGTGATGCACGACGACTAAGTACATCAACCACCTTGTTCTGTTGCCCCCTGACTTGTGCTTCAGAACAAATGTGAATTTCTATAAATACGCAACCCATCTAACATGCACACGATTCACCTTAGTCTGACTATTAATAAACTTTAATGCTTGATGGTCAGTGTACAGAACAAACTCTCTTTGAATCAGATAATGCCGACAATGTCGCAGCGCCTGAACAACCGCGTACAACTCAAGCTCATAAGTCGACCACTTCTTTCGAGCTTCACTGAGCTTCTCGCTGTAGAAGACTACCGGCCTGCCTTCCTGTGATAATACTCCCACAATTCGACATATGAAGCGTCACACTCAACCTCAAACAATTTATCAAAATTAGGAAGCACCAAGACCGGTGTTGTAGACAAACGATGCTTGATCTCATAAAGCTCTTGTCAGCTTTATTGGTCCACTGGAACGGTCCTTTTTTCATGTAATCTCTTACAGGCGCGACTATGGTGCTAAAATCTCGCACAAATCGATGATAGAAAGTCGCCAACCCATGAAAACTCCTCACCTCATGAATGTTTGTCGGGATCGGCCATTCCCTAATAGCTCACACCTTTTCATCGTCCACACGAATGCCTGTAAACGTTACAACAAATCCTAGAAACAACAGGTTATCAGTTAGAAAACTACACTTCTTCAAGTTGAGGTACAACTTGTTAATTTGTAGGACCTGCAGCACCTGCCTGAGATGTTTCCTGTGCTCCGCCTCATCCTAGCTATATATCAATATGTCATCGAAATATACTACCACAAATCAGCTAGTGAACGGTTTTAGAACTTGATTCATCAAACGCATAAAAGTACTTGGAGCATTCGATAGGCCGAAGGGCATGACCAGCCACTCATACAACCCTTCATTTGTCTTGAATGCCATTTTCCACTCATCACCAGGTCGGATACGAATCTGATGGTACCCGCTCCTTAAATCTAGTTTAGAGAACACCTTGGCCCCTTCTAGCATATCGAGCATGTCGTCCAACCGTGGTAGTGAAAACTGATATTTGACGGTAATTTTGTTGATTGCCCGGCTGTCGACACACATGCGCCAGCTTCATCTTTTTTGGGCGTTAATAATGCTGGTACGGCACATGGGCTCATGCTCTCTCTCTCTCAAGAGACCCTTACGAATTAATTCCTCCACTTGCCCCTGAAGTATCTCACACTCCTTCGGACTCATCCGATAATGAGAGTGGTTAGGCAGGCTAGCCCCAGGGATGAGGTCAATGTGATGTTGGATGTCCCTTATGGGGGGCAATTCATCAGGTAAATCCTCAGGCCAGACTTCTTTGAATTCGTTTAGCAACAGTGTTAAACTTGGAAGGATGTTTGAGGGTTCCTCTTCCTCGCCCTTCACCACTACGGCGTATACCTCGCCGGTTTCCTTGGATTCCTCCATGAAATTCCGAATGGTCAAGAGAGAACTCACCTCCACTTTAGAAGCTTCAGGGTGGTTCCCTGGTGTCATAGGGGCAAAGATTATTTTTCGACTATCCTTGACGAATACGTAAACATTGTCTCGCCCCCGATGGGTCGCATCGCGGTCCGACTGCCAGGGTCGACCGAGTAACATGTGGCAAGTTTCCATTTCAAACACGTCATAAAGTATCTGATCCTTATAATTTTTACCAATTGAAAATGAGATAGTGCATTATTCAGTTACCTTGGTCTCATTCACCTTTTTTATCCAGCCAATTGAGTACGGGGAAGAATGTTTCGTCATTGGTAGCCGCAACTTGTCCACCATCACTCTTGAGACGATGTTTTCACTACTACCACTGTCTATGATCACATCACAGACCTTTCTGTTGACAGTGCACCGAGTACGAAATATAGTGTGTCGCTGTGGATGTAATTCCTTTCGTGGGGTGTACAGTAATCGCCTCACAACTAGAAATTCGCCACGATCCTCGGCCGTCACCTCATCATCACCTGTTATTTCTTCAATGGTTTGTTCATGTTCATCATAGCCATGGCCTTCTTCTACAGCCTCATCTTCAGTGCTCCCTTCGTTTATAGTCAAGTGTGATGCGGGACATTGAGGACAGGTGTTTGATAAGTAGCCTGGCTGGCCACAGCGGTAACAATTGTTCGACCTTGGTCGAGCATAAGGATTTGGAATCCTACTCGTGCCCGTTGTTATTGGTACTGCGCGTTAAGGCCTGAATGAGCCGCTCCCCGTATCACGGCTTACAGTTGTAGGAGGTTGAGGACGTTCTCCTACTGGATCTTTTCCTCGTGCCAGCACTGGATCCTGCGTGGGACCCGCCATGGAGGGTCGAGTTGAAGGATAGGGACGAGTAGAAACTCTTACAAGTTGTGTTTCTGCCCTACCTGCCAATTGAACTGCTTCATCCACGGTCCCAACTGGGTACATCTGAACTCGGTCCTGAATTGTCGGTCGCAACCGACCTATAAATCGTGCCACCGTCTGTGACTCAGATTCTGACAGATCGTTTCGTGTAGCTAACTGCTGGAATTCTTCAGTGTAGTCTGTGATGGTTCGATTTCCTTGTAGGCAATTTTGGTATTGCTGGAATAATATCTGCTCATAATCACTAAGGAGAAATCATGATCGAAGAAGACGTCTCATCCGTGGCCATGATGAGATGGGCGCCTTGTTCTGGCGAGCTCGTGAGAGTTGTAATTGTTCCCATCATGCAGAAGCACCAGATTTTAACTTAAACGCTACCAATTTTACCCTTTTATGATCTGGCACGTCTATATAATCAAAATATCTCTCTACTTCGGCTAGCCAATCGAGGAAATCTTTTATACGTAATAAACCATTAAAACTAGGAAGTTCAGCCTTACCTTGATAGTCTCTTTCAGCACGATCTAGGTGATCGCCTCCATGGATCGGTCGTCGGACAAAACCCTCATTAAGGTCCTCGTCGCTAGAACTTGAATCATCTGGTGTAGCCTTACAGTTTTCCACTGGTAGTGCTCTACGAAAATTGGGGTTGTGTCGTACAGCAACCACAGGTGGTGAAGCCACCCTGGGTGGTGGAGCACCGCCTAGGGCTTGGGGCGGAAGTAGGGCATCCACAAGACGGTTAAGGGTTACCTACAGCCCTTGCATGGTCAACTGACTCTCCCAGTGGAAAGCTTCCATTCTTTCCGAAAGATAACGAATCCCTGGATCACCGTCCACAGGATTTTGATTCATACCTTCATTATTTGCCACCGGGAATCCTCGCTTTGATACCAATTGACGCGGGAATGAACGTGATGAGGATAACTACTCCGAATCCACGGAGCTTCTCTGGACTCCTCACAGAGACTTCTCGAACTCACGAGGAAAGAAAGTAGAAAATAGAAATAAATTCTAAGAAATTCGAAATTGATTAATTGATCCATAAAAATGAGTTCAAAACCCTTTAAATAGGGATACCAAGCAATAGGAAAGAAATCGAAATCAAACTACAACTAAAACTCCTAGAAATCGCAACTTACTATAAATAGTAAACTTACTATTTATAGACGGTCGTGATGTCTACTAGTGCGCAAGGTTTTCGGCCAAAAATAGTAAGTGTCCTATTTAGCTTCACCAAACCGTTCTCCTAATTATTCTAAGCTCTTTTCACGTTGGGCGCAACTCCTAAAGCCCGATGGATGAAGAGTTATAATCAAACTAAAACTTACTATTTATAGTAAAAATGAAATTAAAACAGGGAAACGACCGTCGATCCAGGGGTTTTTCACAATTCCAGCCGTCGCAACCCGGCTATGGCTAAAGTAGCTCGTTCTACCCCAAAATCATATATTTTATGTCAGCTAACTCATTCTGGATTGTGAGATACGCCCGATTTAAGGTCCGATGGTCTGGATCACTTCTGTCGCCGACCGGGCCTTTTCTAATCCATCTTGGCCATGAAACTGTCCACGACCCGCTCTACATCATTTTATATCAATGAGGATATCTTGGTTCTGTTACTTAGAATCAATATTTATACAGTCATAATTAGAAGCTAGAATAGAGAATGAATCATTTTGATTAAATAGAGAAGGAAAAAGGTTTTCCCCTTATGCTGAAGGGCAATAAAAAATAGTTCACTAAAAAGTGCGCTTGTAAATAAAGGCCTCATTTGTAAATAAGGGACATCAGGCACTGCGGCTCATGACTACGAGATAGAAACTTCTGCATTAGATGAATATGTGGGCTTTACTTGGAAAAAAAAAAGTGAGAGATAGAGAAACGTATGCTGGATCACCTCACACCACCATTCACATTCCAAATGCTCTCTATAGTTTTCGTTCAACCATTATAGTTATCAATCGATGCATGACTTCAGTCTACCTAAGCCCTTCCATATTCTTGCACAAGCTGAATGCTCATCTGTACATCTCGGAGCAAGTATCTACCTCATCTGGAAGAAGAGTTCAGGAAGTCGACACTTCTCCCTGATCCTCAGTACCAGTTGGACTATTCTTTAAATTCAACGACTTAAGGGTTGTTGGGATTGTTGGGGATTTGTGCTATGGAATCTCAAAAATCTAGATCTAGGATAGCAATTTAATGGCACCAAGCACACACAAGAGTACACAGATTTAACGTGGAAAATTTTTGGGGGAAAAAACCACAGCACAAAGCGACAGAATTCCACTATGAAAATAGAAATTATAAAAAGAGACGACTTACCCGATTTGAACAACCTCGAATCTCATCCTTGCTACACCTTTTAAAAACCCTAAAACCCTTTTAGGAATTCTTAGAAAACTTTTAGAAAGTATTAGCATTCATTAGACTACCCCCTATTTATAGTTTAGGAAACTCCACTTACGCACCTCTTTGGAAAATTTCAGAAATCACATCAAATTTACGCAGTCCGCACAAAATCCGCGCATAATCTGCATAACCCTCGACTAGTCGAGCCACGGCTTCGATTGGTCAAGGACCCTTCGACCGGTCGAGCCCGACCCTCGACACTAAAAAAACTTTGCCGCTGAACTTCGAGTCGAGCAAGCCTCAACTAGTCGAGCAACCCCCTCGACCAGTCGAGTTAGCCCGTCGACTGGTCGAGCAGCCCCCTCGACCAGTCGAGCATAAGATTTAAGACATCTGTTTCAACAATCTCCACTATGTCTTCAATCTTCAACCGTGTATCTTCTTACTTTCTTCTCTTATTTCTGCATCACATCATAACTTCTCGTGCACACTTCGTCCTTCTTTTTCGTCATCGCCAAGCCCAGAGAAGTTGCGCATAACTTCAACTTCTCTGTAGGAACGATCTAGGAGAGCATATCTGTCGGATCTGAATCCACGTGCTCAACCACCTTTGCCCCTGTCTTCTCAAAAGATAAGACGTAGTCGTGTTTCCATCTCATGAATGTCCCCGATCATTCATCATGAATGTCCCACTTAACTGAGCCTTCAATATATTGATATCAGACATGTCATAATTGACAATCTACATGTCATCAATATACAACACCTGACCCACTATGAAGGAATCAAACTTTATACCGTTGCCTAAGCGACAGGTCGTACAATGACCTCTTGCAAACTCTTTTTTCTCAGCTCCTTTAAACTTTGAACAACTTTGGTTGCTTCATGTAGATCTGCTCCTCCAATTTTCCATACAGAAGTGTAGAGTTCACATCCATCCTTCCGACTCAAGATCGCATTGGCCAACCAGTGCCAATCACGGATCTAATAGATATATAATATACCGTCAGCAAGAATATCTCTGAGAAGCCGATCCCTTCTCTTTAAGCATAACCCTTCGCCACCAACCTCACTCTGTATTTATGTTGTATCTTCTTAAAGATCCACCTGCATCCAAACGTTATCTCGGCCCACTAGAAGCTCCATCAGCTCCCTTGTTTTGATTTGGTATAACGAGTTCATCACATCGCACATAGTCACCTTCCACTTCTCAGCACCAGTCTCTCCTAGTGCCATCTGAATAGAAGACAGATCTTCTGCGATATTGGAGTCATTCATGTACCTTGTCGATATCCTGCGATTATGTTGTGTGATTCTTCTCACAGGTGGCTGCTCCACCTGGTCTATATTCCTATCCGTGCGTCTCAGCCTTCATGCTCTGCCCGCTCATGTGGTCATGCCCAGCATGCCACACACGTGCAAAGGTGGAATCCTCTAGAGCCACTGCAGTTCCACCTTTTGAAGTGCTCCTAATCAACCTGTACATGTTACCGAGTCGTTGCACTTTCATGATTACCCATGCTCCCTTATATACTTTAAGAGCACCATCAATATTTGTGAACTTGCAGCCCATTGTCTCAAGTATATTAAGAGAAATCAGATTCTTCTTCAAATCAGTAACATGCCTGACATCAGTCAAGATACGCTCCACCCCAATAACCAACTTAATGCACACTGAACCAATAGCCACAACATTACAAGCAAAGTCATTGCCCATAAACATGTAATACCCAGAAAATTGGGGGTCGTGCATATACTTGACTCCCAAGTTCCCGGGTATCACTTATAACTGATTTTTACTAAATTGCGTTTAATAAGGTTTAAATGCGTAACATGGAATTACTTGGAATATGGAACACAATCACAACTAGTCTACTGAAATGAAAGAGGTCAAATATATGCAAGTCTAGAAGAATATAATGGGTCGCACAAGGCGTTGCCGAACAAAATCATAAAAGAATGACAAGTCTAAAAGAATAGTGCGCTGAGTCCACCACTCATCGATCCAAACGTGTCCACTAGGCCGATGGGAGACCGTCCATCTGCTGGAAGTAGGACAGCTCGTTCTCCTCCTCAAGACTTGCGCCGCCAGGCTCCTCGTACTCTACATCACCTGCATCTACGGAAGAGTCTAATTGGTGTTTTAAAATACCGTCCCAAAGTGGGAGTGAGTGATCAACTCAGTGAGTGATCAACTCAGTGGGTGCTATTAGTCTTAAGTTGTAACAAACATCAATTATATTATGAATTTAATGAAAGGCAAACATTCATAAACACTTAACTAATCTTGTTAATGCAGGTGCATGATGAATGATATGAAGCATGCCCTCGCCACAACACTCCCTCAAGCGACTCCGTCTAACGATCACGCATGACTAGCACTCCCTCATTGCTACCTCAACTACCAAGTCGCCAAATCCTAACTAATGCAATGCATGAATAATGTTAACTCAGTTATTCAGTTAATTCCGTTCATCCAGCAGATTGGGGAAACTACTACACCCCACAATATCAATGCCCTTAACTAGTTGTGAGGCCAAGGCCCCTCAACATGCGAGTCCAAGACCTTGCGATCCTTGATCCCATCGGGTTCCCCATTCTCGATTTCAAGCACATAGGGAGTGCTGGGAAAGGGATCACTCGCTGTCATTATGGGGAGGCTCGTCACTCCAGCGTAGGCCGACAGCTCGGACACAGTGTGTCATTCCACCATGCCCAGCTCTCGAGTCAGTGGATCAGTTTCAAATGGTTGTCAATGGGCTCCAATGGTTGAAGGGTGTTTCAGGTTCCATACAGGTGTGGGCAAACATGATTAACAAACACAGTTGGTCAATACGTGGATTAAACCTCACGAGTTCATGCGAGTACGTGACAAATGACATCGGATACAAGCGACTCATGTAGCCTAACTACTGTCGCCCATACGTATCCGCCCAAGTCCATAGGTTTAGCCTCAGGATAGTCCTACCAACGGGACCACCGTCTCTCTCCTCAGATTCCTTACCAACCCAGGAGTTTGATGGTATTCACTAACGCTTCAACAATCAGGGAGCGACATCGTGCATTCATATTTCCAAACATAAAATTCAGATTTTCCTACAATGCAAATGCTAACAATAATTTGAAATAAAGGTGCATGTGGGTTGTATGGGTTAGTGAGGAAGCCAAGCATTTCATATATATCTCATAGTACAAAAATACATAAAGGTTAGTGCATCAAACAAGTTATGAGGAAAAATCATACAAGAATTGTGCAAGAAATGTACAAGCAATTATCAAAATGCATACCTAATCATGTTGAGAAAAATCAAACAATCCATAATTATTATATATTGATTTGGGGAGGACCTAAGGTATAGAGTCTTGTCTAGGTTTCTCTAAATTATCCAGATACATCACCTAAAAAGTAAAATCATTAAATTCATACTAAAATTGGTGCTAGGCCACCTAAGAATAATAGTCCACACCTATGATGTAACATCCCGTGCCTCTGGTACACGGGTGTTACCTTTTAAACCCATAATTATTAAAACTCGTGACACGTCAATCTAATGACTTAATTTAACACGCACAGGGCATGATTTCCTAAGCAGCATTAAGACAATTTGCCACGACTCTAAAGACTCAGCTTACACTCCACACCAATCAAAGAGGTAAGCCGGATTAAATCACCTAAGCTCAATCAGTTTCTAAGACCATATGTGTTAGCAGTACTCTGAAAAGTCAATCTACGGAAGTCAGAGGGTAACCAACGAAGCACCCGTGTCTTAGACATGCATTTAACCATTGGAAACAAATATCGAAACTGTTTGACCGACAGATCACATCATGCGGGCCAAATACTGCTCCAAAAGGTGTATAGTGGGCCACCTAGGCCTCGGCCCGCCCCAAACCGGGCTGGGACCCTTATGTTTGGACCCCAAGACAATCGAGCGGGGCAGATCAACCACTAGAGTTGTGATAGGCCCCCAAAAACTAAGTGTACTTACACCCGAATAATAATACACAAAGTGCACTGGACCACTACTTGTGGTCAAACAATGCTTGACCGAACTCAAATGCAATTCCTCAAAACACATTCCCACCAACTCCCTGTTTAAAAACATTTATTTTTGAACTTCAAAGTGGGTCACTATAGTCATTTTCCGGACTATCCAAGCCGTCTATTCTCCTCGTGGGGTCCGCCCAAACCAAACAGTATAGGGATTCGACCCCACGTGTAGGGACTCGGGATTTGGGTCCCAACCGTCCATTCCCTTATTATGGGGTTAGGATTCAAAGGAGAGGGCCCCGGAGTGCTTCTCTTGCAAGGCAGGCTCCTCATGGACCAATGGATCCCAAGCTTTCACAGGCACAGCTAGGCAGGTCCTCTCATGGCCAGAAATGGCTAGACAGGGCCATGAAGAAGCATATGAAGCTTTCCTTTTTCAGGTTGGGAAGGGCGGCGACGCAACCGCTGTCTTTTGAGGCCACATTAAAACCAGTCGTCAGGCTCTCCTCTCCCTGCCTATATAAGAGAAGGCCCAGCACTCTCAGGCCCCACACAAAAAGAGAGGTGAGAAAGGAAGGAAACAGTGAGAGAGAGAGAGAGAGAGAGAGAGAGAGAGAGAGAGAGAGAGAGAGAGAGAGAGAGAGAGAGAAAACAGAGAGAAGAAAGGTGAGTGTTTTGGTGAGCCTGACACTCACTGCCCCAACTCAGTCCGTGAGGAACGGACTGAGTCGAGTCAGTGAGAGTCCACAGTGACACCACTTGAGTAGAAGAGAGAAAGAAAAGAAAGCAAGGAAAGAGAGAGAGTGGAGGGAAGGAACCATAGGTGCGTGCAGTCCAAGTGGGGCCGACAGAGCAGGTAACTCCTTCTCTCTCCTTCCTCTAAAAACTCCAGGCTCTAACTAGACATTTAAACTTAAAAGTAACTGTAAACTCCAACTTAAAAACAGCCGAATCAGGGCCAATACTGGGACTGAAACCATGACTTCTGATGAGCCGTTAAACAGCCTGAAAACAGGGACGAACCAGGCCACACGAACAGTGTCCAACTAATGTATAAACGCAGCAAACGGAGCTCTGAAATATGTCGAAAAATAGCCCAGGAGTAGGCCGTTTATGGAACAGAATCGGACGTCTGAACAGATGGGTTCCCAGCTGAAAAACAGGCTGAGAAACAACCGATTTTCGTCATGTGAACGACCCTATTTTGGGTCATTCTTTGTCAAGGAAAACGGTAGCCACCATGCCACCGCTTGAGCATCAACGTGGGTGGAAATATGGCCAGAGACGGGCCGTGGTCGAGCTGAAAAATAGGGCCGGGAATGGCCTCCAAAACAGCTGAGACAGGAGCTGTTTTCATGTCAGTTGCAGGGGGCTGCTCTGCATTTGGGCTTCGCCAAAACGCAGGTGGGCCCTGTACAAATGCAGGTGGGCCTCACCAAAATAATGAGAAAACCAGGTGGGCTGCACTGCGCTGGGCCTTGCCAAATTTCAACTGGGCCACACCAAATTCTGTCCGTCCATCCATTTTGACAGAACTCCATCTTGGCCGTTCATCCCAGGCCGTCCATCTATGAGCATCCAGTGATGGACGTTTGACATATGCATTGAAAAGGAGGTAGATATATATATATATATATATATATATATATATATATATATATATATATATAGGGAAAAGGTACAATGAGCTCGAGCGCACGCCTCCGTCACATGCGGTCGAGCTGTGTGGGCCCCACCGTGATGCCTTTCGAAAATCAACACCGTGCATTTGATGCACCATTCCATCATGGGCCTGGGTCTCAAAAATCAAGTCAATTTGTGACTTGTTGGGCCACACCACATACAGAAGTGCAGAGGGGCCATGCACCATTAAAACATTCATAACCATTTTTGAGGGCCCACAGAGATGTGGTTTGCAAATCCAGCCTATCCATTATGTGTGTCCCACTTGAATGAGGGTTCAGACCAAGTTTCAGGTGCATGAAGCACTCAAATGGGCCCCACCAAGTGCTTTTATATGTTTTAACAGTGTCTTCACATAATTTAGATGGTATGGCCCACCTGAGTTCCGTATACGGCTGATTTTTGGGATATCCCATGATTTAAAGGGAACCCATGAAATGCACGGTGTTGATGGTTGACACATCATGATGGGGCCCACACAGCTCGACCTCACAAACCCTTGGTGTGCACCCGAGCTCATAGTACCTATATGCTTATATATATATATATATATATATATATATATATATATATATATATATATATATATATATACATGTGGTGGGCCATTGATGTAAGCACATCTGCACTGTCTCTCTAGACTATGCTTGTGAATCCCACTAAATGCATGTGTTGTATCCAGACCGTCCAAAGTCTGGACGCGGCCCACCTCTGATATATGCATTCCATCTCAATGAAATGTGAGGAATGTGGATTGCATCCGGGTCGACCATCGGCAGCCTCTTAGGGTCTAATCTTGAGGATGCATCTGAACCATCCATTCTCCGCCCCACCCTGTCTCGCCCATTACACATTTATCCCTGGCCATCCATCAATGGACTCCAGCGTTGGGCCTCTTATTTCAATACATAGGTATACTTACGTTATAACATGTACAGGTGGTGGGCGCCATGTGGGACCCACGTTGATATGATATTGGAACATATATCAGATATGTATGATATATAATAATTAAATATACATCAGATGTTTAATATAATGTGTAAGTATATACATGGGATATGTAATGCTTAAATATATCAGGTGCATGTGTGATGGTGTGGTTTATCCAAATCGTCCATCCTGATGGAAGTGTCAGCCTAAGGCTTGAGACAAAGAAAAATAAGGCAGACCTGATACCATGTGGACCACACTGCGGAAAATAGTGGGATGAGCGCCCACCATTGATACTGCCACTGTTATTTGTAGTACTGTCCAGGTGGTCTTCCAACTTGGTCTACCCTCTTGAAGAATGCTCTAAAGCCGAAATGCAATAGACACTATGGTGAGCCCACTCACTGGCCTATAGAATATATTCACCGTCCACCTGACATGATGCGTGGGCCAGTCCACTTGGGTAAGATTGGGAACCAACACCCAAGGCCAAAAATGGGCCCCGTTAGGCCCGTACCGGTGAGGAGTTTCGAGCCCAGTTGGGCCACCTTACTAGGGTATATAGGATAGGCCTAACACAAAACCTACAGGGCCTTGGTGTCCCTTCGGACCCTCACATTAGTTGGACAAAACTATGGAATTACTTGACATATATTAAGTTTTGATTTTAGGAAACTCATTGGGTGACCCCAGGCCACAAGAAAACTTGGACCGAGTTTGTATGGGTGATGACTTTCCCCTTGGGCTTTCCATTTCTAAGTTAGCTAAACATAGTTCGCGCTAGATTGCCACTATTAATTTAAGATTGTTGTGCTCATTACAAATATCAGATTGTGATCCCATATGATAAGCTCACATATTAGTTAACACTTAAAAAATGAGTACTATTCACATGTCTTGTTAACACGTCGTCGAAAATCATTATTTAAAATTTTGATGCCTCCTTTCAAGTTTTATTTGAAGTTATATGTTTTCACATGTTTTTATGATTACCTCTGTATGTAATCTCATAATGCTACACGTGGAGGATTCCATGATTGTATGCAAGCCACACTTAGGATGTAATCAGACAAAATGTGTGGGAAAATAGGACCCTTGAACTAGTGTCATTTGTGATAAAGGGATCTTATTAAAACATCCCAAGGTGGAAAACTTCATGAGCCGAGGATGGTGGTCATGGGACACAATGCTCGAGCTATCAGCCTACGCTGGGTGACGAGCCCCCCGTAGTGACCATTGAGTTATTTAAATTGGCTGATTGTAACTGGATTAATAATTGCTGGCTAATCATGCATTCATAGCATATTGGCGATGACGGATGATTATTCTGGATGTTGTAGCATGTGCCCTAGAGTTATTGGAGTATCGTTTCGCTTGCTCCTAGACCATTAACTATCGACTCCTGTTCCGACTGGATGATCATTCCCAGGTCGATGATTGCATGGGTGACGAGCCCAAGTCTGATTGGATGTGCATCCTCAGGTCGATGTGCATTCATGCATCCATGCATCTAATAAGACTGTATATTGCCTGTTTTGGACTACTACTTATTTTCCTTTTAACTATGTTTAGTAAGGCGGCAATGTGTAATCTTGAGGGGAATTCACAATGAGCTTGTCGATCATTCATCAACTATCCAACCGTATAGAATATGCAGGGACGGATGTAGAGGATGATAGTGTTGGCCTTGATGATGCGACCATAGAGCCCAAGAGAGGGTACTATGATGACGAGCCACAATAAGAAGCAGCGGCGTATTTCGGGATTAATCAGTAGTTTTATATTTTACTTTTAGTGGTTTAGTATTTTGGAAACTTATGGGAATTTCGTAACTAAGACCCCCAGTTGGGCGGGTCAAATATTTGGGATCTCATGATTGTACATGCTTCTTTTTGCTATCGCACTCTGAGTCATAGTTTCGCTGGTTCTCTGATTTATAAACTCCCGAATTTCTGGAACAAGTCTCGTACTCGGGTTTTAGAAATCGGGGCATTACAAGTTGGTATCAGAGTGGAGTCTGAGATTGCTTGGCAATGGGATCTAAGTATATAAAGTCCTTAGGTGAATAACTTAGGACAAACGTAGGGATTCCCCTTAGAAAGCAGCTAGGGTGAACAAATATAGAAACTAAAACACATAGGATCCCTTGAGAAACATCAAAATAGTCGTCTAAACTTAGAAATAGAAATCTTAGCCTCTCTCCCCCAGAAATTTCAACCAGGAACATCCCTCAGGTTAGGAGCAGCTGGCACACCCACGATAGTCAAGTAATGAGATAACTGACCTTGAGGTTACTTCGCAGGAGGTTAAGGACATTCCCCAAACAACAGAACCACGACTTTTGACTTCTCAAGAAATCATGCCGCATGTGCTGCGATCACATTGTACTGATACGGTGGAGATCCACCTCATCCCCTTGAGCGAGCGCCAAAGAGAGCGCAGTCCGGAGTAAACTCCAGGTCTTCCATCGGGCATCACAAATATGGACAACACATCAGAAACGGTGGGGGACTCTCCTTCCCCACAGGTCTTCACCACCGGATTGTCATCACAATACTTCGCACAAGGGACGCCGATCGTTGAAGCATCCGCAAGAGATCAGACTAGGGCTACAGCCATTGCAGCCGTTAAGAAAATGGCTAGGGCTATGCAGCAACAACAAGATGTATTCATGCATTAGCAATGAGATATGCATGCCCTCATGAAGGAATCCTTGGAGAACAGAGATCGCGGGGAGGCATCCCGAGACAGATATAGTCGAGGCGCAGACATCTATGAAAGATTCCTAAAGCTTCAACCGCCAACGTTTAAAGGAGCATCGGATTCAGTGCAAGCGGAACGTTGGCTAGCAAGGATTTCTAAGATTATGCGGCCCCTAGAGTGCACCGATTCATAGATGGTAAACTTGGCCACTTACTTGTTGGAGGGTGAGGCAGAGAACTGGTGGCAAGGCTTACAACGGAGCGTCTCGACCACATATGCATGGACATGGGCTGGGTTTAAGACGAAGTTCTTCGAAAAATACTTCTCCCGATCGTATAGGAATGAGAAGATAGCTCAGTTTTTTAGACTGGAGCAGGGCAGTCTGATCGTCGCCCAGTATGAGGCTCGGTTCAACGAACTCTCTCGATATGTGTCAAAAGCCTTGGAAGATGCTGAGTACAAATTACAGAAATTCAAGGAGGGACTCATGCAGGGAATCCAGTCGCGACTATGTGCTTGGGACTTCGAGGACTTTGGCGAGCTAGTGGACAAAGCTATGCGAGTCGAAAAGGATTTTGAGCGTGCCTTGAGGACCCCCCCCACCCTCAGCTAGGGAAGTCCTAGTCAAGCCTAGACAGGTGCCTCTTACCCCATCTGTACCGGAGAGGAGAGCCAGGGTCATGCCTGCAGGAGCATCACCCATGCCTCCCGTAAGAAACTATGAGTACTGCCACAAGCCCGGGCACTTTGCATGGACTTGTTTCAAAAAAAATGAGGGACGAAGGCATCGCTCCACCACCAGGTCACCCTCAGTCAGGATCAGTAGCTGTCAGGATAGCACCAAGGCCGTAGATGCAGAGATCGGGGCCTCTAGTCCACCAGAGGGCCCCTACTCGCGTATTCGCTGTAGCTGTTGCAGACACCAAGGAGGACCTCCATCAAACCATTCATGGTACTGCTCATATCCACGGTACCCCCATCTTTCTTTTATTTGATTCTAGTGTAACCTTATCTTTCATGGACTCTACTATTACAAATAGACTAGGGCTGAATATAACTCGCTTACATGCCCCCTTAGTTGTAGCATCCCCCATGGGTAAATTCATTGAAATAGACAAGATATGTAAAGATTGCACCTTAACTCTCACACACCATGAAGTGGTTGTGGATCTAATCCTCATGCCTATAAAACAATTCGACATCATCCTCGGGATGGATTGACTTTCTCGAGTCCGGGCAGTGATGGATTGCCGCAACAAAACGGTCACCATAACCGTCCCTAGGCAGGCCTCCTTCACCATGAAAGGAAAAAGTAAGCGCGATACGCTGGAAACCTTACAAACTCTAGAAGAATCAGAATCAGTCGAGTCCACTATCAGCCAAATCCCAGTAGTGTGGGAATTCTCTAAGGTATTTCAGGAGATACCAGGGCTACCCCTAAGGTGAGCAGTAGATTTCTACATCAACCTAAAACCAAGAACTACCCCCATATCATTACCTCTGTTTCGAATGCCCCCTTGTGAAATGGAAGAGCTTCGGAAGCAGATAGATGAACTGTTGACCCAAGGTTTCCTTCACCCCAGTATCTCTCCTTGAGGAGCACTAGTCCTTTTCGTGAAAAAGAAGGACGGATCAATGCGCCTCTGCATAGATTATCGACGGTTGAATGAAGTAACGATGAAGAATAAATACCATCTCCCGCGTATCGATGACTTGTTCGATCAACTCAAGGGCGCCAGATATTTCTCGAAGATTGATCTACGATCAGGATATCACCAGTTAAGAATCAGGGATGAGGATATCCCTAAAATCGCATTCAGGACTCGTTATGGGCACTACGAGTTCTTAGTAATGTCCTTTGGGCTTACAAATAATGCTCCGACGGTATTCATGAACCTCATGAACTGAGTCTTTATGCCATACCTAGATCGGTTTGTGATCGTGTTCATCGACGACATCTTGGTTTACTCCAAAAGCTAGGAGGAACACGAGCAACATTTGCACACGGTCTTGAGTACACTAAAGGAAAATCAGTTATATGCCAAGCTATCAAAATGCGAGTTCTGGGAAAAGGAAGTAAAATTCCTAAGGCATGTAGTGAAGGAAGAAGGCATCGTAGTCGATCCCGCTAAAGTTGAAGCAATATCCAAGTGGGACCAGCCTACCACAGTCACCGAGGTCCGAAGCTTCTTAGGCATGGCAGTATACTATAGGCACTTTATCAAGGAATTCTCCCAAATCACGTGACCACTCACTCAACTGACAAAGAAGAACACTCGATTCACATGGGATGAGAACACGGAGGCAGCCTTCTAGGAGTTGAAAATGAAGCTGACGTCTGCGCCAGTACTCACCCTTCCACAAGAAGGGAAAAAGTTTGTGGTGTATAGCGACACCTCGAAGATGGGAATTGGCTGTGTTCTGATGCAGAACGACAAAGTGATCGCTTATGCCTCCCGTCAACTGAAGAAGCACGAAGAAAACTACCCAACTCATGACCTGGATTTGGCAGTGGTAGGCTTTGCCTTAAAAATATGGAGGCACTACCTATACGGTGAGGATTTTCAGCTATTCTACGATCACAAGAGCCTAAAATACATATTTACGCAGAAAAATTTGAATATGCGCCAGCGTCGGTGGATGGAGACACTTAAAGATTTCCACTTTGATATCTCGTACCACCCTGGCAAAGCAAACTCTATAGTTAATGTGCTAAGTCAGGAGAAGAAGCATGAGCTGGTGGCCACTTTGATGATCAAGGAGTAGGAAATGATGAAATTCGTGTAAGACTTCGACATCCAGCTTACCCTCGACGAACCCGATGCGTATGTGGCTTTGTTGACTGCAGAGTTGACCCTGGTCTGACATGTAATCTCCACTCAGGACCAGGATGAATGGCTTGTCAAGATGAAAGGAAGAAGAAAGAGCAATGAGATACCAGGCTGGAGGGTTGGTAGCGATGGGATATGCGTACCCAACGATGCAGAATTAAGAAAGGAAGTAATGGAAGAAGCACACCACTCTAGAATGGCCATACATCCGAGGAGTACAAAGATGTATAACAACATAAAGAAGCAATACTGGTGGAGTAATATGAAAAGGGACATAGCCAGTTTCGTAGCAAGGTGCATGATCTGCCAAAAGATAAAGGCCGAGCACCGCATACCTACAGGCCTTCTTCAACCCCTACCAGTAGCAGAGTGGAAGTGGGACAACATCTCTATGGACTTCATTGTTGGGCTTTCCAAGACTCAGAGGAAGCATGACTCGATCTGAGTCATTGTGGGTAGGTTGACAAAGTCTGCTCGATTTCTTCCTATTCGGACGACAGATTCGATTGACAATCTGGCAAGGCTCTATGTTCGTGAAGTAGTACGATCCTACGGAGTTCCTCGAGAGATCATATTAGATCGTGACCCCCGCTTTACGTCCACCTTTTGGAGAAGGTTGCAGGAGGAACTCGGCACGGAACTCAAGTTCAGCACGACGTTTTAACCCCAGACAGCTGGACAAACAGAGAGAGTAAATCAGGTCATGGAGGATATGTTAAGAGCATGTGCCCTCAACTTTAAGGGGAACTGGGATGACCATTTGGCCATCGCTGAGTTTGCTTACAATAACAGCTTCCAATCCAGCATAGGCATGACACCGTACAAAGCTCTATATGGTCGCCCCTGTCGAGTCCCAAAATGTTGGGCAGAAGTGGGGGAACGAAGTTTGCTAGGACATGAACTCGTCGAGGTTACCACGCAGGTAATCGATGTTATCTAGAAGCGTTTGCGCACCGCACAGAGCAGACAAAAAAGCTACGCGGACAATCGACGACGCGATTTGGAATTTGCAATTGGCGATCACGTATTTTTGAAAGTCTCCCCTATGAAGGGTCTGATGAGGTTCGGACAAAAAGGAAAGCTTGCACCTCATTTCATTGGACCTTTCGGGATCTTGGATCGTGTGGGAGTCGTGGCATATCGCCTTGTGCTACCAACCGCACTGACTGGTATCCACAACGTCTTCCATGTGTCTATGTTAAAGAAATACACGCCAGACGAGTCACACATGGTTAACTGGGAGCACATTGAACTTGCCGACGACGCTTCTTATACTAAAAAACCCATCCACATATTCGACCACAAGGAGCAGGTCCTACGAACAAAGACGATACCATTAGTCAAGGTCCTCTGGTCACATCATAGAGAAAAAGAGGTGACATGGGAACGAGAAGCTGAAGTTAAGGAAAAATACCCCCACTTATTCAATGACACACCGCAGGTAATTTCGAGGACAAAATTTTTTTTAAGGGGGTATACTTAACACCCCGTACCTCTGGTACACGAGTGTTACCATTTAAACCCACAATTATTAAAACTCAAGACCCGTCGACCTAATGACTTAACTTAACACGCAGAGGGCAGGATTTTTCAAGCAGCATTGAGACAATCCGCCACGACTCCAAAAACTCAGCTTACACTCCACACCAATCAAAGAGGTAAGTAGGATTAAATCACCTAAGCTCAATCGGTTTCTAAGACCATATGTGTTAGCAGTACTCTGAAAAGTCAATCCACGGAAGTCAGAGGGTAACCAACAAAGCACCCCTGTGTCTTAGACATGCATTTAACCATTGAAAACAAATATCGAAACCGTTTGACTGAAAGACCACATCATGCAGGCCAAATATGACTCCAAAAGGTGTATAGTGGGCCACCTAGGCCTCGGCCCGCCCCAAACCGGGCTGGGACCCTTATGTCTGGACCCCAAGACGATTGAGCGGGGCAGATCAACCACCAGAGTCGCGGTAGGCCCCCGAAAACTAGGTGCACATACACCCAAATAATAATACACAAAGTGCACTGGACCACTACTTGTGGTCAAACAATGCTTGGCCGAACTCAAATGCAATTCCTCAAAACACATTCCCGCTAACTCCCTGTTTAAAAACATTTATCTTAGAACTTCAAAGTGGGCCACCATAGTCATTTTCTGGACGATCCAAGCCGTCCATTCTCCTCATGGGGTCTGCCTGACCCAAATGGTATAGGGATTCGGCCCCACATGTAGGGACTTGGGATTTGGGTCCCAACCGTCCATTCCCTTATCATGGGGCTGGGATTCAAAGGAGAGGGACCCCGGAGTGCTTCACTTGCAAGGCAGGTTCCCCATGGACCAATGCACCCAAGCTTTCACAGGCACTGCTGGGCAGGTCCTCTCACGGCTAGAAATGGCTAGGCAGGGCCATGAAGAAGCATATGAAGCTTTCCCTTTTAGGTTAGGAAGGGCGGCGACGCAACCGCTGTCTTCTGAGGCCACATTAAAACCAACCGTCAGCCTCTCCTCTCCCTGCCTATATAAGAGAAGGCCAAGCACTCTCAGGCTCCACACAGAAAGAGAGGTGAGAAAGGAAGGAAACAGAGAGAAGAGAGAGAGAGAGAGAGAGAGAGAGAGAGAGAGAGAGAGAGAGAGAGAGAGAGAGAGAGAGAGAGAGAGAGAGAGAGAGAAGAAAGGTGAGTGTTTTGGTGAGGCTGGCACTCACTGCCCCAACTCAGTCCATGAGGAACGGACTGAGCCGAGTCAGTGAGAGTCCATAGCGACACCACTTGAGTAGAAGAGAAAAGAAAAGAAAGCAAGGAAAGAGGGAGAGTGGAGGGAAGGAACCGTAGGTGCGTGCAGTCCAAGTGGGGCCAACAGAGCAGGTAACTCCTTCTCTCTCCTTCCTATAAAAACTCCAGGCTCTAACTAGGCATTTAAACTTAAAAGTAATAGTAAACTGCAACTTTAAAACAGCCGAATCAGGGCCAATACTGGGACCGAAACCATGACTTCTGACGGGCTGTTAAACAGCCTGAAAATAGGGACGAACCAGGCCACATGAACAGCGTCCAACTAATGTATAAACGCAGCAAACAGAGCTCTGAAATATGTCGAAAAATAGCCCAGGAGTAGGCCGTTTATGGAGCAGAATCGGACGTCTGAATAGATGGGTTCCCAGCTAAAAAACAGGCTAAGAAACGACCGATTTTCGTCATGTGAACGACCCTGTTTTGGGTCATTCTTTGTCGGGGAAAACGGTAGCCACCATGCCACCGTTTGAGCATCAACGTGGATGAAAATATGGCCAGAGATGGGCCGTGGTCGAGCTGAAAAACGGAGTCGGGAATGGCCTCCAAAACAGCTGAGACAGGAGTTGTTTTCACGTCAGTTGCAGGAGCTGCTCTGCATTTGGGCTTCACCAAAACGCAGGTGGGCCCTGCACAAATGCAGGTGGGCCTCACCAAAATAATGAGAAAACCAAGTGGGCTGCACTGCACTGGGCCTTGCCAAATTTCAATTAGGCTACACCAAATTCTGTCTGTCCATCCATTTTAACAGACCTCCATCCTGGCCGTTCATCCCATGACGTACATCTATGAGCATCCAGTGATGGACATTTGACATATGGGTTGAAAAGGAGGTATATATATATATATATATATATATATATATATATATATATATATATATATATATATACCATATGACGTGGCCTGTATATACGCATATGAATATGACACAATATATAATGGGGTGGGCCCCACGTGCCATGATATACCTAGTGTTCAGCGTGTGGGACCCACATTGATGTAATATATATATATATATATATATATATATATATATATATATATATATATATATATATATATATGTGTGTGTGTGTGTGTGTGTGTGTGTGTGTGTGTGGTGGGCCGTTGATGTAAGCACATCTGCATCGTCCCTCTGGACGGTGCTTCTGAAACCCACCAAATGCATGTGTTGTATCCAGACCGTCCAAAGTCTGGACGTGGCCCACCTCTGATATATGTATTCCATCCACGAAACGTGAGGAATGTGGATTGCATCCGGGTCGACCATCGGCAGCCTCTTAGGGTCTGATCTTGAGGATGCATCTGAACCATCCATTCTCCGCCCCACCCTGGCCGTCCTATTACACATTTATCCCTGGCCGTCTATCAATGGACTCCAGCGCTGGGCCTCTTATTTCAATACATAAGTATACTTATGTTATAACATGTACACGTGGTGGGCCCTATGTGGGACCCATGTTGATATGATATTAGAACATATATCAGATATGTATGATATATAATAATTAAATATACATCAGATGTTTAATATAATGTGTAAGTATATACATGTGATATATAATGCTTAAATATATCAGGTGCATGTGTGATGGTGTGGTTTATCCAAACCGTCCATCCTGATGGAAGTGCTAGCCTAAGGCTTGAGACAGAGAAAAATAAGGCAGACCTGATACCATGTGGACCACACTGCGGAAAATAGTGGGATGAGCGCCCACCATTGATACTGCCACTGTTATTTGTAGTACTGTCCAGGTGGTCTTCCAACTTGGTCTACCCTCTTGAAGAATGCTCTAAAGCCGAAATGCAATAGACACCATGGTGAGCCCACTCACTGGCCTATAGAATGTATTCACCATCCACCTGACATGATGCGTGGGCCAGCCCACTTGGGTCAGATTGGGACCCAACACCCAAGGCCAAAAATGGGACCAGTTAGGCCTGTAGCGGTGAGGAGTTTCGAGCCCAGTTGGGCCACCTTACTAGGGTATATTGGATAGGCCTAACACAAAACCTACGGGGCCTTGGTGTCCCTTCGGACCCTCACATTAGTTGGACAAAACTATGAAAATGCTCGACAGATATTAAGTTTTGATTTTAGGAAACTTGTTGGGTGACCCCGGGCCACAAGAAGACTCAGAACGAGTTCGTACAGGTGATGACTTTCCCCTTGGGCTTTCCGTTTCCAAGTTAGCCAAACATAGTTTGTGCTAGATTGCCACTATTAATTTAAGGATTGTTGTGCTCATCACAAATATCAGAATGTGATCCCATATGATAAGCTCACATGTTAGTTAACCCTTAAAAAATGATTACTATTCACATGTCTTGTTAATACGTCGTCGAAAATCATTATTTAAAATTTTGATGCCTCCTTTCATGTTTTATTTGAAGTTATATGTTGTCACATGTTATTATGATTACCTCTGTATGTGATCTTATAATGTTATACGTGGAGGATTCCATAATTGTATGTAAGCCACACTTGGGATGTAATTAGACAAAATGTGTGGGAAAATAGGACCCTTAAACTAGTGTCATTTGTGATCAAGAGATCTTATTAAAACATCACAAGGTGGAGAACCTCATGAGCCAAGGATGGTGGTCATGGGACACTATGCTCGAGTTGTCGGCCTACACTGGGTGACGAGCCCCCCGTAGTGATCATTAAGTTATTTAAATTGGTTAATTGTAACTGGATTAATAATGGCTGGCTAATCATGCATTCATATCATATTGGCGATAACGGATGGCTATTCTGGATGTTGTAGCACATGCCCTAGAGTTGTTGGGGTATTGTTTCGCTAGCTCCCAGACCATCGACTATCGACCCCTGTTCCGACTAGATGATCATTACCAGGTCGATAATTACATGTGTGACGAGCCCAAGTCCGACTAGATGTGCATCCCCAGGTCGATGTGCATTCATGTATCCATGCATCTAATAAGACTGCATATTGCCTGTTTTGGATTATTGCTTGTTTTTCTTTTAATTATGTTTGTTAAAACAGCGATGTGTAATCTTGAGGAGAATTCACACTGAGTTGGTCACTCATTCATCAACTATCCAACCGTACAGAATATGAAGGGACGGATGTGGAGGATGATGGTGCTGGCTTGATGACGCAACCGTGGAGCCCGAGGGAGGGTATTATGATGACGAGCCGCAACAAGAAGCAGTGGCGTATTTTAGGATTAATCAGTAGTTTTATATTTTACTTTCAGTGGTTTAGTATTTTGGAAACTTATAAAAATTTTGTAACTAAGACCCCCAGCTGGCGGGTCAAATATTTAGGCTCTCATGATTATACATGCTTCTTTTTGCTATCGCACTCTGAGTCACAGTTTCGCTGGTTCTCTGATTTATAAACTCTCAGATTTCTGAAACGAGTCTCGTACTCATGTTTTAGAAATCGGGGCGTTACATATGAATCGTTGTGAGCTCTAGGAAACGATCTAGGGTTGCCAAACTCGTGGTGGATTAGTAGAGATCATGTGTCAAAGGAACTTTGCATGTTAGGATTACATGCAACATCTAGCTTAACACAAAGGATCTCAAGAAGATAGGTGCTTACTTCTCCAATCAGCTGAAATTTGAATTTAGAGTGGTGGGTGTAGGATCTCTTGGGGAAGAAGGAAGGAGTTACAAGATTGAGCTCCCTTGGGCCTCACTTTAACTATGACTCACTTTTTCTCCCTTCCTCTCTTCTTCCTTTCTTCTTTCTCTCTTTCCTTTCTCTAGGGTAAATTCGTATGGGAAGAGGGGTGCCCAAAAGAAGCCCTTATATAGGGCCAGATTTGATGTAAATGACCCCAAGGGCTAGGTTTTTACTATACTAGCCCAATGGGAGGGTCTTTCTAACCTCTAAGGCCCACTATGGGGTGTACATATTGATATACAGCATAGGATAGTTAGCCCTAATGATGATCTATGTGTGAACATGTTCGACCCGCTATTTGGATGCGTCGATCGCTAGATATGATGAGAAGTCTGTTCAACAGTCGCCGATGGTCGATCGAGGCCACGGCTATACGGATATGAGAAGGAAAATATCCTTACTCCACAAGTAAAGTTTGGTCGTAAACTGACAGTTCGAAATTCTCAACTTTGCATATGAGTGGATGACCCAATTCACTTAAGTATCAGCTTTTTCTTTTAAGGTATTTGCACTTCTCATGCACTCGTCATTTGGCTCAAGTTGAGTGGTTCTGAACGGTACCCAGGTCCGACTCCCGCGATGGATGTCAAGCCCAGTAAGACGGACATTATTCTATAGTTTTAGAATTAATGGCCCACTAACGAGAGGTGTAGAGCTTATTTGGAAAATCGAGGCATTTCTGAAATGATTTGGTAGTGAGATTTCTCGTGGGCAATGATTAGGGTTTGGATTAACTATGTTCATAGTGTGGCCTATTTATAATTAATGAAAGTAGAGATTTGGTCATGATTACTCTAAATCGTCAGTTTTAGGCCAAAAGAATAACGAGGTTGATTTGGTTTATTAGTTAAAATCTGGGCCTTATCTGACTCGGCTTCGGTTAGATCTTTAATTTAGTTATGCTTGTCTTGATTAGTTAGTGATAGGTCGGTTAGATTTGAGCCCTATATAAGTGAATCATGGGGCTAAACTTGATGTTCAAATGATCGAGCTGATTCATTAGCTTCCTACGGTTGATTAAACGGACTTGTGCAGTTCTTTACTGGTTTCACCCGTGTTTAAACTAACATTGAGTGTTAATGGTCAATAAGTGACATTATAAGTTACTTACAAAAAAAAAATGTTAAGGATTTTTTGAAATCCAAAACAATGAAAATCCAGGATATTACAAAACACCTGTCCACCATCGCGCTCTCTATAACTGGTGAACCAACTCTGATGAGGAGTCATGTAAAAAGATGCTCATGTGTCTAGAATCCACTTGTCCTTACGATCATCATATGGTCGTCTGATCGTAAACACAAACAAAACATCACTATCACATTCACTCGATCTATCTGACATGGTAGCATTGGCTTCCCTGTACGAAGTTTCAAAATCTTCTCTCTTAGATTTAGGATTTGTACAATCCTTCTTCACAAGTCCTTCCATCTCACAGTTCTAGCACTTTACCTTTCCTTTGCCCTTGCCCTTGGATTTAGATCTAGAACCTAAGGGCGTGTTTAAGCAGTAGGATTAAAAAGGATTAGGTGGGATGGGATTCATAAAACAAAATTATTACCCATGGCAGGGATTGTCCCCTATTGCCATGGGATAAGATTAATTCCATGCTTTGTTGGTAATACGGTGGTACATTGAATGGATATACCCACCATCATTTGAAATTACTGAGTATAACACACATGTGTTATATCTAAACCATTCATTTCTTTTGTAACCTCATTTTATGGCATGGGCCTAAAAATGAGGCGGATTTAAAACTTATGTGGCCCCAAAGAAGTTTTCAACGGTAAGTATTTAATCCCCGTTGCTTTCTATGGTGGGGTCCACTTGAGCTTTATATTTACCTGATTTTTTGGCCCATGCTCTAAAATAATCTCGAAAAATGGGTGGACTATGTGGATATAGCCCACAAATTATGGCGGGACCTACACAACTTGCTGACATTGAGTGAAATTGGTACAAGACCCAATGCGATTTCATCTACAGCTTTTCCATTCTTCCCAAACATGGAGTGGAATTGGCACAGGACCAGATGCAATTCCATCCCACCTAATCCCTTCTAATCCCATTACCCAAACAGGCCCTAAAGAACTTGTACCTTGTTCAGAATTTCTACCCCTTGTAAACAGTGCATCATAAGATATCCTCATGTCAATGTTAAACTTTCTCATAACCTTTCCTTGAAGGGCTAAGATAACGGTGTCGACACTCAGGGTTTTATTCGTGGTGCACATTATGTCCTTGAATGACTCATACGACGCCGAAAGAGAATTCAACAACATATATGCTTGTTCTTCATCTTTCATCACTTCCTCCATATCCAGCAATTTGTAAACCAATTTATTAAAGTTGCTGACGTGAGCCTCTAGATCTCCACCATTTGTCATCTTGAAGTTATACCACTGCCACTTTAAGTGTACGCGATTTTCAAAGGATTTTTTCGTATAGATATCCTCTAACTTCGCTCGCAACTTAGCCGCAGTTTTCTCCCTCATGACATTGTAGAGAATCTCATTCATGAGACATAAACGGATCGATAATAAAGCCTTCTTATCAAGAGTATTCCAATCATCATCAGACATAGTAGACTTTCGCTCCTCAAGAACACTATCTTCGCCTTTCTTAATTAAGGAACTGATCATCTTGATATTCCATAACTTAAAATTATTTTTTCCTAAGTACTTCTCAATCTCATAGCTAGTGCTTGCCATTATTACTAATCCCTCAGATTCAGATCTGTGCCCCAATGATTGCTCTGATATCATTTGTTGGGGATTTGTGCTGCAAAATCACACAGATCTAGATCTAGGATAACAATTCAATGGCACCAAGCACACACAAGAGAACACACAGATTTAACATTGAAAACCCTTACGGGAAAAAACCATGGCACAAAGCGACAAAATTCCACTATGAAAATAGAAATTACAAAGAGAGAGGACTTACTCGATTTGAACAACCTTGAATCTCACCCTTGCTACACCCTTTAAAAACCGTAAAACCATTTTAGGAACCTTCGGAAAACTTTTAGAAAGCATTAGCATTCATGAGACTAGCCCTAGGGACCCCTATTTATAGTTTAGGAAACTCCACTTACGCACTTCTTTAGAAAATTCTGAAAATCGCATCAAATTTAAGCAGTCTACATAAAATCCGCGCAAAATCTGTATAACCCTTGACTAGCAAGTCAGGGCTTCGACTGGTCGAAGGACCCTTTCAACCGGTCGAGCCTAACCCTCGACTGGTCGAAGGACCCTTTCAACCGGTCGAGCCAAAAAAACCTCACTGCTGGACTTCTAGTCAAGCTAGCTCATCGACTGGTCGAGCAGCCCCCTCGACCAATCGAGCATCAGATTTAAGACATCTGTTTCAACATGGATCGACACATCCTCCACTAGAGGTGGTGTGCTTGGTGTAGAGGGATTGACCCTAGCAATACGTGCACTTCTTATATTCATAATTGGCAATACTACACAAGTAAGTTAGAATCATGGTCCCACCGGGCGTGCCCAAAAAACTTGTTGTCATCGTTTTCAACACTACATATGCAAGCATGCCAAAATTGAAATTGCGCCTTCAATTCAAACAAAACAATAATAGCCCCGAGTGCCAACATAGGCAGACACATAGTGTATGATCAACATTTGGTGAGATCAGTCGCCTATTTAGCCAATCAGGTATCCTATGATGATGGGTTTCACCTTCGTTTATACGAAAAGACTTTTCAAATGCTCAATCGTAAAGAGCAGCTACTTGTTTAACGCTAAAAATAATACTAAGACATGTAAATAGCTTGACAGGAAAAGTAAAATATTACACTATTGAATGTACTTTGACTAGTAAATTGAAAAGTAATTGAAATATAGATTTGATTTGTCTAAGTTGTTAGGAGACTATTTTCCTTACTAAATTCATTTATCATTTATAACCTTGATCTATTTAGATCACCGTGACGGCTTGTCATTACTTAAACTCATTTGTTTCTCCTCATCGGTCGTCCAAATAATGACATGACACCATTAAAAATGCTTGCCAACTACATCTTTCCGTAGTAGGCATATTACCTGTCGTTTTACCAAACGCGATTGAAAGGATTCGTAAGTACGGCTGTTAACGAGCCAGGCCTTGGGTAGGTCTAAGCCCGGACATTGAATTCCTCGGCGCTGAGTTGTCGGGCCTGTACATTAATAATTCCAGTTTGAGACCCGAGAGTGGCCCATTGCATCCCCATAACGGTAGAGATGGAGGAATAAAAACCACAAATATCATAAAACCTCGGCCATTGATTATTTTCATTCTGCAACATTTATTATTGACCATTAACTATTATTATACCGTTTCTTTGAGCGACAAACGTTAGATTTCAAAACATCCAATTTATGGGTGCATTTAAAGTTTAACATCCAAAGTGGACCCCACTAAATGGAAGGTAATGATTGATAAATCGACTTGCTACGTGGACGGTGGAGATCAGCCTCCACCAGGACGTGAATTCCTACAGCACAGCATCGAACCTGGGCAACAAACAGCTCTCTGTGGGGCCCATCGTGATGTTTATGTGAAATCCAATCCGTTGAGAACTTTTGCAAGCTCATTTTAGGACGTGGGTCCGAAAATCATGCAAGCCATACTCAAGTGAGCCACCACAATGGGAAAAGCGAGAATAGGAACGCCTACCGTTAAAACCTTACTTGGGCATGGTGATGTTTCAATTCCATCAAACGCGTTTTCAACGGCAGTCTGGTAGACATCTCCATCGTCCATCCCACTTTTTCTATTGGTGATGGACGGAATGGATGTCACGTAAACATCACGGTGGACCCCAATAGTTCTTCCATGAGCTTTGCTAGAATGCATCCCAACGTATTGATAGAGGATACATTTCCACTCTACACCTCAGATCTCAGATCATATTTTAATTATCCAGACCATTTATAAGATGGGACTCACAATATATTAGGATAATCGTTAAAAAAATAATAATTTTAGATTGGAATTTTATACCTTTAATAATCTGATTCTTTCCTTTTGAATATGAACGGTGTCCATAAACATTTGAATAATCAATGTATTAAGTTATTTGAATCTGAAATTGTTTTTGGGTATTTCCATCCAATGTGGGGCCCATCATATGAACGGTGCATGTCATTGAAAAGGACCAAGATCGAACTTTTAAGGCCCTGAGATTTCCTATTGCAATATGTAGGTATGTATTCGAGAAAATCCTATCTCAGTAAAACGCGGCGAACGCTAACCTAATTAATGCTATTCTAGGACGTGGAATTTGAATGAGGACAAAATCAGTTATTTACTGGAATTTGAATCCACGAGGACCAATGGGACCGTCCGTCCATTTTTCCAGCAAATTCTAGGACGTGGTCCAAAAAATTAGGCAGATCCAAATCTCAGGTGGACCACACCACAGGAAACAGTGGTGATTGAACTCCCACCATTAAAAAGTTCTAGGGCCCACCGCAAGCAGTTCCGTAATGTTTATTTGCCATCCAACCGTTGATATGGTCAATCAGACATGGATGAAAGGAAAATACAACGATAAGCTTGATCCAAAACTTTCGTGGCCTACAGAAAATTTGTAATGGTCATTCAACACTTCTTCCAGTGGTGTGGTCCACCGAAGATTTGGATCTGCTTAAATTTTAGTATAACACCCTAACATGAGCTGGGAAAATGATGTACGGCCTGGATATACAACATATTCATTCGTGTGGGCCCCACACGGTAAGGGTGGGTGTTATAACACCTAATCCGCTCCCTTCACGTACATGTCTACTCACCCTCGTGTTGTTGAAGAACTAAAAGAGCAATATCGTCATTTTAAGCAAGTGATAGGCAATCGGTTTCAGCTTCAAGCGTAAATGGCATGTTTACCCCTAATATATTGCAGTAGTAATTAGGGGTGTTTATAAACTGGGCTAGCTCGGTTAGCTCACTCGACCCGGCCCGAAAAAGCTCGACTCGGCCTGACCCGGAATTGAGTTCGGATCAGGATGGGTCAATTTTCTAGGCCCGAAAGTGAGTTCAGGTTGAGTTCGGATACCTCCCAGTTCGGCCCGACTTGGTTCGAAATCCGACTCGCCCCGGCCCGACCTGGCCCGACCCGTGTATGACTGTATTTAATTTGTATAAAATATTTTATTTTATGCTTTGTCAAATATATGTAAATGTCCTGACTAGCTAGATTTTTTGTGGAGCCTATAGTTCAACTATCTAAACTGTTGATCGAGGGCCTTGTAATGGAACGTGAATTACCTGCCAAAGCTCTTCTCATGAACTTACTGTAAGGTTCGAAACTAGTCCGAACTCAGGTTTGAAATTGGCCCGAACTTGCGCGGGCCCGGTTTGGACGGGAGAAGTTGGCCCGGTGACCAGGCCCGGTCGGGTTCAGGCCTTGTGTGGCTGTTGAACGGGCCTAGATGGGCTGAAGCCAGTCGACTCGGCCCGACCCATGTACACCCCTAGTAGTAATACAACCACGAGGGCAAAATCAGTCATTTGTCCGGTATTTGAATCGAAACGGTAACCTTGCACCGCCATTCCCCGGAGAGAAAAATCAGACATTCTCTTGTTTAAAAGAGCCGCAGTAGCATACAAGCGCTAGGTACCTCCCGCATAGCGAGCTACGTGGATAAAAATTCATGAGATCGTCTCCGTCCATCATGTACCATGCCTCATTTCCATTTTTAATTTCAAAAATCATGACCGTTTAAAACTTACATAGGCCACACCCTAGAAAAGAGCTCCGAATGGGAAGGCCAACACTAATTTTGTGTACGGGCCACTGTTGTATTTATATGCCATCCAATATATTCATCTGATTTTATTCATCATAATGAAAGAAATAACTAAAAATCAGAGTGGTTCAAAATTCAGGTGGGCCATACATTGTAAATTAGAGATTTTTAGTATAATTTTATGAGGCGCCCCACTTGAGTTTGAATCAGACTATTTTGGGAGGCTAAGAAAGGTATGATGCACCTATTGGACGGATTAGATCGTATGGACGTTAAGTCTATTACCCACGTGGAAGAAATCAAGACACTTAAAAGGCAAGCATTTTCCTACGCGATGTATGGAAGCGTTTTCCTACTTAAAATCATTGTAGCTTGCCACCATATCGACTCATCCTCACATTTGTTACTCATGTACCTCTATCCAGACCGTCCAAATTGTGATTCACATTGTCTATGGCCCATATCTGTAAAATCAAACTAATAAAAAGACCTAACCATCTGGTTAATGTGTCACGCCCCGAAATTTGGGTACCTAAATAAGGTATTCAGGACCCGAATCCCAAGGTGTGAATTATGATATGATGACATTTATTACATTCTAGCTGATTCAACTAATATTCAACATAATCTAAAAGAAAATACAACTGGATATTTATTAAACTCAACTCTTTGATAGTTGTTCATTTCTACATCGAAATTTAAATATAAACTAAACCTAATTAACAAAGAAAACTGAATTGAAATAAAACTAAACAAATTTTCTAGAAAATAACATTAATAGTAGAGGCCGCTTTGTCGTAGTATTTCAAACTCTTCACCTGTACATTTTATTTTAGTAGGATGAGCATAATGACCATTGATGAGGGTCATTTCTTACCCAAAATTCAATATGTTCAGGTAATATTATTTTTATAACAATGAAGGAAAAATAAATACAGATAACAGAATGTAACAAAAGAAAATGCAATGCATGTAATATTTCCATGAATACTTGTAACATTTAAATTATTTCTTACAACACCGTACCCAAGTGGATGGTCACGTTGCATTAACGCCCATGCACTGGTACCTCCTGGTGAGGGACCCATTTACACGTTAGCTGGTCAGACTACTGCTCCAGTTGTACATTAGACGTATGTCCACGCACACAATTGTACTCATACGCCGTACACAAAGAAGACTCCAATGGATCCAGTGGGTTCTAGGGTCTTTCACCCAAGGGACACAATTGCCCTACTTGCTGGCTTTAGGGTCTCTCACCCAAGGGACACGATCGCCCTACTTGCTGATACAATTATACATATCTTTTTACAATTAAATAATCAATAAATGAACATGAACAATTTTAATATCAACAAAAATAAAAATTAACAATTTAATAAACTCAATTCTACACTATAATGCAAGTTCTGAACGATATGCATAATTTTGTTAAAATATCAGGTTCTACATGAGCTCCACCCTTGAGAAATAAATCTCACATTGAGAAGATGGGGCCTACTAAAATTCATAGTTATTTCACATTCTCAGCTCAAATTTTTGGTGGTCCACCATTAAAAGTTGGTTCATCAATTTGGACGATTAAATTTACCGTACAAGCATTTCATGATGTACGGTTGAGGAGTCACCACCATATTAAGAATGGCAGTAGACTATCATGATAGTGTTATTTAATAAAGAGGCAGAGTGTGGAAATAAATCCATACAACAAATTGAGTATTTGGTGTCACTCAAATTAATAATTTAAAACTACAGGTATATGTGAATCTTTACTCTACAAAATCTAAAGGGTTATGACCATTTGCACAATCCAAAGCTGTTGGTTCATTTCTAGAATTCATACAGCAACTCCAATGCTCCACCATTCATTTCTTCATAAAAATAAAATAAAAAATAAAAAAAAATAAAAAAAATGGGAAAGCTACTCGCGCAAGTAGGATTTGAATCCTACTCGTATGTCACGTGTCACACGAGCCACGTGAGTGATATCTAATCCGTTCATCTGAGAGGTCATGTTTTCTATGTTCCCTTAACTAAAAATTTGAACGTTAAACTAATTAAGTGGACCATACTTGTAAGTTGAATAAGGAACATTGTTAGCCTTCATTCATTCATGGTGTGCCTAAGAAAAATAGACAGACTGTGCTCTTTTTATTTATTATTATTATATATATATTTTTGCTATTTGGGCATGTCAAGGATGTGGATTACATAGTAGATTTTCAGACTTACACACGTGTGTTATGTTCCGCATGTAGCTACGAGTAAGATTGTAGTCATACTGGCATATCTCGTACTAACAGAGTCCCTTAAAATAAAAAGATCTCCAGTACAATCGGTTGGAAACATTACGGTCCATCAAGTAAATAACTTCTAACCTTTAATATATATGAAAAATCTAACCCATTCACTAGGTTTATTGAACAATTAGGAACACTTACAAAAAAAAATACACTTACATTCACTCATTAAATGAATAATACCATTTATCAACAGTTATAAGTTATTTTCTATTTTTGAGGATACCCTGACTAGTATGTAGGAATAATTTTTTATATATGTGATCTTCATGTTGTTTAGATGTATTGGAAGGGTTGAAATTTGTATAAACTTAGTATGTCATAAATCTATTGGTGGGTGGACCGTGACTTGTGGTCCAACTTAATGGACTTGAAACATTTTCCATTAAAGTAGGTTCTCATGGTGCATCCTCTGACATCTCATAAGGAGTTATTTGGTACTCTGGCAGAGTATGACGATTGACACGCATGCACTCTGAAATTTGTAATTGTGGCACATGATGACACAAATACTTTGATTTATAACTTTAGATAAATTGTTTATTTATTTATTTATTTTTAAAAAACTTATATCAGAGTTTAAATTAGTATGAATTGAAAGTTTAATTTAACATCGAGTTAAGATTTTGATTTAAATAATTTATTAATCATCTAGATTAAATCATATAAAACCTTAAATACTTAAATTTAGACTTATAACAATTTAATTTGATCAAAAGGGATTTTAAAACTTCTAAATCAGAATACAAATTTAGTAAAATTATTTTATCTATTTATTTTATATATATATATATAATATGTATATTCTTAATTTAGAATAAATTTAATTAGTATTTATTCTAATAAACTAATTTAGATTAATTACTCTAACTTAGATTTATGGTATAAATCTTAACACTTAATTTCGGAAATAAAAGATATTATGATCTAATCTACAAGTAGATTCAGTAATTACTAAAATTCAGAAAAAAACAGATATCATGTATAAATGAATTTGGAAATATTTATTAAGTCATTATAGATAATTTCAGAAATATATAAAATCAGAAAATTCATAGTGGAGGAGAATTACCCACATAATAATCACTACAATAATATTCCTATTAAAATGCTGGAAAAATAAAAATAATAATTAACTGAAAATATTAAATTCCGAGATAAGATCACCTACCTCAAAGTTGATGATCCGCCCCGCACAATCTCTCTCTCTGATCTATCTAGGTTCTCACACTCCCTCTTTGATAAGATTGTAACTTTGCTAATATCTTTTCTTCCTTTTTAATGGATGTGAGGAACGATGCAGAAGAGTGGGGAACGTGGGAAGTTTTGTTTCGTGGGAGGTTTCGGTAGCCATTACCGCACAAAAAGGGGAAAATAGTTTAGTCGTGCGGAAAGTATAAAATGTTATTTTTTTATTTTATTTTATTTTTTAAAATATGGTGGGTCCCGCTAAAGATAATATAAATCTAATCCGTCCATCATCTCAGTCAAGCCAAGAGAAAATGTAAGGCCAAAAATGAGGCTGATCCAAAACTCAGGTGGGCCACACAGAAGCGGACGGTGGAGTTAGTTTCCACAAAAAAAGTGGGTTGTTACATAATGGCTCCCAATTGGACGGTTAAAAGTAGAAAATTGAGTGATCCACATTACACCAAAAAAAATCAGATGATTACTAGATGTCTAGAATATCAATCTATAGTTTTCAGCACTTTCAACGGTCTGGATTGCCACACAAGGTCACATGTGCAGGGTTGAAGTGTGAACACGATCTTTAAAATGGTGTTGAACTAGGAGGAGTCAAAGCCTATATTCAAAATCCAATAGTATTTTTCTGTCATTTTCTTAGGAAGTGGATTGCATCCTACCCTCGCCTGACCAGACTCGGTCCAGGTGGTGCTTCTGTGGGACCCACCGTGATATATGGTTTTATCCATTCCGTTAATCCATGTTTTAAGATGATTTTATTACAAAGTTTTAAAAAATTAGATATATCCAAGTCTCAAGTGGAACACACCATAGGAAGCAGCATAGATAATGACGTCCACCATTGAAACCTTCCCAGGACCCCATCATAATCTTAATTTTTCATCCAACCTTTTCATAAGCTCACATAGACCTGGATGAAGGTAAAAAACCAAATATAAGCTTGATCGAACTTACGCAGCACCCAAAAACAATTTTAATGGTGAGAGTTCAATACCCATTGTGTGGTCCATTCGATTGTTGGATCTAAATAAATTTTAGTATAATATACTAAAATTATCTTTAAATATTTATGGACGGCGTGGATAAAATCCGTACATCAATTTGGGACCCACAAATCCCCTACGTGGACCACCACTGTCCAGGTGGAGGCAGGATGCAATCGGGTAAGGAATGATATTAGCAGACCCTATTTTTTTTTTAATAACCACACCCAAGTTATACACCTGGTTTCTCACGTGTGGGGTCCATTTTTGGTTTATCCAAGCCATTGATCTGAAGAAATATATCATGGATGGACTATTTGGAAAATTTCACACAGATTGGGATATCATATCCATCGAACCGTTGGATTTTCCTCTATTGGATGTGGCTTGTTCGTGCATTTATTTTTAACCATTTATTTTCATGGAAACAATTAAAGGGGTCGTCCAATTGATGAGATATCTTTTATTTAGTCGATCTGTGGTTGGGTCCATCAAATCAATGGCTTGGATTAAACAAAAGTGGACCTTGCATACACAACAGGGATGATTCCTATCCGTTGCAAATAGAGAAATCTGCCTAGAAAGAAGGAAAACGCGTGCTACGTGGATACCAACCGAAGTAAATTCTCTAACATCTTGGAAACGACTTAATGTGCATGAAATCCAGTCCGTCCATTAGGTGCATCACTCCTTTTTTAGTCTTTATCTCATTAATTAGGATGATTTAAAGCTCAGGTGGACCACTTCATAAAATAAAAACAGGAATTCAAGTGTTATGGCCCACTTGAGCCTTGAAATACTGTGATTTTTGGGTAAATATTTCATCCTGACGAGGCACATCAGATGAATGGATTGGATGGCGTATAAATAATACCGTGGGGCTTATACAAAAAACTAACGGTGGGCCCTAGGAAGTTTTTAACGGTGGGTGTTCAATCACCACTGTTTACTGCGGTGTGGTCCACCTGAGATTTGGATGTGCTTCATTTCTGGGATCATGCCCTAAAATGAGCGACGGCGTGGATGAAACATACATCATGCTGGCCCATAGACCTTTTCCAGCAGCACATACCACCACCGACTGGACTCAGATTCGGTAGTGACCCTCAGTTGCCGAGCTCAGTACTGGTCGGGACTGCATAAGCTCCGTGGGCCCCACCATGATGTATGTGTTTTATTCATACCATTCATGCACTTTGAGAGCTTATGTTAGGGCATGATACTTAAAATGAGGCAGACCCAAATGTTCAAGTGGACCACACCACAAGAAGCAGTAGGAATTGAATTCCCACTGTTGAAACCATCCTAGGGCTATCACGATCTTTATTTTCCATCTAATCCGTTCATAAGTCATATAAACCTGGATGAAGGTAAAAAATAAAATTTATATTTATCTAAAACTAATTTGGCCCACAAAACGTTTTGAACTTTGAGCGTTCAATACTTGCTGTTTCCTTCGTGTGGTCCACTTAATATTTATATCTGCCTAAGTTTATGTTTATTATACTTAATATAATATGAAAAAATGGATGGACGGCGTAGATAAAACACATACATTATGTTGGGGCCTACAAATCTTTGACCAGTACCGAACTCGGTACTGGAGGCGTCACTACGGAATCCGCGTCCCCACCGACGTCGGTGCCTACGGAGTCCGAGTTCTCAGCCACCAGCCTAGTACGAAAGAGGAGGTTTCCTGTCCAACTGGTTGGACACAAGTTAAGGTCCATCCGACTATATCCTATAACCTATTATTTAAATATGAAATCCAACCCTTCCAACAGGTTGATCCCACCATATTGATCTCCTAATATGAAACTATGTCTATATATAATCATCAGGTGGTCCACACCATAGAAAATATTATTTTCCATTGATAACGGAAAAACAAAAATCTAGATCATTCAATATTTGTAACACGTCCAAACCGTTGCCCATTCGAGATGGTACACGAGACAGAAATTACACTGAACTGACATACTAAGCTCTCTGGGGCCCACCCAAGGATATATATATGTATCATATCCACTCCGTCCATGCGTTTTTCTGTGGTGTGGCTGACTGGAGTCTTAGATTTGCCTCATGTTTGTGCTCATGTCCGAAAAGGAGCTAGAGAAATAGATGGACGGAGTGGATTTAAAACAAACTTCACGGTGGGCCCCACATGGCTCAGACAACTAAGGAACGATTATACTGAAAAGTAGTCACCATCTGCATTGGATCAAAGATATGAACGGTTTAACTTTGAGCTATATACATGCCATGTGTACAACTACCGAATATGTGTATATGAACCATCACACCCATGCAGAGCATTTAATAGCTCCACCAGCAGTCAGGCTACAACAACCAACGTTCAGGAAGCTGCCACCGACCCTAAAACCGTGTGACCTTGTCCTTTTCTGGAGAAAGAGACGAAGAGAGAGAATGCAGGCCGTCTATATAAGGCCGCAGAATCTCTACCCTCTCCACTCTCTCTTTTTCTCCTCCAATTCAAACCTCTCTCTCTCTCTCTCTCTCTCTCTCTCTCTCACAGAGAGGACCCATATATCCAAATGGCTCAGTTTCTTCTCATTTGTTTGATCTTTGCTTATTTTTCCACACTTACAATGGCTAGAATTGGATTTGAGTCAGACCCAATTGCCCAGACCAGGGTCGAGCCACATGGGCTTAGTGGCTCAGACAAGACCACTTCAAGTGTATTGATGAGTAGCCAAGAATCAGAAATGGAGACTCCAGCTGCAGAATCGCCCGAGTACGAACAGCACGAGATGCATCATCATCACCATTCATCCGACCCGTCGATCGCCGGTGGAGGCGTGATCATAGGCGGTCTAGTCACTGCCATCTTCGCTGCGGTTTTTTGCTACATTAGGGTCACCAGGAGAAGATCTGATCACAATGCAATGTAGCTTTGAATTGCTTGTTTTCTATTAAATATTGGAATGGAAAATGTCACTGAAATGGTAGAGCCAGCTGTTTGGTTGCCACTTAAGAGCTCATCTCATTTTATTTTACTATGATTAAATAAAAATGAGATGAACTTATTTTTAGGTGGCAGCCAAACAGGCCCTAAAAATTTGTAAAAAGAAAAAATATATATATATATATATATATATATATATATATATATATAAAATATATAAAAAATATATATATTGTAAAAATACATATATGATGATGAGATGAGTAATGTAAAAGATTTAGTTTTTCCAATGTGGTTTTGTTCATTTTTGTTTTATGATTTGTGTATGTTTGTAGAGGTTGTTTGGATGTATGCTTGTGATTTAATGAGTGGAAGGATTTGTCAGTGGACTTTGAAGTTTTGTGTTTGGAGTGCATAAAATTTCCCGTGACTTCAATATTTTATGTTTGGATGCATGGATACGTGTGTCTGTGTACATTGAGGTTATCTGCCTGGTTTGCACTTTTTTCAATTGATATGGGTTGACAGCTGCATTCCATAACCTAATATTTTAATTTATGAACTGGCGTGAGTTTATATATATATATATATATATATATATATATATATATATATATATATATATATATATATATATATATATATATATAAAAGAAATGCTCAAACACAACCAGTTTGATCATTCAAATTAGTCTAACTAGTTTTGCATTAAATGACAAAAAAATCATCTTTCTATACCCATGTAATGCACTACATATAATGATGCATGACATTGAGTCTTACAGAAGTATAATGGCAATTACATGTCATAGATTCAGTCTATTTATCAAATAGGGATTACTGATAAAATTTTATGTATGAAAAGTTAGTAAATAATCTTTATCATTGAACCACGCATATAAGTGAAATTTATATTGTTGGGATGGATTTTTAGCAACTCACTTTTTTTGTAAATGAATATTATATTATTGAAAAAAAAAATCTGTAATATGCTTACAGGGACCCAATATAATTAACGAACTAAATTTTTTAGACATGTGACACATCGCTCCAATATCTCACACATGCACAACTTATTTTAATAATCTCACTTTAGTCAGAAACGACCTTTCTCCGTATCTCTCACCTCATTTAATGTACTACTCTCCTTCTTTAGGGACATGGTTTGGCCAGAGTCGTCGCTGGTGGTCGGTGCTCTATCGGCCCCACTATGAAGTATGTGTTTTATCCATGCCGTCCATCCATTTTTACAGATCATTGTAAGACTTTATCCCAAAAATGAGGGGAATATAAATCTCAGGTGGACCACACCACAGGAAACAGTAGTGATTGAATACGGCCATTAAAATCCTCCTAAGGCCTACTTTCTTATTTATTTGACATCCAATCTGTTGAATAGGTCATGCCGACCTAGGTGAAGGGAAAAAACAAAGATCAGCTTGATCCAAGACTTTTATGGCCTCTAGAAAGTTTTTAACAGTAGGCATTCAATCAACACTATTTCCTATGATATGGTCCACTTGAAATTGGAATATAACTCTTTTTTGGTATTATATAATAAAATGATATAGAAAAATAGATGAATAGCATGGATGAAACAAATACGTCATGATGAAGCCCATAGAGCACCGACCACCAGCCCCATGGCTAGTGGCAAGGTCAGTAGCCAATCCGCTCTCCATCTTTACAGTGCTAGAACTTCCAACCCCCGGATGGAGTGGAATAGGTGCAAGCCTATCCAAGCATAACAGGGTGCATCCCTTACCGTGGGGCTAACTTTTATCTATGTATTATATATCCATGCAATCTAACCATATTTTCAGTTCATTTTAAAACACTATTCAAAAAATGAAATAGATATAAATCTCAGGTGGACCACACAATAGGAAACAATGGTGATTAGCCATTAGAAACATTTTGTAAATCACAAAATTTTTGGATCAAGAAAACTTTATTTTTTTATTTTTTCACTTTCCCATAATCTAGGCTTTCATCACTTCATCAATATGTTAAGTGAAAAATAAACACTAAAGAAGGCCTTAGGAAGTTTTTAATAATAATGTTCAATATCAAATATTTCTTATCATGTGGTAGTCCTGAGAATTTTATCTACTCTTTTTGGAATCTTGCTGTAACATGACCTTAAATATGGACCAATGGCATGGATATACAATACATATACTAAGGTGACCCAGTGAAGGATGCACCCTGTTTTCATTGGTGTGTTTTTTTTTTTTTTTTTTTTTTTTGGCTAAATGCCCCTTTTCTCGGGAGGATGAGAGGGGAGGGCCCTTTTCTCGGAGCCAACGGCAGGAGAGGGAGGCTAACATTGATTTTTTATAAGGCCCACCGTGTGATGTATATATAAGATCCTCTCCGACCATCAGATTTGTAATCTCGTTCTAGTTAAAGGATCAAAATATCAAGAGAATATTTGATTCAAGTAGGCCACACAAATAGAACAATTGATGCAAAGACGTCCACTCTTAATTTTTATAGAGCCCACGCTTATTGTTACGTGAAATCCACTCCAGCCGTTGGAGGCCACACCAAAAGCCATATATGGTACCAAAATATCATGCTTAGATGTGATTCAAATAGGCCCCATCAAAGAAGTCATTTTGAATGGTGAGATTTTTTTACACTATTTTCAATTATGTGGTCCACTTGAATAATGGATGGGGCTAATTTTTGGACCCAAGGTCTAACGTAAGGTGACACACATGATAACTTGAGAAATTTTCAGGTTAACACCATGGTAGGTCCCATGACTTTTGATCTTTTTTAAAAAAGAGCCTGTAAAAGCCAACGAGAAAAAAAGTCTCCACCTAAGCATTAATTATCTTATATATAGAGAAACATATATATATATATATATATATATATATATATATATATATATATATATATATATATATATATATATAGGGTTTACGATAAACTCGTGTGTGTGAGCCCCACCGTGATGCGTGTCGACCATCAACACCGTTCATTTGATGGGTCCCCTTTAAATTATGGAATATCCCAAAAATCAGCCGTATACAGAACTCAGGTGGGCCATACCATCTAAAATCATGTGAAGACATGTTAAAAACATATAAAAGCACTTGGTGGGGCCCACTTGAGTTTTGAATGCTGCTGAAACTTGGTCTGAACCCTCATCCAAGTGGGACACACATAATGGATGGGCTGGATTTGCAAATCACATCTCGGTGGGCTCAAAAATCATCCCATGAATGTTTTAATGGTGCACGGCCCCTCTCTACTTATGTATGTGGTGTGGCCCACGCAAGTCACAGATTGTCTTGATTTTTGACATCTAGGTTCACGATGGATTGGTGCATCCGACTGATGGGGTAGATGTTCGAAACGCATCACGGTGGGGCCCACACAGCTCGACCACATGGGACGTTCCCATCCGCTCGAGCACATATTACCTTTTTCATATATATATATATATATATATATATATATATATATATATATATAATGCTTTTTCATCTGGTCACATCAAAAATTATAAAAGACTTTATTAATCACGAGTTGTGAGAAACACTAGAGGAAATGACATCGTAAGTTTTGATTGGCCAGCCCCATATATGTTAGGGACGCAGATTGTGTCCTACCTCCGCTCGGACTGTAGGCTAGGGCTATGTAGAACCCACCGTGATATAAGTGTTTTATCCACGCAATTCACCACTTTTCCTAAATCATTTTAAAGTATGATCCTAAAAATGATGCAGGTCTAGGTGATGTTTTTTTTACCACCCAACCAAATCATAAGGTCATCTAGACATAAGTGAAGTGAAAACACAAATAACAGCTTGATTCGAAGCTTCCCCAGTTCTTAGGAAGTTTTTAATAGTGGACATTCAATCCCCACTTTGTGGTCCACTTAAGCCTTAGGCATGCGTCATTGTTTTTTTTGTTCATATCTTAGAATGATATAAGAAAAACGTTAAATCACCATGGCTCGTAGGAGCCCTGCCCCGACGGTAGGCGGGAGTAGGACGCAATCCGCGTCCATATGTCAGACAGCAAAGTGCGCACTCAACTGAAAACTTAAAAAAGGAAAAAGCTGCAGTGCCTTTGAACTGCTAATCAAGACTTTTGAGCCTGTAACAACTGTTATAGGAGCCCTTTAACTGCACCATGAAGAGGCAACATACGTATGTGAACGGAGTCGCAATGAAAAGCAATAATGGGCATGGATTGACTACTTCCCCTGACCGTCCATGTATTTTCCCATGTCATTTTAAGTCACAGGCCTAAGAATGAGATAAGGTTTAAGTGAGCCACGCAGTAAGAAGCAAGTGCTAATGATATCTGATATCTGCCCTTGAAACCTTTGTAAAGCCTATTGTGATGTTTATTTGTCATCAAACCTGTTTGTAAGTCCATAGAGACCTTGAAGAAAAAGGAAAATAAAAATATTAGCTTAATTCAAAACTACTGCAACACTCTCAAATAAGTTTTCAATGGCAAGATTTTAATCCCCATTTCATGGTCTACTTAAGTTTTGAATCTGCCTCATTTTGTGGCCCATAACCTAAAATGACATAGTAAAATGCATCAATGACATGACATGAATAAAATCCATATATCACGGTGGCCCTCATAAGCCCTGGCCGCTCCTGAGCTTAGGACGGCCAGGAAAGTACCCAATCCGCGCTGAGCAAAAGATCCATGGGTTTGCTGTATCCCGGGACAAGTTCATCGGGTCTGTTTGGCTCGTTTGACATATCCCGGGATTTTACCATCCCATCCCTCTTAATCCCATCCCTCTTAATCCTATGGGATCCGTCCAGCCAAACACAATCCGATGAGCCCCTTTAGCAACATGGACTACGATAGGCAGGCCATTGGATGCACCCAATCTAATGCCAGAGTGTAAAAGTGTCGCATGTGTATATAACCATGGGACCATATTGAAAAGAATTATATCATTATTTCACGCAGGGAAGTTCAACTTTTTCATTATAGGTCCACACATTATATATTCACATGGCACTTTTTCATTAATAGTAGTAAATTGAGTGGGCTAGTATAAAACTGGAATGAGTGTGAGGGGTAAATCGGTTTTTGCACGAAACATGATTTCAAGACAGCCAAATGCAGCCTAAGCTAGTTGTCAATCCACTGTGATGAGTGGGACCACCATTTAAGAATGACACTCATATGTACAGTGTCGTCCTATTGACCATTTAACCGTCCAAATCATCGTGATTGGACACACTCCCTGCCGACCGATACAGCAACATCAAATGGACGGCTAGGAAGAAAATAGTCAGTGGCCAGAATTCTACGCGTGGAATCAGATTGTGAGGATTGTATGATCAGGCCACAATGTGCCTCATGATTACAATGGTCCGAATTGATCATCAAATGGACGGTTAGAATCAAAATAATCAGCCATCTCAATCCTCGAGTCGAAATCAGACGGTTGGAATTGTCAGATCAGTGTGATCTTCCAGCAATGTTCCACAATGGGCCACCATGATTTGGACGGTCTGGGTTGAGATAAACGTATCCCAAGTGTAGCAAACGCACAGGGAGTTAGAATCTAATATTGGTAAGTTGATGCCAGAGCTTTTCCTGTTAGTCAACCTTTCAAGTTTCAATGCTTCCTTCAGTGCTCCAGCTGTGAAAATGACCGTTGAAGCGTATTTTGGTAATTTCATATCTACTCTTGCTTGTGATTTCCAGCCGTTTAAATTGGGGCCGGGGTCCGGTGGTACCTGTACCATTGTAAGATACGGTGTCTCCGTATAGAAGTGGGGAACACGTGATGTATTCATGAAATCCAACCCGTCCATCTGATGTGTGGCCACGATTTATGTTAGATTTCCAAAAATCAGCTTGATCTAAAACGCAGATGGGCAACACCTGAGGGAACAATTTGAGAGTGGATGGATACGGTTGGTTTGCATAGGGTGTCTGATGTGTGGTGTCTAAACAATCTAGTCCATTCAGATCCTTCATTTGATGGCCCCGGGCCAAGGTTGGTCCTGGCCTGATCCTTGAGCCCTAGGCCCGGCCCGGCCCTAACCGAGCAGGCCTTAGCCCTTGCCCTAAAGGCCTGGTTGGATAGGGGTAAGCTAGTCCGGACCAGGGCTAGCCCTATAAGTTATTACATAAAATTGTTCATCAACCATCCATACGTCCCAATTATTTCACCATCGAAACTGGGGACCATATTTTGGACGGTTTAGATATGCCTGTGTATCATCCATAACACTACCAGAGTATCAAAGTTCTTATCATTATTATGTACATTAAGCACATTGATTATGTGGTATATGTTACTAGAAAGCGGATTAGGTGAGACCCTAGACTGGCCCAGGATGGTGCGGCCCTTGCTGTGGGGCCCATCTTGATGCATGTATTGTGTATCCATGCCGTCCATCCGTTTTTCCATATCATTTTAGGACATTACCTCCAAAAATAAGAAGATCCAACTTTCAAGTGGACCATAACGTAAGTAACAGTGGTGATTGAAGGTCCTACCATTAAAAAATTCTTAGGGCCCATCATAATGTTTTTGTAGGGTTTATTTTCCATCCAATCTGTTTATAAGGTAGCATAAGCCTGGATGAAGGAAAAAAACAAATATCATCTTGATCCAAAACTTTCATGGCCCAGTAACGGTCAATCACCATTGTTTCCTATGGTATGATCCACCTGATACTTGGATCTACTTCACTTTTGGGATAATGTCTTAAAACGATCTATAAAAATGGATGGACCGCATGGATATAGAATACATATATCAAGGTGGGCCCCACAATAAAGAGGTACTGTCTTGGGGGAGTCCGGGTCTCACCTATTCTGCTCCCATGTTACGTACACGGATGTATGGGTACACTCAGGACCGTACACTGTCCATCCTTTTTTTTCGTATCATTTTAGGGTATAGGCCCAGAAATGAGTCAAATACAAGGCTAAAGTGGACCACACCACAGGAAGCAGCGGTGATTGATTCTCACCGTTGAAACGTTTTTAAGGCCCACCGTGATGTTTATTTTCCATCCAACCTATATATAGTTACATAGACCCGATGAATAGAAAACACAAATATCAGCTCCATCCAAAACTTTTGTGCATGGTCCCTAAGAAGTTTTCAACGATAAGAGTTTAGTCCCCATTGTGTAGTCTTCTTGAGCCCTGTACTTGCCTCATTTTTAGGTTTATACCCTACAATGATACAAAAAAAATGGATGGACGGTGTGGATAAGACCCATATATCACGGTGGTCACTAAAAGCTGCGGCCCATTCCCAGCTCGAGACAGGCGGTGGTAGGACGCAATCCACGTCCCCATGTTACTAATTAATAGGGCTGTACACAAACCGAGTTAGCTCGATCGGTTAAGTCACTCTACTGGAAAAAGCTCGATTTGACTCAGTTCCAAATTGAGTTTGAGCCAAGTTGAGCTGATTTTTTGAGCTTGAAATTTTTTTGAACCGAGTTCGAGCTTGCCCGAGCTCAAATCAACTCAGATCAAACCCAACTCTAATCGAACTCGGATCAAATCAGTTCAGTGACTCGGTTACTTTGATATTAATGTTGCCCAATAATGTTCACCAAGCGTTTGACGAAATGACTCAACGAAGTGTCGGCTGGTGACAAGGACAGTATGTATATGAAAAAAATACATTTTTTTTTCTTGATTTTAATGTTGCTTATAAAGTATTTGATGAAATACCTATAAAACTGTTGTTGCTGTTTTAAATACCTATAAAACTGTTGTTGCTGTTTTACATATAGTGAAAATTTGAAAGCGCAGTCCATGTGTTTGTGAAAATGCTGCACAGGTGAACTCGGCTCGTTCTTGGCTTGAACTCGCCTCGAACTGGCCCGAGCTGCTGATCAAACCGACATGAGTTGGCCAATCAGGCTCGAGGACCAAGCTGAGCTGAGCCGAGTTTGAGCTGGGGTCAGCTAGTGGCTGAGCCGAGTCGAGTTGTGCCAAGTTCGACTCGGTTCAACTCGTGTACACCTCGTAATTAATATGTACTATGTAGTATACACCCAAGAAATCTGTTATGCTCAAGCAATATAACCTGTTGATCTAGTCCAACCCGGCCCATTTAGGGTTTCAAGGAATTTTTGATCATATACCATGCAGTGGGGCGTGCTTAATGAACGATTCAGATCTTATACAAAAGTTGGTGGATGGGCTTGAAATTGTGAAGGCTATAATTATTACGGGCCATGCTCAGGCTCGTTTCTTCGACGTCTAGGTTGACAGGCCTGGTCACATAGGCTTGTTTGAAGGGTTGAATGCTAATCAATTTATTACGCTTGAACGAAGACATAGGCTTCAATAAAAGGTAGAGCAACTGGGTCGAACCCAAGTCCATGAAACACTCAGGCCTGATCTCGAGTCATGACCAGGTCGAGTTTTCCCAGGTCTTGGGAAATCTGGTCGAGTCAACCCAACCATTCATCTTGGCACGATGTGGGGCCCACTAGGCGTTTGTACAACAACAAGAACAACAAGAGCAGGATGGTGTCCCAGCAACACATTCAACGGTTGAAGGGTCAATGCATTTCCCTCATCCAAGGAATCCCCTTACAGGCGTGTATCATTGCAGCACAGGGTCCTTGATAGAGAGGGAAAATTGGGGAAAGAAATTCCCACCGTTGAAACCTTCCTAGGCTCCACCTTGATTTTTATATGATATCCAAACCGTTTATAAGATCATTCCCAATGGGATGAAGTGAAAACACAAAAAATATAGTCTGATACAAAACTAAAAGTTCATAAGAGTTCTTCAACGGTGCTTACTGAATTTCCACTGTTTCCTCTTGTGTGGTCCATTTGAGTGTTGGATACACTTCATTCTTGGTCTCCCAAAAATGAGCTTTAAAAAAAAACAGATGGGCGGGGTGGATTTCTCAAAAACATATCGGTGGGTCCACCAGCATCCTTGCGCAGGAACCTAGAACTTTTACACCAAGACACTTCTTTCATTGGCCCGGTTGCAGGGGAAAGAGAAATTTACCACTGTAGATGCCACCTTTTATCCAGCAGTTATTGACGCAAAACAAACTTAACGTACCAACTTAGCCTTCACGTACGGACAGTGAATTCGAGGGACCTTTTAAAGTAGGCTTATGGCTATGGATTATAACCGTAGCTATAGGTAGGGTAAGCTGCTCCTGGACGATTTTGTGGGCCTCTATGGCTACGGATTATAACTATAGCCATAGGTACCGTAGGCCAATCTGACAGCCGACCTCGACAGTGGGACATGACATTAAATCGGGGTCCACCAGGTCAGTGGGACAGTGACTCGGGGTCAACCGGGTCAGTGGGATGTGGCTTTTTGGACCATGCTCCATCTACAATAGGGGGCCCTAATTTGATGTGGTTTATAAGATTTCTTTGGCAAATAAATCCTCTGCAAAGGTTTGCATTCTCTCCATTTTGCACTCCTATTTGTATTTTTGATGATTTTCTTTATCTTCTAAATGCTTTTTTGAGCTTTTTTTAACCATTGATTGGCATAGTCATTTTATATGCTAGGCTAGGACAAGCCCCACAACCATCTGCTAGGCTAGGACAATGTCAATCAATGGTAGGATTTTGATTAGTAAACACGATTCATCTGTGGTTTTAATTTTTAGTAGAAAAGTTAATTTATATTTTATTGATGAAGTTGAGGATATGATTTGAGTGTCCCCATAGTGATGTAGAACATGTCACAGATACGTTCCTAGCATGGTTGGGCCAAAAGAAGATGGATCGTAAATTGACCATAACTTTTGATCCGGGTATCGTTATGGGGCGCACAACCTATCAATCTTTATTGAAACGGGCCATCCGAGGTGAACCGACCCACAAGGTGGGTGCAAAGAAAATACGCTTTCAGCTCAAAAATGAATTTTTAGGAAAATTTTACTATTTTTAATAATTCCGAATTTTTTAATATTTTTAGAGTTTTAGATTTTCTTTCCTTTTAGAAATAACTTTTAGTTATATTAGGACTCTTCTAGAGAAAGTTTATTTGCAATTTTTATTTTTAAAAACTAGGCCTTAGAAGAGTTTTATTAGAATTAGGATTTTTATTAGAGTTAGAATTTTGCTATTTTTGGTAATTACGAATTTTAGTTTATTTATTTTTCTATATTAATGGTGTACGGAGACACATTAGGCAATTATCAATTATTCATTAATCTATTTCGAATTTATTTATATTTTCTACTCTCTTTTCTCATGGATTCGAGAAAGTCTCTGTGAGGAGTCCAGAGAAGTTCCATGGATTCGGAATAGTTATCCTCTTGAGGAAGACGGTGCTCGACCTCACGTCCTCCCTTGCGTCACATAGGGTCTGCATTTACTTGGTTGGCAGGAAAGAATTGGGTGTGTACAGTGGACAACTTGCAGAAACTACAAATGATCATTCATGATGTTTACATTGGGTCTCTTCTGGATGTGGAGTCAGTTGACCACCTGCTTGTTCACTGCATCTTAGTTAGAACAGTTTGGAGTTGATTTTTTATGTGTTCCAGTGCAATTGGGTGGTGCCAAATTCTATTGGGGATTTGTTCGTAGCTTGGCGTGGGGTGGTAATGCTCTTGAAGGGAAAGCACACTAAGTAAATTATCGCTTCTAGCTAGATTATTATTTGATTTGGGCTGAACACAATGAGAGATACTTTACTAACTATCATGGTGCCTTACTCTCATATGCAACATACAAGGGACTTAATCCAAGCTTTTTGTAGATGCAGCTGAGGAGAATCCTAAGCAGTATCAAAATGTCCTGAGCGATAGCTTAATTCTACTAATTAGCGGCAAGATCAGAAACTATTCTTTAATTTCAGAAGTGAACCTCATACAATTTACTTGAATAAATGGTCTGTAAGCTGGACTGCAGGTACCAAACAAATAAAATACCATCTTCGCTAGCTTCCATAAACATTTTCCTCAGTTATAAGTCACTTGGTATAAAAGAGCTTATCCTTCTCTACTAATTGAATTCCATCGCCAGAGGCAGTCTAGGAGGGCAGCCTGGTTATTTTCTCTTTGAGAATCTCTTCAGTTTTGGGGTTCCAATTTTCAAGTACATGAGTCCAAAAGGATCAACACTTCGCCAAACTCACTTCATGTTGATCATTTAATTTCTAGTCGTTCCACAGGTTGACACAGTTATTGGTCGAGGGAACCATTAAAATTGAACAGGGCAAAAAGACCATCTCTATCATGAATCACACAACCCTTTGAACTCACCCACTCATTGTCTTGAAATTGAGCGGGGCAAACATGAAATTAAGTAGGGGAAACTGAAAATTGAGCAGGGTAAACATGAAAATTCAGCGGGGCAAACAGGAAATTCAGCGGGGCAAACATGAAACTCAGTGGGGCAAATAGAAAATTCAGCGAGGTAAACTTGAAATTCAAGTCGAGAAACATGAAATTGAGCGGGGCAAACAAGAAATTGAGCGGGGCAAATATGAAATTGAGCAGGGCAAATTAGAAATTGAACGAGGTAAATATGAAATTCAGCAGGGCAAACATGAAATTCAATGAGACAACTTAGAAATTGAGTAGGTAAAACATGAAATTGAGTGGGGCAAGCATGAAATTGAGCGGGGCGATCATGAAATTCAGCGGGGGAAACTGAAATTCAGTGAGGGTAACATGAATTTTAATGTACTTGAAATGCAATTGAACTAGCGTAACACATAATTGAAATGCAATTGAACTAAATTGAAATGCAATTGAACTAGCCTAATATGAATTTCAATGAACTTGAAATGCGATTGAACTAGCCAAACATCAAATTCTAAGGTCATTACTCGGGGAATTCAACTAATCATGAACCAAGAATGTTGGCAACAACTCAAGCATATTGTCAAGAAGTAGGTCAAATAGACCAAGAACTCTTGAAATTTGATCCGTATGCTTTTATCGTTCTGAGTTAACTAAATTGGGCCCAAGATTCAACTTGAATGTATGTGAACTATCCGTGACATTCATCCATTTTTCTATTTATATTAAGGGTTTGAGCCCAAAATCCAATTTTGCTACGCCTCACAATGATGTTTTATTTGTAATCCATCATGTTCATCGGATGATGTATATATAGATGAACCAAAGACCCAGATGCAAGCTTCATCCAACAAGCAATATATGAAAATATACCTATAGTGCGTGCTTTCTTCGGTAGACCGGCCATTTTCAGAAGATGAGGAAATGCTGATGTATGGACAGGATGCAATCCAACGGGAGAATAGTGCGATCCAGTGAAGGGATTTTTATGCTAGAGAAATTGAATTTTTTATCTTTCTTATGAAAAGGGGGTGAAAGCAACGTGAGTGAAAGCAACAGCAATGAAAGGAGGGGTATTTTCATCCTCAAATTTGTTGTCCGTACATGAAGGTCTAAGTTGGTAAGTTTCTCTAGGGGACGCAGATTGGCAAGTTTCTCTAAGGGAAACAGATTGGCTACTCCACTGCCACCAGCCCAGTGGCTAGTGGTCGATGCTCTGTGGGCCCCACTATGCTATATGTGTTTCATCCATTCAATTCATTCATTTTTACAGATCATTTTAGGCTTGATTCCAAAAATGAGAGGAATATAAATCTCAGGTGGAACACACCACTGGAAAACAATAGTGATTGGATATGCACCATTAAATTCCTCCTAAGGCCCACTTTACTGTTTATTTGTCATCCATTCTGTTGATTAGGTCATACAAGCCCAAATGAAGGGAAAAAACAAAGATCCGCTTGATCCAAAACTTTTATGGCCCCCGAAATTTTTTTTAATGGTCAATGTTCAATCAACACTGTTTCCTGTAATGTGGTCCACTTGAGATTGGGATATACCTCATTTTTGGTCTTATATCATAAAATAACCTAGAAAAATAGATGGGCGGCATGGATGAAGCAATTACATCATGATAGGGCCCACAGAGCACCGACCACCAGCCATTGGCTGGTGGCAGTGGAGTAGCCAATCCGTTCCCGGTTGCAGGGCTTCATAGATGGACAGGATCGTACGATGTGGTAAAGCGTGGCCCATAAATGCTGATGCCCAGCAGATGCAAAGGTGGTGGGCCCCACCTGTCCAATTGCCAGATGGAGGGGCCTTGTGGTCATTTAGCCCATTCAATCTTAAATGACCAAATGCCCTAGCCTCTATCTTAAATGAGGAACCACCATCCCTATTTAAAATGAGGGCATTGTGGTCATTTCTCGAAACACTCCGGAGGCAGGTTCCTCTGCAACGTGTAGAATAAGCTTATTCTACAACGCGCTGTGTGGGACCCACCTTGATGTAATACCCAAATCCAATCCATACATAAACTCCTACCCTTCAATTACAACCTGTAACCTGAAAATGATCCTGTTAAAAAACAAATGTGGGTCACACCACAACGAAAAGTTGGGATGGTGAAACCCACCGTTAAAACCTTGTAGACTGTCTGGGGCCGACAAAGTATTTTATATTCCATCCAACCAATTCAGAAGATAGCCTCTGTCATTTTGAAGGGAAAAATAAAAAAATCAATCCAATCCAAAACTCAGGTGGGCCACACCATGCGATAATAGAGGTTTTACGCATGATTTTACATGGTGTGGCCCACCGGAGTTTTAGGATCCAAAGAGAATACGAGGGGATTCACATGATGGACGGATTGGATTCCGTCCAATATGGACCAAAAAAAAAAAAACAACGTTGAATAATAAGCCTCCTCTCCAGCATCCTAACCCATCTCCACATAATGACCAAATTACCCCTAACCTCCTAACGAAAAAGGCATAATTCCTGCTCCAAACCTAGGGTAGTATTGTCATTTGAAAGAGTTTTAAATCCCAACGGTTTTCTTGCTCCTTTCCCTCCAAGAAAACGGTTTTCTCGCTCCTTTCCCTCCAAGAAAACTACTTGCCCATATCTCATCAGAATCTCTCTCTCTCTCTCTCTCTCTCTCTCTCTCTCTCTCTCTCTCTCTCTCTCTCTCTCTCTCTCTCTCTCTCTCTCTCTTCCCAAAATGCCTTTCCCTTCCTGCTCTTCTTGCGTCTATGCCATCACCTACACCGTACTCTCGATCACTCTCGCAGTCTTTGCAATCTGCTCAGCCTCTCAATCCCGCAAGACCCAAATCCCCGTTTCCCAAGCCGACGATCACTCATCGTCGCGGGACCAAAATATATCCACGAATGCCATGGAGGCCCTACAGAAATTGGGCTACAATATCTCGGCCACCCTCCTCCAGCTCCCCTCTGAGCACTTCCTCCCACCCTCCCAAGGGACCCTCTTCGCCATCGTCGACCCTGCAATCTCTAACATCTCCCTCCCACCCCAATTCATGACAGATTTTCTCCATTACCACACCTCCCCTAAAAAACTCACCTTCCAAGATCTCCTGCTGCGCCCCCTCAACAGCTGCATCCCAACCCTTCTCCACCAAAAGAATCTCATGATCACGAAAATCAACCAAGAAGAAAGAATGGTGGAGATCAATCGGGTCCCAATATCTCATCCGGATATCTACACCGATAGCCATTACACAATCCACGGCATTCTTGCGCCGTTCTACTCCCCCAAGCCCGCTGATTTCCTGATTAGCAATGATCTGATACCGTCACCGATGTGCAACGAGAATGCTGGCCTGAGCGTAAATCCTAATGGCGAAAGAAATGCAGTCCCATGGCCTCAGATCATCCGGCTGCTTGGCTTGAATGGATTCACCTCATTTTCAATTGGATTGCAATTGGTTCTTGATGGGATTCATCAAGATTTTGGGAATTTGAGTTCAGTTACGATCTTTGCTCCACGGGATTACGGGTTTCGCTATGTCCCTTCGCCATCACCGTTGCTTGAAAAGGCCATTCGACTTCATATCTTGCCTCAGAAAATGTCTTACAGCAGATTGGCTCAGATGCCTAAGAAAGAATTTCTTCCGACGCTGATTCCCCGTCGGGATCTCCAAATAACGAGCACTGTTGATTTTGCTGAGATTCTTTCGATCGACGGTGTGGAGGTTACAGAACCAGATATCTTCTCAACGAAGGTGTTTGTGATTCATGGGGTTTCATGGGCCTTTGAGTTTTGAAGATTCCTCACGGGTTGCGAATTGACAGGTTCCTTTGATTTTTCTACTGTTCTTGAGCTCATGTTTCTGTGATTTTCAAGTGCATGGGTGTAATTTTTTAATCTTGGAAGTTTTGTGTTTTTTGATGTGTAGATGGATTTAGTTGGAAAAAATGATTGTTGAGTTTTCTGTAATTTTGATATCTTTTTGTTCTGATTATGGCTGTGTTTGGCAATTTGGCTCATGGAAATTTCAGGAGCCGAGAAAATTGTGATTTTTGAATTTTCTAGAATTTTCAAAAATTACGAAATGGGGCTCCTGTGTTATACTGGAATTTGGAAAGAAAGAGCTTTCTTTTTGCATGCGCATGGCGAAGTTTCATAAAATTTGGATTTTCCTTAGGGTGTGTTTGGTTGCACAAAATATCATGAGATTTCATGTTTGATCGGTCTGATCTTGACCAAAATATCATGAAATTACATGATATTTGGTGCAACCAAACGCAGCCTTAGATTAGAATCCCAAAAATCTTGACTAAGTTGGAGCAAAATATCATGAAATTTCATGTTTGATCGGTCTTGCTTCATCGTGTTCTTTGCAAAAGATCCGAGCTGTCCACCATTTTCCTCACATGATTTTAATTCTTGGGCCAAAAATCTATCCAAATCCGAATCTCAGGTGGGCCACACGGCAGATAACAGTGTATATTGAACCCAGGCCTTTCAAGCCTTCACGGTGCCACAAAAATTTTAGATCAAGGTAAAAATCGGTGGTTATGTTCAAACTACTGGGAATGATATTTTATATAGTTGGGAATGTCATTTCAACTGTTTGAATGGCCTAAAAGCATTAAAAATGGATCATTCATAGTTTCAATGGTAGTAAACAATGACCCACTTTTTCCTATTGTGGGACCCACATGTGGACTGGATCTGCCAAAATTTTAGACCCACCATCCCCTTGTTTTATTTTTTAATTTTTCGTCTTCTTTCCTCAAATAAAAAGTGATTTTCTGATCATCCAAACATGGCCTAGGTTAGTTTTGTGAAGAGTTTTTTAGGCTATGTTTGAATGCACAAGTGAATTGAATTGTGAACATTTGAGTTTATTAGAGATTGAAAATCAAAATGCAATTCAATTATCTTGATATCTATTCTATTTTTGATATCTATCTTATAGCCAATTCAAATTATCGATAATAAGAACAATCTTAGTGATAATGTATAGAAGATTTTCAATTATTTTGTTTTGCTTTAGAATTTAATGATGGGGTTTTCCTCCTCAGTTCAGAAGAGAGATAGTGCAACCGGTTAAAAATCGGAGTGTTTCACCATGTCGCTTGACCGATCCAATCGACTCGCCGAGGGAGCCGTTTGACTAGTCTAGGGTCACTCGACTCAAAGTCCAACGAGCTCAGTTTTCTGGCCTCGACTAGTCGAGTGAACAATGCTTGAACAGTCGAGGCCCTGACTCGACTAGTCGAGGGTTATGCAGATTTACGCGGATTTTGTGTGGACTGCGTAAATTGGAGGGAGTTTTGTAGAGGTGCAAAAGGGAAGTTGCCTAAAATATAAATAGGGGTCCCTAGGGCTTTTTTAGGATATTGAGAAGGGTATTCTAAGGGTTTTCATAACTAGGGTGAGAGAGAGAGAGAGAGAGAGAGAGAGAGAGAGAGAGAGAGAGAGAGAGAGAGAGAGAGAGAGAGAGATTGTGGAAGAGAGAATTCGCAGTCGACGTCTCAGTGCTTTTATGTCCTCGTGATTGGTGAGAGCTTTTCGTTTTTCTTTTATTATCTTATTATTCATCCATTCCTGTGTGAGTGAAGAAGGTTTGATCTAAGCGAGGTGTGCTTGTAATCGGTTGTAATGTTCTACTTCATAATGGATTGTTGTTCTGGACTAGGTCTTGTGGTTTTTACCTCTTTGAAAGTTTTTCACATAAAAATCTCTTGTGTCGTGTAGTTTGTGGTTTGATTTATTTCATTGCTTTACTATCCCATAATTCTGGTGTTATTTGGGAGGCTAGATCCTAAGGTTTTGTGCAACGGCCCCCAACATTTAACAAGGAGGAAAGGACAATGAGCAATTAGCTGGATACAAACATAGCTTCCATTCGGATTCGAGACTCAATATGATTTTGGAGGAATTAGGATTTGGTTATTTTGACTTCATCATGCTAGTATAATATTGCAATTCCAACTGATAGAGTCATCCTAATGTGCCCCGGTATCATTTTGATCAGTATGCTTTAGTTCCTTTAGGGTTGTTCTTCACAGGATGATCTCATGGCAATTGTGCTGTTTGAGTGTAGCCCAAATCACTTTTGGATCCAATATGCATGGTGATTTGGGTCACCATCCATTTGGTGAGTTCATCAGGGCAAGCGCTTTTCCGACTGTGTCCGATGACAGTGGAGTTTCTTAGATCAAAATGCCATTGGCATGTCATGGGCCTTTATCCTAAGAAAAGTCCGGATTCATTCAATCTGGTCGATTTACTTCATCAAAATGTCCCAAATTTCCTCACTAAGGGTTTGCTTGGCAGCATGCATGGTTCCAGTGGTAATAGGTTAGTAAATGGATTCCATCAATTACGCCCTTTACAAATCAGTGGATGATATCATGAATCCAATACTAATTACTAGACATTTCATTTGGTGATGTTAGTCAGCTTTTGCATGGTGATTTCATTTCGTCTCACTGCGATGTTTAAGTGAAATCCACCCTAATCATCATGTGCTTCCCTCCATTTTAGTAGTAGGGCTAAAACATCAGTACCGTTTGTGATTTAAGTAGGCCATATGAAGGAAAATAGCTAGAAGAGGAACGCCCCCATTAAATTTTTTAGGGCTAACCGTGATTATTATATGAAATCCATTCAACCATTAGATACGAACTTAAAATTTAGGCTAGGGGCCAACAATCAAGCCCATTTGTGATTCAGGAGTGCCACATAAAGGAAAACAGTAGTGAGCATAGCCTTGCATACTGTTTCCAATAACGTGAAACACCTGAATCTCGAATAGGACTGATTTTTAAGCCCATCTAAACTGAAGTGACAGACAGTAATCAGGGTGAATTTCACATAAACATCACCGTGAGCGAAGTATGAAAACTTCATATACACCAAATTCCATTTACTATTCCATCTATTAAGTGCTATATACAACTTACTATAGTAATTCTGACGCAGGGATGAACGTGATGAGGATAGTTACTCTGAATCCACGGAGCTTCCTTGGACTCCTCATAGAGACTTCTCGAATCCACGAGGAAAGAAAGCAGAAAAATAAAAATAAATTCTAAGAAATTTGAAATTGATTAATCGATTACTAAAAATGAGTTCACAACCCTTTAAATAGGGGTACCAAGCAATGGGAAAGAAATCAGAATCAAACTACAACTAGAACTCCTAGAATCCGCGACTTACTATAAATAGTAAACTTACTATTTATAGATGGCCGTGATGTCTACTAGTGCGTAAGGTTTTTAGCCAAAAATAGTAAGTGTCCTATTTGGCTTCACCAAACCGTTCTCCTAATTATTCTAAGCTCTTTTCACATTGGGCGCAACTCCTAATGCCCGACGGATGAAGAGTTATCCCAAGGAAAAAACTGACTAAAACTTATTATTTCAAGTAAAAAGAAAATAAAAGGAAACGACCATCGATCCAGGGGTTTTTCGCAACCGTCGGGCGTCGCAACCTTGCATAGTAGGGTTGGTTGGCTAAAGTAGCTCGTTCTACCCCAAAATCATATATTTTATGTGATCTAACTCATTACGGATTGCGAATACGCCCGATCTAATCCGACGGTCCGGATCAAATTCAGACTGGGACTTTTCTGATCCATCTTGGCCATGAAACTATCCACGACCCGCTCTACATTAGTCCCCTCCACTTCAAAAGAACTCGCCCTCGAGTTCTCATCCTGCGCTGGTTCATGATACTCGGTCAGGTCCGCGACGTTGAAAGTCTGTGAAATTGCCATGTTATCTGAAAGATCAACAACATAAGCATTGTCATTGATCTTTCGAATGATTGTGACGGGTCCAATCTTCTTATTTTTCAACTTGTTGTACGTCCCGATCAGAAATCTCTCTTTGCGCAGATGGACCATAACGCGGTCGCCCACCTCGAACACTTTTTGTCGCCGGTGCTTGTCCGCTTGTTCCTTATACTTCTCGTTCGAGGCATGTAGCTTGGTCCGCACTTCTGCATGGATGCCCATGATCTTGTCTGCCATATGTTCTACTGCAATACTCGTGCCTGAGTGCTTGGGCAGAGGGACCAAGTCAAGCATGTGGCGAGGCACTCGTCCATAAATAATCTGGAACGATAATTTTCCTGTCGAGCGGTTCACCGTGTTGTTGAATGCAAACTCTGCTGAAACAAGGCCAAATCCCACTGCTTCGATTTTTCTCCTGAAATACAGCGAAGGAGGTTTCCCAACGTGCGATTCACAACTTCGGACAACGCTGTGGGTGGTAAGCACTGCTGAATTGAAGTCATGTATCGAATCGAGTCCACAAAATCCGCCAAAAGTGGTTAATGAACTTCGTGTTACGATCAGAAGTAATGGTCTTGGGGACCCCGTGTAGCCGTACGACCTCCCTGAAGAATAAATTTGCTACGTGTGTTGCATTGAGGGTCTTCTTGCATGGATTAAAGTGTGTCATCTTGGAGAAACGATCTACCACCATAAACACCGAATCCATACCACGTTGTGTTCGAGGGAGACCAAGTACGAAATCCATTGATAAATCCTCCCAAGGACCGTCAGGCACAGGTAACAGGGTGTAGAGGCCCGTATTCTGAGATTGCCCCTTGGAGATCTGACAAACATGACAGCGTTGTACGACATTTTCCACATCACATACTAATTGCGGCCAGTAATACCGCTCTTCCACAAGAGCTCGCATCTTATCTCGCCCAAGGTGTCCACCGAGGCCACCTCCATGTAGCTCCTAAATAATCTGCTCCCTCAGAGAACTTTGAGAGATGCACATCGATTTCCTTTGAAGAGAAAATCGTCCTGTATATGAAGGTCACTGGAATGACCTTCTTGGCACTTCATCCAAGAATCTCTAAAGTTTTCATCCTCGGCATACAACTCCTTGAGACAGTCGAAGCCGACCACCTCGTTACTCATCGTAACAAGTAGTGATGCACGACAACTAAATGCATCAACCACCTTGTTCTGCTGCCCTGACTTGTGCTTCAGAACGAACGTGAATTCCTGTAAAAACGCAACCCATCTAGCATGCACATGATTTACATTAGTTTGACTATTAATAAACTTTAATGTTTGATGGTCAGTGTACAGAACAAACTCTCTTTGAATCAGATAATGTCGCCAATATCAAGTCCTGAACAATCATGATTAACTCAAACTCATAAGTCGACCACTTCTTTCGGGCTTCGCTGAGCTTCTCGCTATAGAAGGCTACCGGCCTACCTTCGTGTGATAATACTCCCCCAATTCAGATGTATGAGGCGTCACACTCAACCTCAAATAATTTATCGAAATTAGGAAGCACCAAGACCGATGTTGTAGATAAACGATGCTTGATCTCATAAAAGCTCTTGTCAGCTTTATCGGTCCACTGGAACGGTCCTTTTTTCATGCAATCTATTAAAGGCGCGACTATTGTTCTAAAATCTTGCACAAATCGACGATAGAAAGTCGCCAACCTGTGAAAACTCCTCATCTCATGAATGTTTGACGGGATTGGCCATTCCCTAATAACTCACACCTTTTCATCGTCCACACGAATGCCTGTGGACGTTACAACAGGCTATCAGTTAGAAAACTGCACTTCTTCAAGTTGAGGTACAACTTGTTAATTAATTTGTAGGACCTGCAGCACCTGCCTGAGATGTTTCCTATGCTCCGCCTCATCCTGGCTATATATCAATATGTCATCGAAATATACTACCACAAATCGGCCAGTGAACGGTTTTAGAACTTGATTCATCAAATGCATAAAAGTACTTGGTGCGTTCGATAGGCCGAAGGGCATGACCAGCTACTCATACAACCCTTCCTTTGTCTTGAATGCCGTTTTCCACTCATCACCAGGTTGGATATGAATCTGATGGTACCCGCTCCTTAGATCTAGTTTAGAGAACACCTTGGCCCCTTTTAGCATATCGAGCATGTTGTCCAACCGTGGTATTGGGAACCGATATTTGATGGTAATTTTGTTAATTGCCCGGTTGTCGACACACATACGTCAACTTTCATCTTTTTTGGCGTTAATAATGCTGGTACGGCACATGGGCTCATGCTCTCTCTCAAGAGACCCTTACGGATCAATTCCTCCACTTGCTCCTGAAGTATCTCACACTCATTTGGACTCATCCGATAATGAGGGTGGTCAACACAGCTAGCCCTAGGGACAAGGTCAATGTGATGTTAGATGTCCCTCATGGGGGCAATCCATCAGTCGTCAGCCTGACTTTTTGAATTCGCGGATTTTCTTAAACTTGGAGGGATGTTTGAGGTTCCTCTTCCTCGCCCTTCACCACTACGGCGTATACCTCGCCGGTTTCCTTGGATTCCTCCATGAAATTCCGAATGGTCAAGAGGGAACTTCCCTCTACTTTAGAAGCTTCTGGGTAGTTCTATGGTGCCATAGGGGCAATGATTATTTTTCGACTATCCTTGACGAACACGTAAACATTGTCTCGCCCCCGATGGGTCGCATCGCGGTCCGACTGCCAGGGCCGACTGAGTAACATGTGGTAAGCTTCCATGTCGACCACGTCACAAAGTATCTGATCCTTATAATTTTTACCAATTGAAAATGAGATAGTGCATTGTTCAGTTACCTTGGTCTCATTCATATTTTTTATCCAGCCAATTGAGTACGGGGAAGGATGTTTCGTCGTTGGTAGCCGCAACTTGTCCACCATCACTCTTGAGACGATGTTCTCGCTACTACCAGTTCTTCCATGATCACATCACGACCTTTCCGTTGACAGTGCACCGAGTACGAAATATATTGTATCGCTGTGGATGTAATTCCTTTCGTGGGGTATACAGTAATCGCCTCACAACTAGAAATTTGCCACGATCCTCGCCTGTCACTTCATCACCACCTGCTATTTCTTCAGTGATTTGTTCATATTCATCATAGTTATGGCCTTCTTCCACGGCCTCATCTTCAGTGTTCCTTTCGTTTATAGTCAAGTGTGCTGCGGGACGTTAAGGAGAGATATTTGATAAGTGTCCTGGCTGGCCACAGCAATAACAATTATTCGACCTTGGCCGAGCATAAGGATTTGGAATCTTACTCGGGCCCACTGTCGTGGGTGCTGGCGCTGAGGTCTAGATGAGCCGCTCCTCATATCACGGCTTGCGGTTGTAGGAGGTTGAGGACGTTCTCCTGTTGGATCTTTTCCTCGTGCCAGTACTGAATCTTGCGTGGGACCCGCCATGCGGGGTTGAGTTGAAGGATAGGGACGAGCAGGAACTCTTGCAAGTTGTGTTTCTGCCCTACCCGCCAATTGAACTGCTTCATCCACTGTCCCGACTGGGTACATCTGAACTCGGTCCTGAATTGCCGGTCGCAACCCACCTATAAATCGTGCCACCTTCTGTAATTCAGATTCTGACAGATCGTTTCGTGCAGCCAACCATGGAATTCTGAAATGTAACTGTGATTTCGATTTCCTTGTCGGCAATTTTGGTATTCTTTGGAATAATATCTGCTCATACTTACTGGGGAGAAATCGTGATCGAAGAAGACGTCTCATCCATGGCCATGATGAGATGGACGCCTTGTTCTGGCGAGCTCGTGAGAGTTGTAATTGTTGTCACCATGCAGAGCACCAGATTTTAATTTAAACGCTACCAATTTTACCCTTTTATGATCTAACATGTCCATATAATCAAAATATCTCTCTACTTCGGCTAGCCAATCAAGGAAATCTTTTATACGTAATAAACCATTAAAACTAGGAAGTTCATCCTTTCCTCAATAGTCTCTTTCAGCACGATCTAGGTGATCGCCTCCATGGATCGGTCGTCGGACAAAACCCTCATTAAGGTCCTCGTCGCTAGAACTTGAATCATCTGGTGTAACCCTACGGTTTGCCACTGGTAGTGCTCTACGAAAATCGGGGTTGTGTCGTACAGCAACCACGGGTGGTGGAGCCACCCTGGGTGGTAGACAACCATAAGTGGTGGAGCACCGCCTAAGGCTCAGGGGGGAAGTAGCGCATTCACAAGACGGTCGAGGGTTACCTGCAACCCTTGCATGGTCAACTGAGTCTCCCGGTGGAAATCTTTCATTCTTTTCGAAAGATAACGAATCTTTGGATCACCGTCCACAGGATTTTAATTCATACCTTCATTATTTGTCATCGGCCCGAGGAGAAACCTCGCTCTGATACCAATTGATGCAGGGATGAACGTGATGAGGATAGTTACTCCGAATCTACGGAGCTTCCCGAACTCCTGGTGAGACTTCGAATCCCCAGGAAAGAAAGTGTGAAAAATAAAAATAAATTCTAAGAAATTCGAAATTGATTAATTGATTACTAAAAACGAGTTCACAACCCTTTAAATAGGGGTACCAAGCAATGGAAAAGAAATCAGAATCAAACTACAACTAGAACTCCTAGAATCCGCAACTTACTATAAATAGTAAACTTACTATTTATAAACGGTCGTGATGTTTAGTAGTGTGCAAGGTTTTCGGCCAAAAATAGTAAGTGTCCTATTTGGCTTCACCAAACCGTTCTCCTAATTATTCTAAGCTCTTTTCACGTTGGGCGCAACTCCTAAAGCCCAACGGATGAAGAGTTATAACCAAACTAAAACTTACTATTTATAGTAAAAACGAAAATAAAGCAGGGAAACGACCATCGATCCAGGGGTTTTTTGTAATTCTGGGCATCGTAACCCCGCATAGCAGGGTTGGTTGGCTAAAGTAGCTCGTTCTACCCCAAAATCATATATTTTATGTCAGCTAACTCATTCCGAATTGCGAGATACGCCCGATCTAAGGTCCGACGGTCCGGATCACTTCCGTCGTCGACCGGGCCTTTTCTGATCCATCTTGACCATAAAACTGTCCGCGACCCGCTCTACATCAAATTCACATGAATTTCATAATAATTATGATTTAAATTTTAATTTATCTAAAATTATATTGCCAACTGCATCCTAATATAATTTTCAAAGTTAGATTTTTAAAAATAAATAAATAATTCTACTGAATCTAACTTGTATAACATCCTCGAATTGAGGCCACTTCACCTATATGAACCCTAGTAGGTGGGTCAACATCGTACAAATGTCACTTTCAAAGAGTCTTTTCATGAATGTTATACCCTTGATTTTCTCACTTTTGAATATAGGAAATTTTCATTATATGACAATTTCCTGCACTTTTCTTTCCACCCCTAAACTTTTTAAAAAGAGAATTTCCTTTCAACAATCCCAAAGGAAAAAATGACAACCCATATTCAAGGAGAGAAAAATAGAGAGAGAAAGTAAAATAACCTTTCTTTCCTCTACATAATCTCAACCGTCGAGCCAGCCAATCTCTTTTTTTGATCACCATGCATCCAAACTAGTGAATGGTGGATCTGAACCTAAATTTTAATTGGTTGAATCTGGGTCCAAAATTCAGACCCTATTCTTAAATGGGTCTGGTACTCTTAGACCCTACAGCCCACCTGACCCATTTGCACCACTAATAACACCTTCCTTAAAGAGGGCTAGTAGTTTCTCCACACCAGCTGCTAGGGGCTTGCCTTCCAAGCATACTACTATAACTCAGCCTACAAGATCCAACGGTCTGGATCTTGTACACTCATTTTCCATTCATACAATTATCGCTCAGGTTTTGATCCTTCCCAAGAGTTCGATTAACGGTCTGGATCTTGTACATGCATATCAAGTGTGTTGGCATTTGAGCAAATAGGTGCAGGTCTAACCAGCTTTGGACACACATGTTGGGCTTGAGGCCCAGTTATCAAACGGACCCAAAACTGTGTTTGGACAAGATTCCCATCTCAACCTGACGGACGCGGATTACGTGGTGTGCCCCCACACCATCGACCTCCATGATGTGTTGACGTGGCAAACTGCTCTGACCCCAGCATGTAGTATGTGTTATATCCACACCGTCCATCCATTTTACCAGACCATTTTAGGTTTTTACCCCAAAAATGAGGCAGATTCAAAGCTCAATTGGACCACACCACAGAGAGTAGTCAGAACAATGATGCTAACCGTTGAAACCTTCCTAGGCCCCACCATGATGTTTTTTTTGCCATCCAACCTGTTCATGAGTTCTCACAGAGAAGGATAAAGAGAAAATATAAATATCAGCTTGATCGAAAGCTTCTGTGGCCCCAAGAAGTTTCCAACAGTAGGCCTCATTGTCCCTAGTTCTTTCTGTGGTGTGGTCCACTTTTGATCTGGATCTGCCTCATTTTTAGTCTCATCCACTAAAATGATCTCGAAAAATGGATGGACGGTGTGGATATAACACATACATTATGGTGGGGCCCACAAAAATTTGCCACGTGGTGTGTGGCACACCACGCAATCCTCTACCATTAACAAGCCTGGTTATAGCATGGTCACGTCCGACTGATCCAAGACTCGTATGGGTTTTCAGTTTGTATAAGTTCAGCTCATGATTTGTGATCCAGACCATTGGGCTGTTGGGCCCAGCTACTTACAGACCATGGCCCAATTCAAACATTCTAACATGTTGCCACAACAGAGTATATTCTACAGATAAAATGCCACAAGATTAGTTTGATAATGTTCATATCATCTCAGTCTTTCTTCTTTCTTTTTTTTTGAAAAAAAAAAAAATGTACGGTCCCACCCATCAGCCAAAAATCCAACGGTCTTGATCACAGAATGTTTCAAATAGCACAAAACAAAGCCATCCTCGGCCCATGCGCACAATACTAAGTGTGTTGATGTCACACACTTCTGCGGGCCCCATCACGATGTATGTGTTATATCCACACCGTCCATCCATTTTGTGATATCATTTAATATAGAAACCCAGAAATGAGGCAGGTCTAAAGCTTAAGTGGACCACGCAGTGGGGATGATGATGCCTGCCGTTGAAACCTTCCTAGGTCAACCGGTTCGTAAGGTCACACAGACCTGGATGAAAGGAGAAGCTTTGAATGGTATGGGTTCAATCTCCACTACTTTCTGTGATGTGATCCACTTGATCTTTGGATCTGGCTCATTTTTAGGCTCATGATCTAAAATGATCCCACAAAATGGATGGACGGTGTGGATGTAACACATACATCATTCACAAAATGGATGGACGGTGTTGATGTAACACACATATCATAGTGCGGCCCACATAAATTGGTGACGTCAACACACTACCGAGGTAGGTGGTGTGTATCACACCACGCACTCCGCTTCCCAGTCGTCATCTGTTTCTTGAGTCGCGGATTTTCATAAATGGTATACATCGCCTACATGTAACGAAATCCAGACCGTCCAAATTGCACGCTACATTGCCAATGCCAGATGGCCCACAATTCATACAAATCCAGTGGTCTAAGCTCTTTGAATTTTGACCGTTGAGTACTCTTTTAAACCCATTTGATACCCACAAATTGGACGGCTACAATGGTAAGCCTTCCTACGACTAAATCCAAACCGTCAAAACAGTGACCACACTGGAGATGATTAGCGTAGATGGGCCTACAATTTGGTCGGCTTAGATCAAGATAAATATCTTCCAGACCTTTGCAAAACTAAATCTAAGTCATTGAAACTGCCTCTCAGACTCAGTTCTTCCAAGCATCAAACAAATATATGTATATATAGATAGCGTGGTAAACTAACTGTACAGAGAAAATCCCAAACCAGAAAAATAAAAAACAACCAGCTGCAGGCTAGCTTATCATACAACCGACCAGAAATATCACTTCATGGTGGTGCCCACCGAGATGTATGATTAAGCTAACCTGCAGCTTTTGGAGGGCCCCACACCCAAAAAGGAGTCTTAGATGGTCTGGTTGCTTACCAACCCCAAACCATCCAAGACTCCTTTTTGGGTGAGGGGTCCTACAAAATGGGAATTATGCTTTAATACCCCATTTGGTGGACCCCACTGTCCATGTCAGATGGGGCCCACCCAAATTGGGATTAGTCATAATCTCGAATTTCTGACTTTGAAATAATAATTTAGAATAAAATCTGATCGTTCATTTATCATCTTCAAATCCCTTCTCTTTCCTTCCCTTCTTCATTCCAGACACTGCATTCCAAATGAAATTTCAGTTGCATTAGAAACTAGTAAAAAAAATAAAAATTGCAATTTAATCTCACAAACAAGGCCTGAAAAAGGGACACAAAGCACATATGTATAAGATCCAAGTCGTTCATCGGGTGATCCCGACGGTGTAGATTCCATGCCTCAGAACCCAAGAGACTCTGATCATCAGGTGGGCCACACACATAAATTATAATGGTTGCTTCCCATGACATCAAGCTCTGTGGGCCCCACTATGATGTGGACCGGACATCCACACCCTGCACTTGATGGGTCCCTTGTAGGTTATAGAATGTCCCAAAAATAGGCTACATCCGGAACTTAGTTGGACCACACCATCTGAAATCATGCCTAAAACATCTAAAAGCATTTGGTGGGACCCACTTGAGTTTTGGAATGACCTGAAGTTCGGTTTGAACCCCATCCAAGTGGGACACAGACAATGAATGGCTGGATGTCTGAACCATATTTCAGTTGGCCCTATAAACAATCAGGAAGATTTCAATGGGTGGGCATCCACTGTCTGTGGTGTGGCCCACCTAAATCATGGATTGGCCTGATTCTTAGATCCACAGCCTACCATAGAAGGGTGCATCTGATTGATAGTGTGGATGTCCAATACACGTAACAGTGGGGCCCATAGAAGATAGTAAATTTTGATTAACGGACCACAAACAACCACTAAGGGCCTGTTTGGCCAGTTGCATTGGAAAGGATTAAGAGGGATGGAATTGCATCCGGTCCGGTGCCAATTCCACTCCATGTTTGGGAAGAATGGAAAAGCTTTGAAGTAGATTAGATGGAATTGCATTGGGTGCTGTGCTAATTTCACTCAATGTTAGCAAGTTGCGTAGCTCCCACCATGATGTGTAGGCTATATCCACACCATCCACCCATTTTTCAAGATCATTTTAGAGCATGGCCAAAAAATCAGGTAGATCTAAAGCTCAAGTGGACCCCACCATAGAAAGTAACGGGGATTGAATACTTACAGTTGAAAACTTCTTTGGGGCCACATAAGTTTTGGATCTGCCTCATTTTTAGGCACATGGCATTAAAATGAGATTACAAAACAAATGAACGGTTTAGAAATAACACGTGTGTTATTATCAATAGTTCCAAATAATGATGGATATATCCATTCAATGTAACACCGTATTACAAACAAAGCATGGAATTAAGCTTATGCCATGATGACATGAAACCATTCCTGCTGGAGATAATAATTATGTTTTTTGAATCTCATCCCACCAAATCCTTTCTAATGCAACAGGCCCTGAGAGACTGTCCATGACCAAAGAAAAGAGTAAAATGATTGAACGGTTGAAATAATTCCGATCTGGGTTTTCTTTGGGTAATCCCACGCCCACTACAAATCCCCATCATATAAATGGTCTGGATCGTTTGGATCCAAAGTCTCGGATCCAACGGCTATCATCCAGACGCATCCTATAAGATCAAGACGTACTGTAGCAACAGAAGTCCGCACGATAAAAGGCAGAGTACGATGGTTTTAATACGCAACCACTTAGAAATTGTACACGTGGCATAAAATTAAATAAAATCAAACCGTTAAAATCGTGGGGCCTACTTAGACGGACAATAGAACAAAGTTCTACAGTCGTTCGATATTCCAACCGACGGATTGGTGGACATTTAATGAACGGTTGACGGTCAATGATATAAATCAGAGTTTGTGACCGTTCGATCAACCTGATTTTGGGTTTGCACCTATCTCGTGTGGGTCCCTGTAATTTGAACGGTTTAGTTTGATTTGATGTATGCAACGTGTTCGATTTTGGTGAGCATGCGTATCTAACACTAACAATTCAATAGAAGAAGAAACGTAAGCGTCACAAAGAAACCGAAATCATGAAAAGAAATCAGAGAAAAAAAAATCGGATTTTCGTCGCTTCAAAAACCCTTTAAAAAAGAAGCAGAAAATTCTTTAAAAATCTCGAAAATTCAGATATTGACTTGAGGAAGAATCCCACACGGATGGGATTAAAAAAATCCTTTAAATCCCATAAAATTCGGATCTTGATCGTTTCAAAAAACCCAAAATACTTCCAGATGTTGGTTTTTTCAAAATCCCCAAAATCCAATTCTGATGAAATCCCAAAAACTCCACAAAAATCAGCAAATATCCTAAAATTTCATGATTAATTATAAGTTTGCGTTTGTTTGTACAAAATATCACAAAATTTCACGATTAATCAGTCTAATTGGTGCAAATTTCTTGAAATTTCACAAAATTCGTTGCATCCAAACACACCCTAGGTTTTTGAAAAAAAAAAAAAAAATTTAAAGAAAAACCCCAACTTTAAAATTCGAATTTCAATCATACAGAAAACCCCTGTTTTTTATTTGGGTTTTCTGTATGATTGAAAAGAAAAACCCCAACTTTAAAATTCGAATTTCAATCATACAGAAAACCCAAATAAAAAAACATACTAATTCATCGAAAAATCCAAAAGCTGCCCAAAAAATAAAAATCAATTCATGCCATAAAAAACCCCAAAAATAAAAAAGAAAACCCCAAATTTAAAATTCGAATTTCAATCAACCAGAAAACCCAAAAAATACGTAACTAATTCATCGAAAAAATCCAAAAAAAATCAATTGATGCAGAAAATAAAAACCCAAAAATAAAAAAGAAAGGGGAAAAGAACCCACATGATAGAATTCTAGAACTCCCATCATCTTCCTCATCCGACTTACAAACGGGCGGATCTTCGAACAGCGACAGTGAGAGTTGCTTCTGAGCGACGCCGATATCGAAGAGGATGAGGCCAGAAGACGGATCGTTGACGATGATATCTTGGACAGGCAACCAAAGGAAGAGCTCCTCCTGAGAGAGACCTGAGAGATCAGTTAGGGCAGCGTAGCTGAGATTTCCCTTCACTACAGTGTCGAAAAGGACTCTGTTGTCGAATTTGGTGAGGCAGGGGCGCTCGAGGACGACCTCGAGAGCGCCGGAGGAATGGAGGGTGTAGGATTTTATGTATTTTGGGAGAATTCCTGGAGGGAGACCGTTGGTGCGGAGGATATCGTGGATTGAAACCGAAGATGAGAGATCGAGGAAAGAAAGTAGAAGGAAGAAGAAGAAGAAGGGTATTTTGGGAATTTGGGATTTCGCCATTGCAGAGAGAAGGGGAAGAGGTCGGGCGGGTGGGTTTAAGGAGGGTTTTATGACGAGAGATGAAGGAAAGATAGTTTATAAAGGAGTGGAATTTATTTGATACTCGAGCCAAGCAGTATACTCGGGTTTCAATGATGAATGCGAAATCCTCTCGCATGAACTTCTTCCTGCGAGGGGAAGTTAGGTGGGGCCCACCGTTATGTTTGTGAGAAATCCACTCCGTCCATCCGTTCTTAAAGATAATTTTAGTACATGGTCCAAAAACGGATGCAAATCCGAAAATCTCAAGTGGGCCTCACGACAGAGGATTGCATGTCCATTTTTAAAACATTCGTGGGCCACAGAAGTTTTAGATCAGGTTAATTTTTGTGATTTCCGTTCATCCAAATAGGAATGACATTATGAACGGTATGGATGGAATATAAACATCACGATGGATCCAAGAAAGTTTCAACGGTATGAATTTATCTAATCACTTTTTCTTATAGTGTGGCCCACTTGATTTTGGATTTTCTTCAATTTTGGGGAAATATCCTTAACATGGTCTGAAAAAACAGATGGACCGTATGGATTTTCGAGAAAAATCACGGTGGGCCTCACGTCGCAGAAAGTTCCTGCAAATCCGTGTCTGAATGGGTGTGGCCTATAAGATCAGTGATCTGGACCGTTGACCCATATGATCTGTTTACAAAATCCTGTAATTGAGATTTTAGTTTGGGATATTATGGGAGAGTTATGCGGTTGTACGGTCGGCGAGGATGCTTGATACGTGGAAACTCACAAGTTGTACACGTGGCTTGTATTCTCCTGAAAAGTGAACCCACTGTCTATAAAGGATGCGTATTAGATACTGAACCCGACAGTAGCGAGTCGGCTACTGAAGTGACGTCACCTTGTTCTTTGGGCTCACTATGATGTATGTGTTGTATCCACGCCATCCATCCATTTGGAGAGATCATTTTAGTGGATGATCCAACGAATGACGTAGATCTGAAGTTTAAGTGGACCCCACTTCATAAAACAGTGGTCTAAAGAAGTTTTTAATGGTAAGCGTTCAATCTCCATTGTTTTCTATGATGAGGTCCACTTGAGATTTGGATATGGTTCATTATTTTAATCATGTCCTAAAATGATCTCTCCAAATTGATGGACGGTGTGGATACAACACATACATAATGGTATGGCCCACAGAATGTGGTGACGTCACTTCAGTAGTGAGACTCCTACTGCCAAGTTCAGTAGCTAAACCGTATCCGTGTATAAAAAGGTATCAACTGGATTCCGTAGTGACACTGGCAGTGCCTACTTTGGTTTCTGACAAAGCTTTTATGGGCTCACCATAAAGGGTGTGTTTTATCCATTCCATCCAATCATTTTGCTGGCTTATATTAAGGTATGGTCCCAAAAATGACTAAGATCCAAATCTCTATCTAACCACACCATCGAAAACTGATGGTCCACCCTTAAAAACTTTAATAGGGCCCCAAGGTTTAGGTCTCAAAGACCCATTCAATGGGTTAGTTGGATGGCAAATAAATATTATAATGGAACCCTTGGAACTTTCTCATTGTGAGCGTTAAATCACCATTAAAATAGTGACTGAATATTCACTATTAAAATCCTCCTAAGGTCTATTTGTAATATTGTATGACATCTAATCGCTTGATTCAAGCCACCCCAAGGAGATCGATACCAAGACCTCAAGTGTTGAAACGATGTATCTCCACTCAATCTGCCAATTGAGCTATGGATATAGGTGTCCATGTTAACAGGTCATTTTAAGGTATGATCTTGAAAAGGAAATGGATTAAAAGCTCAAATCGCCCATGTTGATATTCATGTTTTCCCTTGGTACATGTCTACGTGACATTATGAGCAGACTGGATGAAAAATAAGAATCACTACAGGCCCTAGGAAATTTTTAACGGTAGAAATTCAATTTCCACTGCTTCATGTGGTGTGGTCCACTTGAGCTGTCAATCTATCTCCTTGTTTAGATCATGCCCTAAAATGATCAGACAAAATAGATGGACGGCATGGATAAAACATATACATCATGGTGAACCCCACAAATCTCTTGACAAGAAGACCTGGAAACCGTAGGTGGTGAAATTCCCCCAGCGTTAGTGTGTGGGGTGTGTGTGCGTGTGTTAAAAAAAAAAAAAAAAAAACTCTATGCTACGGCCTACTTTTTATACGGCTCTGATGTGACAAAACAAATGCCACGTTGGTAGAAAGGAAACGTTGTACGTGAACTATCCTTTTTATTCATTTAAGAAGGATCCGATGCCTAACACCATGGACCAATAATCACATGGGAGTATGGTAGGTGAACTCTCACTTCTAGAGCTGTCTTTTCTGCTGCCCTGTCACTAGTGTGGGACATCCTAACCGTCCAAAAGGTGGGCCACATCAGGAAAATCACCTGGTCCAAAATTCAGGTGGGTCAACTCATCAGATGGGCATTGCTGTCAATAAAAACAGGTGGTCTAACTTCATGTATGCAGTCCTGGCCCACTTAATGAATGCATGGACCTGATTTCATGTGAAGTGATTTTCCCCTTGGAGCCCACATTTTAGGGGTCACCCCGGTGTATGAATACCCATGCCTGTGGGGCCACCATGTTGTGTATGTAAAATCCACTCCATGTATTAGGCCTTGGGAGGCATCCCTGGCGCCTCTATCTCCTTGGCTTTTTCGCTAGTGATGCAATTGGGATATTGTATTCACTCGATGTGATTAAGCATGTCATTTGGAGTTGTTACTAGTTAAATCAAGCTTAAAATTTATAATTGATTAGAAATCATAAAATCACTTAAGGATTGAAGAATTGTAAAATTTTTTAACTTAAGTAACTTATATGATTGGTTTACGGTTATGCATGTTAAGTAAGAATTTCAATAATCGAAAAGGGATGAATTATGTATCATTTTCCACCCGCTCAACATGGGTACCTATTCACATAATTTCAAGGCTTTTTGAAAATTCGATAGAACTTTAATGTTACTACACTTTATTTAGTAAAATCCATGAGATTAAGTTAGACTATAAAGAGATAATAACATATCCTTACTTTGTGGAACTAATCAGGTCAAGCAATAAAGAGAGAGTAACTTAGCCTTACATAGAGCTGATGGCTCAAGGTAGGCAAAAATTGATAGAATCAATGGCCTAGGGATATGCAAAATAATAATAATAATAATAATTGAAAGGAGAGGAAAAAGAAAATATTACAAAGTAAATATAAAAGAAAGTAAAGGCTATGTAATTTGATTTGAATCAATATGAGAGAAGGAAACATGGAAGATCAGACATCAGTTTTCTGGAAAACGGATGATTGGATATCTCTTATCTCAGCCTTACTTTGGGTTTTAGTGACATCTTCTGTCAGCTATTTTTCTTTATTTTATCTCTTGGGTTGAGAAACCTGTAGGCATTGTTGAGAATTTTCTTAGATTAAACCATCAGCATTTACCCTTTGCTTTGTCGGCCCTCTCCTCGAATGCTATCTATTGTGTAATTTTTATAAACTACACTGCCAATCATTTTACGGCCGTCAGTGGAGTGGTAGGGTAACTTTTATGTTTTTTTGCCCTTATTAGTGATAAGTGGCAGTTGTAAGAGTAGGAAATACATTTTAGACCTAGGGTCATTTTATGAACATCAGTCTATTTACCTCTTTTTTCATATGGTTGATGTTTATAAAGAGCATTGAAGGTTTTTAGGAGCTCAAATGATATTTTTTTAAAATATGATTTATTAGGTTTTGGATCTACCAATTGGGTTTGTTTGTCAATTCCAAAAGGTGTTGGATCCTTTTCCATCTGACTCTTTCAATTTTTTTTAATGCTTTTTTGGGTTGTTAAGTGACTGTTTCTGAGATAAAAAATAATCATGGTTTCAAAAGATTGAGATGATTAGTTGAAATCTAATTTGCTGTCTTTTTATTTATTTATTTATTTCACCATCTACTTTGCTGTCTTGCTCCTTGGTTAGTTCTTGGAGGTTTTGGGATATATTCTATCCAACTCATTTAGGGCCTGTTTAGTTGGATTTAATTTTTAGAGAATTGTAGTATATTTTAGACTTTCTAAGCATTGATTACGTACTGCCTGAATTTGTGGTAGAAGGCTATTGTATGACCTTGACAACAAAAACTTTAAAGTATAGAAAATGAGATGAACTGTAGGGGTCCCACCATGAGTTATATGTTGTATCAATGCCGTCCATTCATTTGGCCATATTATTACAGGGTATGCCTCCAAAAAATGAGATGAATTCAAAACTTAAGTGGACTACACTATGGGAAGAATATTTAAATAGTTAGCTGTCTTTAGTATTTTATATAGTATGTTCCACTTGATCTTTGAATTTATCTCATCTTTTGGCCCATGCCATAAAATAATCTATGCTAATGAATGAATGGAGTGTATATAACATATATATCATGGCAGGGCCCACCAAACTTTGGCTTCAAATTATCATTTAATCTGAGCAATTAGGATGAGATGCCAACCATAGGTATGTGTGGGGGCCACCATGGTATGTATCTCTCATCAAGTCCCACTAATAAGGTGTGCCTCACCTTGAAGAAGAGAAGATACAAAAACCAGCCTGATACAAGACTCAGGTGAGCCGCACCATGCAACTTATCAATGCTTTTTGGAGCAATTTTTCATTGTTTCCATTAGTATGGCTCACCTGAGTTTTTAACTGCCCTTATCTTTTATATGTACCGTGCAAACAAGGGTTATAACCCGATGGATGGAGTGGATTTTACACGGTGGACACATGAGTGGTGGGGCATTGCTGTCCCATTTTGATGGGTCGGATTGCCTGAACGTGTGACACGTGGCTGTCCACTCAGATTGTAAAAATAGGTTTATCCTAGTGGGGTCCATGGTTCAGTTATCCAAAACATTGTTATGATGGGACACCTGCATCTAGAGATGTACTTCCGGCTAATTTCCTCAAATTGCAGGAGGTTTTTTGTAAATCTGTACAACCGTTTATCACGCCAGTACGTAAAGCTATTTAATTATCCTCTTTAATATTACGCTGCATTAGATTAGATAGATATGAGAGAGGAAATATTCCACGTGCGCCATGCATGAAATTGACACGTGTACAGTGACCGGAAACGGATTGGTTGTGTACCTCACAGCTATATAGCTGGTGTATTGACGTCAGCAAGTTTCAAACATACCCATCATGAGGTATGTGTTATATATATCCAAACCGTCCATCCATTTTGCGAGCTCCTCCTAAGGCTTGAGACGAAAAATAAGACAGATCTAACAATCAATTAGACTACACTAAAAAAAGTAGCGGAGGATTGAATGTCTGCCGTTGAAACCCTTCTGGGGTTCACAGAAGTTTTGGATCAATATGAAATTTGTTTTTCCTATTCATATTTATATAGGTCTTTGTGACCTCATGAACAGATTGGATGGAAATATAACCGTTAGGGTGGGCTTAAGAAATTTTTAACGGTGAAATTCATTATCTCCGCAGCTGTTTGTGGTGTGGTCCAGTTGATCTTTGGATATGATTATTTTTTGGATGCAACTCTAAAATGTTCTCGAAAAAATGGATGAACAGAGTAGATATAAAAATACATCATTGTGGGGCCATGTAACTTTGATCTCCTTTGAACCCACACCGGCTATATAGCTTGTGCGTGGTGCTGGTGCACCAGCCAATCCGCTTCCACAGTGACTTGGGATGATCCTGTGGCAGGGGCCACGGTGGATGATTCACGTGGGACGTGGATTGCCTATTGACAGTGTCAATAGCCATATGGATATGGACAATGCCATGTCATGTGGACCTACATGATGTATGTGTTCTATCCACGCCATACGTCCATCCAATTTTTTATATTATTTTATTGCATGAACTAAAAAATAAATAAAAATAGATCCAAATCTTATATAGACCACACCATAGGCAAGAAGGGCGATCGAATACTGACTATTAAAAACTTATTAATGTTGGAAAAGTAATAATCTAGAACACAAAGAAGATGGAGGAAAAAGATAATGAGATAATCAGATCTATCCGTTTCAAGGCTTGACTTGAATAGCTAATTTCTCAAGATAGATTTGCTGCCATTTTTCTAATAGTTCCAGCAAGTACAAACGAAAGAAATCTGCAAATTGTCTTCAGGATACCATGAACTTTTAATTCAAATTTTAACACGAAAATTTGCACATTAGTATTGAACAAATCTCTAATTTTGACATTGATATGTCTTAAAAAAGGTTCTGAATAAACACAACAAAAGATTAGATTCGAGAGAACTTCACAATGGATGATATATCTGAAAATGGAGAGAATGTAACGATATTTCTGAATTATTGTATCCAAGATTTATAGCAATTGAATGGTCATAGAGTTCTTCGTGAAGAGATACTAATGTGTCCACCCTTTGTCTTATGGAAGTTATCTCTATTCCTTTTAAATAGAAAAAGTCATCCAACAGTATAATACTGTTTCCACATGAGCAACACGTGACATAGGTTCCACATATATAATCACGTCACAGTTACTCTCAATCAACACAAAGGTAATAAAACTTCAGGGTAGACCCTAGTTCAATTGTAGTTGCACCATGACCCAAAAAGTTTGAGTCTTGTGCCAAAAAGCTAAGGCACTTTTTGCTCCTTGTCATGATGCGCAATACTAAATGCACCTAATAAAGCGCCTACGCAGCCTTACGGCCCACGCGCGTGCACGAACGGTGCAAATTGTCCTTGAGGAGATTTAAACCCTAGTTACAAAAGTAAAAACTCTTCTTACCAACTCCTTATACACATTATTTATGAAAAGTTTAAATAATTAATATATTTATTTATTTTCTAAAAATAACTTCTATTTTTTAAATTTATTTTTATTACAAAAAGACAATAATTAAGAGCCACAAAAGCTTTGGATTAAATTGTTATTTATATTTTCTCTTCAGCAAAGGTGTTTGCTTGTGGTGTGGTTTACTTGAGATTTGGATCTCTCATTTTTTGGGTCATGCTCTATAATGATATGGAAAAATAGATGGATGGCTGAGATAAAACACATATATTATGCAGGGTTCATGGAGCATTATTAGTAGCCACCTGACTTATGATGATGTGGGTATGCAATCCACGTCCATTCATGTGGACGTGGATTGCAGACACAAGTTAGCTACTAACAGGTTGAGCACCAAGACTTGCTAGTGAAGTTACGTCAGACCACCATAATATATACATTGTATTCACACCAAATGGCTATCCAAAGCTTAACGGGAATCTACCATAGAAAATAGTGGGGAGAGTGACTCCCACCATCCAATTCTTCTTAGGGTCCACCATTTCTTTGAGATCTAGCTTCGCCATAAGTTAATACATACATGAATGACTAGAAATCACAAATATTACTTTGATTGATAACTTCTACGGCCCCTATTAATGGTAGGTGTTCAATCCCCATTGTTGTCTCCGGTGGGGTCCAATCAAGCTTTGGACATGACTCATTCTTTGGCTTTTGCCCTAAAATGATCTCTCCAAATAAATAGACGTGTGGATCCACACGCATACATCAACTTGGTGAAGTTACCTCAGTAGCAATTCTCGCAGCTCAATGTGTCGGTAGCTAATCGGCTTCAATCAGCTTCCACGGATTGTCTATTGACAGTGTTGTCGCTACTGACAGTGTGCTCTGTGGACCCCACCATGATGTATGTCTTGTACATGCCATACATCCATTTTTTTCAGATTATTTTATGGCAAGAACCTAAAAACGAGGTAGATCTAAATCTCATATGGACCGCACCATAGGAAAGAGTGGTGATTGAACAATCACCATTAAAAACTTCTTAAGGGCCACAAAAGTTTTAGATTAAGCTGATATATGTTTTCTCTTCGTTGAGGTGTGTGTGACCTAATCAAAGGACAAATAAACATTACAATGGGCCTTGGTAAATTTTTAATGGTGGGCAATCAATCACCAATGTTTGCTTGTGGTGTGATTCACTTGAGATTTGGATCTCTCTCATTTTTCGGATCATGCTCTATAATGATTTGGAAAAATAGATGGATAGCTTGAATAAACCACATATATATCATGTAAGGGCTCATAAAGCACTGTTAGTAGCCGCCTCACTACTCATGACGTTGGTGTGCAATCTATGTCCATTCACATAGACTTAGATTGTGGACCCAGAGTACTAGCTATTAACAGGTTGAGCAGCTAGGCTTGCTACTAAAGTGATGTCACCAACTTCTATGGCCCACCATAATGTATATGTTGTATTCACATAGTTTATCCATTTGAAGAGATCATTTTAAGAAATGAGCCTAAGCACGAGGCAGATCCAAAGCTTGAGTGAACTCTACAGTCTATAATAGTGGGGAGAGTGACGCCCTTTTGAAACATTCTTGGTGTCCACCATAATATTTATTTGAGATCCAACCGGGCCATAAGTTACCACAGACGTGAACAAATGGAAAACACAAATATCAGCTTGGTCGAAAACTTTTGCGGCCCCATCAAAGTTTTTAACGGTAGGTGTTTGACGCAGGGATGAACGTGATGAGGATAACTACTCCGAATCCACGGAGCTTCTCTGGACTCCTCACAGAGACTTCTCGAATCCACAAAGAAAGAAAGCAAGCAGAAAAATATAAATAAATTTTAAGAAATTCGAAATTAATTAATTGATGACTAAAAATGAGTTTACAACTCTTTAAACAGGGGTACCAAGCAATGGGAAAGAAATCAGAATCAAACTACAACTAAAACTCCTAGAATCCGCGACTTACTATAAATAGTAAACTTACTATTTATAGACGGTCGTGATGTCTACTAGTGCGGAAGGTTTTCAGCCAAAAATAGTAAGTGTCCTATTTGGCTTCACCAAACCGTTCTCCTAATTATTCTAAGCTCTTTTTACGTTGGGCGCAACTCCTAAAGCCCGATAGATGAAGAGTTATAATCAAACTAAAACTTATTATTTATAATAAAAACGAAATTAAAGCAGAGAAACGATTGCTGATCCTGGGGTTTTTCACAATTCCGGGCGTCGCAACCCGACATAGCGGGGTTGATTGGCTAAAGTAGCTCGTTCTACCCTAAAATCATATATTTTACGTCAAATAACTCATTCCGGATTGCGAGATACGCCCGATTTAAAGTCCGACGGTCGAGATCACTTCTGTCGTCAACCGGGCCTTTTCTGATCCATCTTGGCTATGAAACCGTCCGCGACTCGCTCTACACCAATGTTCAACCCCCAATGTTTTCTCTAGTGGAGTCCATTGGTGACGCAGGGGAGGACGTGAGGTCGAGCACCGTCTTCCTCAAGAGGATAATTATTCCGAATCCACGGAACTTCTCTGGACTCCTCACAGAGACTTTCTCGAATCCACGAGAAAAGAGAAAGTAAAATAGAAATAAATTCTAAATAAATTGAAATAGATTAATGAATGAATAAAAACGAGTTCACAACCCTTTAAATAAGGGTACTAAGCAATGGGAAAGAAATCGTAATCAAACTACAACTAGGACTCCTAGAATTGCGACTTACTATAAATAGTAAACTTACTATTTATAGGCGGTCGTGATGTCTACTAGTGCGCAAGGTTTTCGGCCAAAAATAGTAAGTGTCCTATTTGGCTTCACCAAACCGTTCCCTAATTATTCTAAGCTCTTTTCACGTTGGGCGCAACTCCTAAAGCCCGACGGATGAAGAGTTATAAGCAAACTAAAACTTACTATTTATAGTAAAAACGAAATTAAAACAAGGAAACGACCGTCAAATCAGGGGTTTCTCGCAATTCCGAGCGTCGCAACCTCGCGTAGCAGGGTTGGTTGGCTAAAGTAGCTCGTTCTACCCTAAAATCATATATTTTTCGTCGGCTAACTCATCCCGGATTGTGAGATACGCCTGATTTAAGGTCTGATCGTCCAGATCACTTCTTTCGCCGACCGGGCCTTTTCTGATCCATCTTTGCCATGTAATTGTCCGCGACCCGCTCTACATCAATTGGAGCTTTGGATCTGACTCATTCTCTGGCTTTTGCCCTAAAATGATCTGGCCAAATAGAGATACATGTGGATACAACACATGTTCATATATATCAAGTCGATGATGCCACCTCGGTACCTGTCTAGCTAGCGCTATTCAACCTAGCATGTCCGAAGATTGCCTACTGACAATGCTGCAGCTACTGACAGTTCTTTGTGGACCCACCATGATATGTGTCCTATCCATGCCATTCATCAATTTTTCATTTCTCATTTTCAATAAGGCACATCCAAATCTCATATGGACCACACCACAGGAAAGAGTAGTGGTGATTGAACACTACTCACCCTTAAAAACTTCTTAAGAGCCACAAAAGTTCTGAATTAAGCTGAAATTTGTCTCTTCATCCAGGTGTGTGTGACCTAATCAATAGGTTGGATGACAAATAAACATTACACTGTTTATTTAGGAAGTTTTTAATGGTGGGCAATCAATCACCACTGTTTGCTTGTGGTGTGACATTCACACCAATCATATGATCCTGATTGTTGAAATGTGGGCACAGTGGATCCCTGTGGGGCCACTGTGATGTGTGTGACTTTCATCGATGCTGTCTATCCATCCGTTTTGAAGACTCATTATAGGGCTTGATCCAAAAAATGAAGCAGATTCAAATCTCAAGTGAACCATATACCACGGGAAATAGTGGTGATTGACCATTAAAAGCTTGTTGTGGTCCACGAAAGTTTTGGATCTAGCTGATAGATTTGTGTCCCTTCATCCAGTCTCTTTTGACTTTATCAACAGGTTGGATGACAAATAAACTTTATAGTGGTCCGTGTGTATTCAATCACCACTGTTTCCTGTGTGTAGTCCATCCAATATTTGCATCCACTTCATTTTTTGGATCATGCCCTAAAGTGAGTGTCAAAACGGATGGACGGTGTGGATGCATGTAAGCTACATACATCATGATGGGCCCCACAGTCAGGGATCCACCGAAGCCGCGCCCCTTAAATGTGAACTTTCCCATTGAATCCTGAACCTAAACCATTGTTTCCACTCTTAATGATTGTCCACGTGTACGGATGATACTTAGATTGCTTGATTTTTGCAATTTTTATCATGTGGTTGCCTTTGGTGTGGACAACTAATGGACAGTTCAGATGACCATCTACCGCATGCTATTAGATGTTCAACCCTCCTATCATGTTATAAGAGCTGACCTGAGTAATAAGGAGGCAAGTTCAGTTGGGCCCACTGTGATATGTGTTATATCTACTCCGTTCATCAGTTTCATCAGCTCATTTTAGCTCATATTAGTCCCGGATTTAAAAAATGAGACAGATCCAAAACTTACATAGACTACAACACAAGAAATAATGAGGATCGAACGTTCATTATTAAAATCTTCTTTGGAGACACATAAGTATTGGATCAAAGCTCATATTTGTGTTTTCTCTTCATCAAGGTTGGAGTCACCTTATGAACAGGTTGGATGGAAAACAAACATCACGGTAGGCCATAGGAGGGTTTCATCAATGGGCATCACCATCCCCACTATTTCCTATAGTGTGGCCCACTTGAACTTTGAATCTCCTTCACGTTTCAACTCACGCCCTAAAATGAACCGGTAAAACAGATGAACTGAGTGGATGTAACACAGACATCACAGTGGGCCCCACAGAGGTTAGTCCTACAAGAATGAGTAGGATACTCTTCAAAATTCCTCAGTTCGTTGGGTAGGTTCATCTAATCTGGCTTTTCAGCCAGCCAACAATTTTGTTATTTAGTTTTACCTAACTGGATGGAAAGATATGATAATTATTTCGTGTAAACTTTACTTAATTTAAATTATTCAAATCATAGGGCCACTTTAGATGAATTATAAATAAGAAATTATAATAATTTAAAATCATAATTTGGTAGATTGATAGATATCTAGATGAAATGTTCAAATGGCAAATAATTAACTTTCCGAATTTAATAAATAGATGTCCACAGATCAGAGGTCAGGAATGCAGATTGGGCATGGCTTATTTGCTATCATCCCATAGTTTAGCTGATTTAATATGAGTAGCATGTATACCTAGTCCACCAACTCCCAATGCATGTTTTAGAGGAGAGATTTTCAATTTTTGAGGGTTTTCCTTGGATATCATCCGAAATTTCTTGCCAAAAATAAATATAATTATCTTAATTAGAAATAAATTAAAAAAAGATTTTTACTGTTAAATAATGCATGGAGGAATAAAAATTAATGAAAGAGCTTTTTGAGGGATGACATTACAAAGATGACCATTTAATTTTTTTTTTCTTTAAAAAGTAGGGAAAGTCGAGAATTGTGGGCCCGGCCCCACCTCGTATGTATATAACATCCAATCAGTCCAATTTCACTTGAATTGAGATTTTAAATGGCCGTGGATGCTGGATCATGGTGGATCGTGGTCACGGGGCCTGTATGAGTTTTCTTGGTAAGACTGCGACTTAGGGTGTTGTACGTTTAACTCGGAGTTGGGCAGTTACTTAGATTTCAACGGTTAGCTAAACCTTGTAGAATTCTTAAGCCAGAAAATCAGAGAATTCTTTATCTTAAAATGAGTCTTGACTTGTGACTTGAGATTTTAGGTAAGGGACCATGATGACAAAGAGGGAATGTGGTAGGCACCTTATATGGTCATACTAACGTATGGTCTCTACTTCACAAGACAACAAAATACAAGAGATTAGATTAGTTCTTGTGCATAAATGGTGGAAATGTAGAGTGTGGAATGTAGTATGGCAATGCGATGCTTCCTTGAAGTGAACTGATGGACTGAGAGAGACTGCTTTAACCAGACTCACCCACTTGGAGAAACGGTCGAAACCCGGTCAATTCAAGTTTTTGATGAGCAGGATTCAAAATTTTGACAAGCTGTAGAGCATACACTTGAAATGACTAGATCAGCGGGTGGGTTGGAAGTGGAGATGATGATGCACAATACGAATAAAACCGATCGAAGCCAAATGAGTGGATGAATGGATTGTCGCAAGGATCGATTTAAGTGGACTGGATTAGTCTTTCGGATAGTTAAGGTAGCTAGAGTTTAGGCTCGACCAGGCTAACCTAGGCTAAATTGGTCTTTCCTTTCACTCTCCTCCCCTTGGTGGATGGATGGGCTAGATTCTCCCCATTGTTTCTTGCATTGTGGCCCCACTTAAGCTTTGGATTTTCCTCATGTTTGTTCTACCACCCCGAAAATGAGTGTACAAAACAGATGAACGAAGTAGATATAATACATACATCACAATGAGCTCCAGAGAGGTTAGTCCTACAAGCATGAGTAGGATGCTTTTCAAAATTCCTCAATTCATTGGGGTGTAAGATTATCTGGTTTGGTTTTCCATCTATCAATTATTATTTATTTATTTATTTGGTTTCACCTAATTGGGTGGACCGATGTTATACTTATTTCGTGTAAACTTTACTTAATTTAAATTATTTAAATCATGGGCTTCTTTAGATGAGTTTTATATATATATATATAGAGTAATAATAATAATAATTTAAAATCATAATATGGTAGATTAATAGATATCTAAATGAATGGTTCAAATGGTAAATAACCAAGCTTTATGAATTTAATAAATAGATGTCCAATAATAAGAGGTAAGATTGAAGATTGTTTAATAAATATAATTTTAGGGCATAGCCTATTTGCTATCATCACATAGTTTAGATGATTTAATATTAGTATGTATACGTAGTCCACCAACTCCAAATGCATGTTTAAGATGAGAAATTTTCAAAATTTGAAGGTTTTCTAGAGATATTATGGAGAAATACTTATAAAAAATAAATATAATGGTCTTAATTAAGAAATAAATTTAAAAGGGGTTTTTACTACTAAATTCCACCAGAATCTGTATTTTACCAAATAATTCCTAAAGGAATAAAAAATACACAAAATGCTTTTTGAGGGATAAAATTATAAAAAATGCTCTATTTATTTTTTCTTTAAAAAGTAGAGAAAGTCGAGACTTGTGAGGCCCACGTGGTATGAATATAACAACCAGCTTGTCTAATGTTGATAAGATCGTCGAATGGGCTCCACTTAAATTAAAATATTTTGAATAGTGTATATTATTTTTTATGAATTGGCCTATCTTCTGATTGGATTTGTCATATTTTAGGTGTCTAATTATAATATTAGTGTACACTGGTAACTCGGGTTGCATGTAAGACACATATCACATGTGCCCTAAAATTTTTAATATTCCACTTTGTTGGCGATAATGTAATTTCTCTCAAGAGAAAGCACTGCTTAGAATGTTGGTTCCTCAACGAGCTATTTAATAAAATCTAATTCCTTAAGGGTCGTTTGTATGGTATATATACTGTTTGAATTCAACGCCGTGACTCAAAGGCTGGGATATTTAAGTTGACTACTTGCTGATTTGGTTACCTGATGATTGGATTGGTGGGCATTTATTGGACGGTTAAAAGCCAAAATATCCAATGGTCCTATTTTAACAAGTGTCCATCGACCAGAGGTTACGATTGTTCAGAGAATCTGATTTTGGTTCCACAATTTAGCCAGTTTTCAAGAGGTTCCTCAACGAGCTATTTAAATCCTTAAGGGTTAGTTCTATAAGTATTTATCAGTAAGTCACTTACAAATGGCGTTTGCCACGTAAGTAATTTCTGAGTGCTTGTGTATCAAGCATCATGCTCTGCTGAGTATCAAATATCTCCCTTTTGTTTTGTTGCAAGGGAGCGGATTAGCTACTGAACCCGACAGTAGCGAGTCTGGCTACTGCAGTGACGTCACCATGTTCTTTGGGCCCCACCATGATGTATGGTGTTGTATCCACACCATCCATCCACTTGGAGAGATCATTTTAGGTCATGATCCAAATATTGAGGGAGATCCAAAGATCAAGTGGACCCCACCAACAGAAAACAGTGGGGACTGATGCCCACCGTTGAAACCTTCCTAGGGCCCACCATGATGTTTATTTGAGATCCAACCTGTTTATAAGTTAGCACAGACATGTAATAACAGAATACACAAATATCAGCTTGACCGAAAACTTCTGTCTCAAAGAAGTTTTTAATGGTAGGCATTCAATCCCCACTGTTTCTTGGTGAATCCACTTGGACCTGATGATTGGATTGGTGGGCATTTGTTGGACGGTTAAAAGCTCATGGTCCTATTTTAACAAGTGATCTCCAAATAGATTGTTTGGACGATTGTGGATCCACAATAGCCAGTTTAATACGAGCTAATGTTTGCCACGTAAGTAATTTCTGAGTGCTTGTGTATCAAGCATCATGCTCTGCTGAGTATCAAATATCTCCCTTTTGTTTTGTTGCAAGGGACGTCACTTCATTGAACGAGTCATGATCCAAAATACCGTCGAGTTCGGTAGCTAATCGGCATTCGCGGATTTGGTGCGGGGCGCGGATTAGCTACTGACACGTTGAGTACCGAGACTCGCCAATGAAGTGACGTCACCAAGTTCTGTAGGCTCCATCGTAATGTATGTTTTGTATCCACACCTTCCATCCATTTGGAGATACCATTTTAGGACAATATTCAAATAACGAGTTAAATCCAAAGCTCCAGTGGACCCACCACAGAAAATAGTGGGAACAGTGACACCCACCATTAAAAACTTGTAAAGGCTACGAAAGTTTTAGATCAAGCTGATATTTGTGTTTTCCCTTATTTCATGTCTTTTTTAACTTTTCAACAGTTTGGATTTCAAATAAACATTATGATGGGCCTTAGGATAGTTTCAACAGTGGGAATCACTCTCCCCACTGTTTTCTGTGGTGGGTCCACTACAGCTTTTTATCTGCCTCGTTCTTTGGCTCATGCCCTAAAATGATATCTTAAAATGGATGGATGGTGTGGATACGACACAGACATTATAGTGGGCCCACAGAACTTGGTGACGTCACTTCAGTAGCCAACTCGCTGCTACTTGACCGGTAAGTATCTAATCCGCGTCCGCGGCACTTACCGTCGGGCCCACCTTGATGTATTTATTCTATATCCACATTGTCCACCGGAAAAATCAGTTTCAGGGCATGAACCTAAAAATGAAACAGATCCAAATCTCAGGTGGACCATCCCAGCAGAAACAGTGTGATTTACCATTAAATACTTATTGTGGGCCACAAAAGGTATGGATCAAGTTGATATTTGTTTTTTCCCTTCATCCATGTTTTTTGTGGTTTTACCAACAGGTTGGATGACAAATAAACATTAGTTTTTAATGGTCCCCCTGAGATTTGGATCTGTTTCATTTTTTATTTTATGCCCTAAAATGCTCTGGAAAAATGGATGGACAGCCTGGATATAGAATACATACATCAGGGTGGCCCCACAGTAAGGGCCGCACCTAATCTGCTCCCTCATTGGATTTTGAGGCACATGCACTGCTGTGGTATGGATAAACCACAGGATGGAGTCGTTTTTGCCTACCATGATGTCTTTGTCAAATCCAAACCGTCAATTTAATCAGCCTCACCTTGAAGGAAGAATCTGATTTATCAAGTGGGGCCCACCAAGAGCATTCACTGCCCAAAAAATCAAGCTGATTTACCCCTCAGACGGGCTATAAATATCTCAAATACAGATTCCTTACTGCCTCCATCTACATCCTTTTAGGCCTATCCAGCGAGGTACATGGTTAAACCATCTAACTCTAGTTTCCCTCATCTCATTACCCATACGAGCTACTCCTAAGTTCCTTTAAATGCATTCATTACTAATTTCATCCTTTCCTCACCCTGCTACTCCATTTCAACATCCTCAATTTCAGCCATACTTATCTTATGAATGGGTTGTTTGAAAGCCCAGGCGAATCAATCCCTTTATCTCATAGCCCATGCCCCACATCCATGTGTTAGGTCCTCGGCCGAACCTCCCTAGTAGACCCCAAATCACATGGATTCTACCCCCTCAAGGGCCCTAAATCACATGGATTCTTCCTCATACAAGTCACCCGCCTCATACGGGCCCCTAAATCACATGGGTTATGCAGGCCGCCCACCGCGAGTGTACCCCTGCATCCCACAGGCCACCCTACTCGAGCCCGATGTAAAAATGCCCCCGCATTACTAAAACCAAATACAATATGGTGACTTTCTAATCAACAAAATAACATATATAAAATAAAAGGCTCGTCAAACCAAAAAACATAAACTAAACTTGCTTATAGAAAAATGGTAGTAACTACACACTTCTAACTATAGCAAAGCTCAATAGAGTTACTGAAGTTTTACAAACATCAATGTCATGAGAGTTGAGAATACAAGGTTCAATTATATATCATTGATCATGTGTAAGAAACCAATGTTACAAAACTTACTCAAAGATGACAATTCTCCGAACCAGAACTACACCGCTTGCCATACAAGGCATGGCAATATATATATATATATATATATATATATATATATATATATATATATATATATATATATATATATATATATATCAAATTGCATAAACTAGAAATGAGTCATACTAGTTCATAATGTACCATCATCCTTGTAAGTAAATCATTCCATTAACCTGGAAAATGCAACAAAGGAAGAGGCAAGAGGCACCAAATTCTCATTTCAATGAGTAAAATGAAAAAATAAAAAGAAAAGCTTCGATGCTCTGTCAGAATCTGATGGTTCATACGCATGCACACAGACTGTGTATACTGGCATACAAGTAATTCGACGCACCACTTTAGATGGGTCATGAAAGAACAATCACTCCAAAGCAATGTTCTAACCAATGTTACCTGGATCTTAGGTCGTTTTGGTATGGGTACAGTACAGGAATGGGTACTTGGTGTGTTACTGTCTCGAATATGTGGTATGCTAGGGGTAGGATCATGTGCATCCCTCCAATAAATAGAACTCATACTGCAATTTATATACGAAATTATGAATGTTATTATTATAGAACTGCATGTTTACAACTAATAAATAAAAGGATCTCCACATTGTAAATATAAATTTAAATTAACTTAATCAATGGTAAGAATAAAGAGCCATAATTTTGGGTCGCCAAAGATAGCAGCCTGGATTACAAATGACCCATAATCCAGAATGCTCGATCTGGAATGGAAAACGTGGGGGGTTTCATGTTTTTGGTAACATTGCTCCCAACTCCTAACCTATGTTGAATTGTAAATCTAAAAAATATTTGTCCGTCAATCAGTGTTCATGATCATCCAATCAATCTGATTTTAGGGTTATGACCTATCTGCAGAGGTCCTACGATTTGAATGGTTTAATGTGTTACAATGCGACAAGTGTACAAGTTTTTTAGTGCATGCTTATGAACCATCAACCTCTGTTAGAGTATCAAATATCACAAAACTGCCCAATGCAAAAAGCACAACATGATAGGAAATCAAGCTTTGGGTTAACCTTATCCAGAGGCTGACTCTGATTGAGACACCTCTTGTCTGAGTTTTCTTCGCTCTGGAGGGGGGCCATCCCTGCGTCTTTCGTATCTTCGGCTCTCATATTTTGAACTGCTGCGCTGCTTTGGTTGATAAGTTGGGTATTTACAGGGAATAATCTCCCCATTAATGTACTTATCCCCTGAAAGAAGGAATAGAGAATTCACCATATCAATGGTTAAGAAAAGAAAAAAAGAAGAAGAAGAAGAAGAAGAAGAAGAAGAGATTTGTTCACTATATACATGGGAATTAACCAACCTCCATAATCCTTATTTTTCACATCGATGTATGAATCGGGCAATACCCAAAGAACTCCAGGCAATCCTATATAAATGAAGATAGACAGATTTCAGAAACCCAGGAGAACATGTAATTGAAACATTGCATAGCATTCAATGCCTCAAGATATTGGTTTTACCCTTGAATTTCTCTGATGTTTCTTCAGATACAGTGCATTGAAAACCAGTGTAAGTTGTTGTGCTAAAAGCATACATGTTCTTCTTTGCTTCTTCCATGCTGCAGAAAGGAAATGTCTATGAGAAGACAAAATGGAAATGGCCTAATGGGCACAACTTCCCAACACTTGTAGCAAAACACCGTTTTTCCTTCCTCATGATTCCCCCTTCTTTCTAATCCACAATGAAATGCATCCATCATCATCATCATAATCATAATCATAATCATAATCATAATCACCATCATCAACATCATCATCTATGCCTTACCCCCACTAATTGGGGTAAGCTATATGAATCCTGTTCTACCATTCCACTCTGTCAAGGGCCCATATTGTTTGGATTCATGATAAGTAGTTCTGGCATAAGTTGATGCCTGCTGCCAACCTTGACGCTATGCAACCCTCCTTTATCTGTGCTTGGGACCGGCAATGTGAGCACAAAAGTCCCACAGCCATGATGTAATAGGCTATTACGTAGGTCGATTACAATCAAGTGCTATGTAATAATCTACACAGGTTGATTACAATCAAGTGCTATGTAATAATCTACACAGGTTGATTACAATCAAGTGCTATGTAATAATCTACACAGGTTGATTACAAAATGCATAGGAAAAAAAAACTGAATGAAACCTAGGAAAAAAATATAACGACATGGGGTAAAATGATCACCTTCACCATGGCAGAATCATATCACCATTTCATCAAAGATCAGAAGGACAAAGGGCCTCGCTTAATCATGACTTCCTAAAGAGTCATAACAAGTGGGAACTACTTCCCACCACAATTCAACCAATATCAGGCAATGATAAGATTCAACTGCTGTAAACTATCATTATGGGTGTTCCATGCTAGATCACTCCCCCTTTTTTATTTTTTATTTTATTTTCCGAAGAAGCATTGCCAAAGAAAATTCATTAAATCTTTTATTTCGGTTCTTGATGATAGAATTGAAAATGGCATGATTAAAATTTAAAGGAATCAGAATTATGTGTACATTGATAAGAACAATTAAATACTAATAAAAGTGCATAGACTCTCATAAGGGAAATGGAACCACAAAAATCACTGTATATTCAAAGAGTGCGGCTTCAGTTCATACACTTAACGCTGAAAAAAGTCATGTGCACACTTACTGCTCTTCCTCCTTGAGGTTTGCTAAGCCAACACACGCATAGGGCAGCTCATCAACACACCATCCAAAAACCCCAAAACTCAACTCACTCCCCAGCCGGATCGGGTTGACTTGACCATGCCTTCATTTTGACTCGACTCAGTATTTAAAAATGGAACCAAATATATCTAAGAGTAGGTCACAAGTCCAACCGGTTGGACCTATGATTTCCAGCCTTTCATATGTGTGCAACATCCAACCTGTCCAATACGTTGGCCCAAATCATGAGGATCACCTTGTGCAAAAATCAGCCACATCCAGTTATCAAGTGGGCACCTAATGAGTAGATGGGACTGATTTTTGCACTATACCATCGTCATGATGGGGCCAGCATATTGGAAGAGGGTTGGATGTCTCATGCACTTGGCAGGTTGAAGGTTATCCACTAGGTGGACCGGAACTTGCGGTCCAACCTGCTGGACTTGAGACCTTCTCTATAGAATTGCACTATACCATCGTCATGATGGGGCCAGCATATTGGAAGGGTTGGATGTCACATGCATTTGGCAGGTTGGAGGTTATCCACTGGGTGGACCGGAACTTGCGGTCCAACCTGCTGGACTTGAGACCTTCTCTATAGAATTGTTAAACAAATAAAATAGCAAAACTAATCAAATGCTTGGTCACGTGTATGGTGCTTGCAGGTTTTCTCTTCACTGAAGGTTGTGCATTTTGCAACTCACTACCATTTAAAATTTTATTGACACATTAAACTGAGTGACTATTCTCAAGACACCACAAATAAACATCTGGTTGAGCAAGTTTGCCTGTCGTCTCGAAGAGTCTTGTTGATTCCGGACTGAGTCAAATTGACGTGTGAGCTACCTATTGACTTGATAATACATGTTAATATGTTATTGAGTCAAATGAAACCATCACACAAAGGACTACACAATTGATTAGCTTTGCGCTATTTAAATTCTTCAATCTGAGGTTTCTGTTGACAATCTAAGGAAAGTTCATTGTTTCAAGGCCATTTCAGGTCTCAAGATTAGTCTCTTCAAAAGTGAAATGCTGGGAATTAATCTCTCTCCTCTTCTCGTCTCTCTAGTCTAGCTGAGGTGTTCAGTTGCAAGGCCGGATCATTCTCATCTTCATACCTTGGCCTCCCCCTCTGCATTGGCAAGCCTACCAAGCATCTTTATGATGTGGTCGTAGAGAGAGATGGCCTTCCCCTCTTACTTTCTCTCTTTGTATCGCTCCAAAGGTCCATTTTGAGTAGGCTTGAAAAGCTTTGGAGAGATTTCCTTTGGAATGGAAACTGTGGAAGCCACAAGTTCCATTCCCTCAGTTGGTCTAAGGTTTGCAAGCCTTATTCAGAAGGGGGAGCAGGTATTTGGGTTCTGGTTGATGTCAACTCAGTGCTTTTGGGCAAATGGCTCGAGAGCTTTGGCACAAAGGTGGGTAAATGGTGGAGAGAAATTATAGCTTGCAAATATGGTACAAAAGAGGGAGGGTGGTTCTCTAAGTCCTCCCTCTATAAAGCTTCAGCAGTGTGGAAGGCCATTGCTGACCTTAAGCCTCTTTTTTTGGAAGGGATATTTTCCACCCTTGCAGATGGGAGTCATATCAGATTCTGGTTAGACTGATGAATTTCAGACAGGCCTCTTGCTTCTGTTTTCCCCAGTCTGGCCAAGGTGGTCTCCAATCTGTCCTTGTTTGTTGCAATCTGTTTTCCTAACGATGGTTCAAGGGTGTGGTGCCCACCTTGCAGGAGAGCTCGAGTTGGAAGATTTCTTGGATCTCTTGAAGCTCCTCAAAGGGATTCGGCCTTCCCCAGTAGTGGACGACTCCTTATCTTGGATGCTTTCTCCTTCAGGCAACTTCTCTTGTAAGTCCTTCCTCCGGCTCATTCAAGGCCTGTCCCTTGCTTAAGGCCAGGATCTGGTCTTCCCCTCCTTCATTTGGTCATATGGAGGCCCGCCGAAAGTTGCCACCTTTGCCTGGCTTCTTGCAAGAGGCAAAGTTCTCATGGTTGACAAGTTGTAGCATCATGGAATGGTTCTTCCCAGCATTTGTCTTCTCTGCTTTGGCAGTGCGGAACCCATTAGCCACCTATTTCTCCACTGCTCTTTTGCGTGTGAAGTGCGGTCCTCTATCTTGACCAAATTTCACAACCCCTGGGTAATGCCTAGTTTAGTTTCCAGCTTTCTGTTCGCCTAGCATGGAGGTAGTATTGGCAAAGACTTAAAATCTCTTTGGCATTTGGTTGTGTTGGCAACTCTTTGGGCTATATGGAGAGAAAGGAATAACCGTTGCTTCCAAGATATCTCCTCTCCATCATCTATGGTGTTCGATATGATTCTTCAGAACGTGGGTGACTGGTCGCCTGGTCTTAACCTTTCAGACCGTTGTATCATTTCTTCCCTTCTTGGCTTGAAGTGGTGTTGGCCCATTTAGTCAGCTTTGAGTCTCCTGTCTTGAGCTGTGTAGCTTGGTCTTGTAGGTTTTTTTTTTTTCCCCCTTTTATTTTGGTTTCGAGTTGTATAGATGGTTTTGTTTCTGGCTGCGGCTTTGTTTTATTTCTTAGGTTGCCCTTGGTTCTCTGTTAATATAAGTTAAATCTTCAGAAGAAGAAGAAGAAGAAGAAGAAGAAGAAGAAATGATAATAAATAACTACTTTTTAATGGGGAATTATCACACTATTGCAACTTAACAGTAGAATAGACCTTCGTGGGCTTCACTGTGAAATGCGCTAGAAATCCAACCTATCCATCAGTTATGACCCTAAGTTTTAGACTAAGATCTAGAAAATCAGCCTAATCCATAACTCAAGCGGGCCACAACAAAGGAAAGAATGGAGAAGGGATGCCCACTATAGGTTCTCATGTGTGGCCACCATGTAGTTTATATGCCATCAAACCTGTTCATTATGTGTGTCCCACATGGATGCAAGGCCAGTTGAAAAACTATGGCAATTACAAAACTCAAGATTTCACACCATTCCTAATGGTGCGACCCACCTGAGTTTTGTATCTGGTTGATTTTTGGGAAGTCCCATTTTCATGATGGGATGTTGTTTACAAAAATTGTTTCATTTTTTATTATTATGTTTGAATAGGAAAGTAGATTTAAACAACATTTGCACTTATATTGAAAAATTCCCCATTTTCAATAGATTTGATTTAATTACCAAACACCGAATCAAGTGAAGACTAAATCAAATCTTCAAGTCAACTTGTCTTGGTCAGAGACTGTGTCGAGTTAAATTTTAGGGTTTTTGAACTATGGCATGTATAAGGCAAGTCGGCAACCGATCTACACACCATCTCTCACTACCATTGTTGGGTTTTTTCATATATAAAAAATTGAAAAAAGAAGAAGAAAAAGATGTGGCTTTTGGTGATTGTTGATGACCATTTGATAGTGAAAGATTGTAGCTTTTGGTGAATAGAGCATCTTTTGATTTTGTAATAATAGCGGAAGGATGCCATTAATGAAAAGGCACTACCTTGAAAAAGCATGAAAAACATGAAAAGGCATGCGCCTTTTCGTAAATGGACTCTAAGCGTCCCTTGTTGGTATTTAAAAATCCCATCTTTGAGTTATTTCGAAATCACAACTCTAACAAGCTCTCTTTTGCAACTTTTCAAAACTGACCCAAAACAAGAATGGTAAAGAAAAAGATGGATGAGAGATTGTTGGAGTTGTTGTATTTTGAAATGATTAAAAGATGGGTTTTAAAGACCAACAAGGGATGCTTAAAGTCCCTTTCATGAAAAGGCACACACATTTTCATGTTTTCCATGCCTTTTTAAGGTGATATCTCTTCATTAATGGCATCTTTTCATCATTATTTCAAAATCAAAGGATGCTCCATTTACCAATAGACACCATCATTCTCAATTGAATGGTAATCAACAATCACCAAAAGTTACATCCTTTTCTTATTCTTTACTCATTTTTATAGTTTTGAAAAACCCAACAATCCATCACTATTTTTTCAAATAAAGAGGTCAGGGTATGTAAGGAAGATATGCGCATAGGAGAAGGTGTCTTGTAGACTTGAACCTTCACTTAGTTTAAATATATCAAACTTGGATCAGAATTCTTAGTGACCATGGTCTGAACTATGTATTCTATGTGACACAACTGTACATGTCACACACGCATATTTTCAATTGCCATGTATTTTAAAATTGATTGTGCTTAGTCCCAGATTAATGAGTTCATGAGAGCAGGCAAGACTCTTGAACATCAAAAAGTAGCCCCACTCCCAATACTTATATGGGTAAGTCCTTAGGAATGCCGTTGTAACAATAGCACCCTTGAAAGGACTTACTAAGAGAAAGTGCTCAATCTCCTTAGAATAATGGCAAGCCTTAAATTTGGATGATTACTCCAAACTTCATTACAAACTTGGAATATTCTAATTAAGATACATTACAAACTTCATTTCTAACTAACTTGATGTTAAAATTAAAAAGAGAAGAAACAGAGTTTTTATCATAGTGATTAAACTTTCTAAGTATCTTTTTAATATAAAATGATTGAGATAAAATTATACCATTTTTGCTGCTCATTAGCTTGATACCTAGAATTACATTGGCTTCCTCATATCTTTCATGCCAAAACTAGTTGATAAGATTTTTTTTTTTTTAATTTTGTCATTTATAACTTCTAAACACGTGTGAAAGATTAACATATCTACATATAGACATATAATTACTCCTTCATTACTAGAGAATTTTGAATACACACATTTATCAGATTCATTGATTTTAAAGCCATATGAGGTAACTACTTTATCGAAGCTTTCGTGTCATTGTTTAAGTGTTTGTTTAAGTTCATAAAATGACTTGATCAATTTACACAGTTTGTTTTCTTACCCTGGAATTGTGAAACCTTCTGGTTGATCCATATATACATCTTCATCAAGGTCATTATTTAAAAAAGTTGTATTTACATCCATCTGATAGATTTCTAATTTATAGATGGATGCTAGACTAACTAAAACTCGGATATTTGATATCCTGGCTATTGAACATAGGTACCCAAAAAATTGACATATTTTTATGTAAATCCTCTAGCCATTAATCTTGCCTTAAAAATTTATATGGTCCCAGCTGGGGGTAGATCTACTAGTCTCCATGTCCCATTTTGCATTCTAAAATCCATCTCATTGTTTATAGCTTCCTTACAAAAGGAAGCATCTTAAGATTTAAGAGCACCATCTAGAGTTAGAGATCATTTTGTCTGTTACATACTAAAATGATTTTCCCTGATATTTTCTCTATCTCCTTTTATTGGCAGAAGAGAGAAGTTAGGTCCAAAGGATGTACCTGTCATGATCCTCTTAGTCCCTTCTTAAGTATGTCCTCTTTATTGAGACTAATGATGTCTTGAGAGATTTGAGTGAGGTATGAAGTCTTACGTATCTTAGAGTGAGGTATCCTATTCAAAGATGTGATAGACAATTTATGAGGTTTCTATCCAAAACCTTGAATGTAAACCTGAACTAGTTAGCCATAGAGTTTGTCATATCTATAAGAGATCTATTTTGGCATTCTACTACCCCATTTTGTTGGGGAGAATGAAGATTCGTGAATTGGTGAATGATACCACGAGTTTTGCAAAACTCTAAGAATTCTAAGGATATATATATATATTCTTCTCCCTTATTCGACCTTAGGATTTTAATCTTTCAATCAAATTAGTATTCTACTTCTGTCTTATATATCTTGAAATTTTCTAATGCCTCATCTTTATTTCTTAATAAAAGCAAATTAGGGTATATCGAGAGTAATCATCTATAAAGAGTGTGAAATATCTCTTTCCCCCTCCTTTTATTATACCACTTATATCGCATATGTTAATGTGAATTGGGCCTAAGATTTGTAAATCTATTTCTACCTTGGGAAAAGATTTTCTAATTATTTTGGATTGTACACATACTGCACTTATCATTCTGTAATGTGCACTTAGGAATTATATTAAGACCAGCTATGTTATCCATATTGTGGAAACTAATATGTCATAATCTAGTATGCCAAACATCACATGAATCAAGCATAAAATAAAAGAAGAATTTTCATTTAGAAGGTTCAATTTGAACATTCCATTGCATACATAGCCCTTCCCCAATTTTTGAAAGAATCTACTTATTAGATTCGAAGAGGAGTTTGATGTCAAACTTAATTAGTAGACCGGTGGAGATAAAATTCTTCCTTACATCCAATATATGCAGCATATCGTTTAGTGTAATGACTTTCCCAAAAGTTAGCTTGAGCAATACTTTCCCTTTTCTTGCAAACTTGGTTGTGGAGGCATTTCCCATGTAAAGTTCTTGATCATCCCCCACTATCTCGTAGGAACTAAACATGTTGTCGTTTCTATAAACATGTTTGACAGCACCAGAGTCTACCCACCAATCAACATCATCACTCATCATGTTCACCTAAGAGATGACCGCTGCCAGATTTATGTCTCCTTTCTTGCATTTTCTTTTTGTACTTTTGACAGTCTTTTTTTAAAGTCACCCAAGATTTTGTAGAAGTATGGATCATTCTTGGATATGTTCTTTTTTTTTAACCCTTGGTTATTGGATTTGAGCCGATCATCCTTCTTCAAAGATGACTTGTCTAGTTCCAAGTCACATCATTCTCGATGAGGTTAGCCTTAGCTAAGTCTCATATTAGTTTTTTGTCACGGTCTCATGGAGCCTAGATTCCTCTTCAATTCGAAGAAACATCAAGAGATCCTCTGAAGACATTTTCTTCTTTCTTTATTTTAAAGATTTCCTAGTATCCGTCTATCTATGTTGTAGTTTGGCAGTAATAGTGGATACTTGAGAGGATTAGTGGAGATTAGTGCTATCGGCAATAATCTATTGGATGATGACTTGTAGTCCCCTCCATCTTCTCCACCATTCTTTTTTTGGGTCGATTTTGAAAAGTTGTAGAAATTTCAGGGGATAAACTACAAATAGAAAAGAAGTCAAGGGGTAAATTGTGAGAATAAAAAAAATTAGTGGTGTACACTGCAAACTAGTGTTTAGGTTGCTTCTTTTTTTTTTTTTTTTCCTTTCAATTTTGCAGGCCGAAGCCCACGTTTTTCCGATTTAGGAGAAGAGGCTCATTGTATCCTACAGGCGGATTTGTTGTAACCCTCTTGCAAACTGATTTAACCACTAGCAGAGTGCAAATATTGCCTTAAAGATAGTGATATTGTAATGTGTAATGAATGGTGGCCCACAAAGCACAGGCTCAACCTATTAGACAATATCTGATCAAATGGTTTGTGTAGCTCCATACCAAAAACAAAAAATAAAAAATAAAAATAAAAATAAAATAAAATTGATGAGGGGTCGTTTCAATGCCTATAAAATTCTTAGTTTGTAAAAGGATTTTAGGTAATCGAATTGCAGGGACTGTTTGGATACCTGCATTTACTTGTAAAGGCTTTACAAGCATGTTTCAGATTACACTAGAGGTAACGTCTTTATGGCTAAAAAAGACATTATACATAATAGAACACAATGGTTGATACAAACTCATGATGTATGAGGCCCATTATAATGTACATGGTACATCCAATCCGTCCATCATGTGCTTCCCTTGATGATCCCCTACGGCCCTCCTCCAAAAAAAAAGCTTGATTGATCATCAAATGGATCACACAAGAGCAAAGGATGGGACATCCACCATTAAAAACTTCCGGATTGCATTTGAGGCCCACTGTGATGCGTAGAGGACATCCAATCCGTCCAGCGTGTGCATGGTTTGATGCTCTTCTCAGGCCCCAAAAAAAAATCAAGTCCTTTTTATGTGATTTGCCAACTTTGGTGGGATTCACTGCAAACTCTGTGGTGTGAATACTTACTTTATACATTTTAAACACTTTACAAGTTAGCCAAACACATACCTGTAAACAAATTACCACTCAAAAGCCAAACAGAATAGCATGTAAACAGTTTACACCTGAAACTCTTTTCACAGATATCCAAGAAACACAAATAGTGGCATTTTGGTAATTAATCCACGAAAGAACAAAGAAAGAAAGAGAAGAGCTGCAAAACAGAGTGGTGGCAGTTTGGTAATTTTCCATGCTATATCATAATCAGTAAAAAGGTATAAAAATACAGAAAAGAATACAAAAAGATGAATGGAGAACCAAAACAGCGTAGAAATATACGGTTAGGAATACCTGCCCAATACAGTAGAAAGCGTATTGAGATACGTATCGATCATCTGCTCTCTCGTCGGCGCTGGATCCTTCGGAAACTCCATCACGATCAGCCAGTGATTGAAATCGCATCCCGGAAGCAAGATCGTCTCCCTCGGCTCGCTGCTGCTGCTGCTGCTCCTCCTCCTCGACGAGTGATCTCCGTCCACTGCAGCTCGAATCACAGCCGTCCGATTGATACGGTGAGAGATGAAGGGCCTAAGACGGGCGGAGACGGATTGGATTGGGAGGATGAAAATGGAAGAAGATGAGATAGGGAGGGAAGAAGACGGACGGCTGCAATGATCTCGTGATGGTGAGGGGAGGAGGATATTGCTGGTGGAAGTAGCCATTTGCTTTGGAGAGAGGGTAAGAGATAAGGTAGAAAAGGTAATATTTATACGCTTTTAAGGATATTTTGAGAATTTATATGATACTCGGGCAGCGTATGGCGCTTCATACACAGGCTTTTAGAAATGGGCGCGGATTCAATCAGGTGCCACGTGTTTTATATCCACACCGTCAATCCGTTTTTCCAGCTCATTTAAGGATGTGGGCCTAAAACTGAAGGAGATCGAATCTCAAGTGGACCATCCCACAAGAAAGACTGGTGATTTACCATTAAAAACTTTTCGTGGGCCACAAAATTTCAGGATCGAGTTGAGATTTGTATCTGCTGTTCATCTAGTTCTGTGTGACCTTATCAATAGGTTGGATGGAAAATAAACAATAGAAATTATGGTTGGCCCAGGAAGATTTCTATTGGTAGGCGTTAAATTACAGCCGCTGGTGTCAAAGCTCTATGTCCCCACCATGATGTGTTTTATCCACGCCGTTCATCCATTTTTCTAGCTCATTTTAAGTCAAGGATCAAAAGTGAAAATATCCAAAGATCACATATACTAATAAGAACAGATCATTCTAGAAGATGGGACACAATCTTTGACTTCAAGTGATGTAAAAAAGCCTTCTCCCTTACATGGATTGGATATTGATCCTAAATGGACGAGATCCCTCCGCTGTAAATGAATAGGATTTGATTAGATGACGGTATGTTGTTAGAAATAAAGTCATACAAAACATGTTTGAAAGGGACGTATCATAACAATGTATAGATGCACCAAAGTTTTATGGACGATGATGAATGTATTATAGCCACATTATCCATCCAATTTTCCATATTATTTTAGGGCATGAGCTTATAATCAGTGTTCGAAATATCGGTATCATACAATGTATCACACTCTTGGGATACAGATACGTATCGGTTATCACACGGAATATATCGTTTGTATCGCATAATTTATTGCACTTTTTGAGAAACATGGAAAAACATTGGAGAAATGGTTGAATTTTTTAATGAAACTTTGGAGATTGTTAAAAAGGCCCTTAATACATACTTTTTAATCATAACATCTCAAAAAAAAAAGATGCACATAATAAATTTCCTTTGTATAGGGTCTTAAGCTATGCGATGTTTAATTGAACTAACGCAACTATATTTAAATTGAATGCATGATATTTATAAATTTATCATAGTCATATATGAAAACACAACCAATTCATTAAAAAGGAAAAGAAGAACTGAATAAGTAAAATTTGAGAAATATACATATCAATGGTTGGGATTGGCTGTGATCTAGACCCACATAGAGTTGCATTGTGGCTCGTAATCATCATCTCCATCTCGACAGGGTTGGGCATATATAGTACTACTGCTCCACAAATCAACAATATTGTGCTCAGGTCATAGTAGAGTGGTACCAGTTAAGGTACTCCCTTACATAATGTTGGTACTCATCCTCTTCGAACTAAATCAATACGCTCATCTGTGGGTACTGCATAATCGTCACAGTCTGTAACTGATATGGATCTGGGAATGACACATATGAAGCTCCTTCGTATCCATACTGCTGCTCATATCCCTGCCCATATGCAAAAGTGAACTCCTGACCATGGTTGAAAAATGATGTGCCGTAACTGCTGGAGTCACTCGTTACATATCCACTAGGTCTATACTGCGGCACAGAACTCGAGCTACTCTCTCGTGTTTGTGATCCATATTCATGTTGTGGCCTGTAACTCGAGCTCTCATCCCTCGTCTGTGATCCAAATTTAGAACCACCTCGCCTGCCACGAACGCTTGTCCCTCATGTATTTTGCCAGTAGCTCCTCCTCAAAATCTGAAAGTTTATGAGTCTGCTTTTTCTGCAGTAGTTTTTGTCACACGTATGTCTTATTGTAAACAAGACAAGGTTGTGGTTCTCCTGGACGAGAACCATGGTCAGGGTCCTGTGTGGAATGATTGAAATTCTCCTCCCCAGTAAAAGGGCTAAGAGGCCTCTTATCCTGACTCTCACCCGCGTCGCCACCATCAACATCATCATCATTTTTACTGTCAACAGAGTCATCGTCACCCTTATCGCCGTCATCATCATCACCGGACTCATTTCTCGCACACACTCTAACTCAGTCTTGGTGTCAAACAATGTTTCCCCGCCACGTGTCCCCCGTGATGTGACTGTTGCGGGCTACCCTCCGGACTCCTCGTCAATGGATCGAATGCCTCATCAAGAGAACTCTGATGCTTTACATGTGCGTCAACATCAGTCCCTTGTGTCTCTGCTTCTGCCGCAATATGCGGCTTTGGTCACACATCCAAGGTATCTAAGTCATTCAACCTAACCCACTAGTAAATTGGGTCATCGTCAACATATGCATGCTGTCTGACCGTCATCAGGTCTAGTAGGTCTTCCTGCGCTTTTCTTCTTCTTTCCGAGTGGAACAACCTCTCTCGTAACTTCATATTGTAGTAACAATACACTAGCTTCTGAAGCCTCTCATACCTTATTCTATTACGTTTATTTGAATGTATGCGGAAGAATGTACTCCAATTCCTTTCACAGGGTGATGAAGACATCGTCTGTGCAAGCACATGTGGACAGCCAGTCATTGCAAAACCTCGTTGTCAGTCCCATACATGGACCACCATTCACTTGCATATCATAATATTATTTTATTATCATAGATTTTCCAAAATAATATAAAAGTTAAGTTTACTACAGTGACTCATGTGCCATCATGGCATTCCTCGACTTAACCGCAGGGTGACACCCAAACATTCCAACCACGTCGCAGAATGTAACAATCTGTTGATGGCGTATAGCAACCAAAATAAATATTTAATGATTGAGACGAATATAAGGAGAATGTAAGTGTGGAATATATTTACCTCATTACTAAAGGTGCCTTTCCCCGGACAGTTAGGGAATAAGTGATCGTACACCTCATGCACAGCTTTCTTTAATGAATTATCTTCGAAGAGGTTTCGGCTATAGTGGTATTTGTGATTCAGGAAATACGCTGAAAACCAACATATACACATCAGTACAACCCTCGTTTATTATTACATATGGAAAAAAATCCATATAGTTACTTACCAGCCTGATGTAGTGCGTGGGAAAGCATCCTTTCCCAACGATCATCTATTATTGCATACACCCACTTATATGCATTGGAAGTTTTAACCATGATGGCCTCTTTCATCAGCTATATAGACGGATACAGCGACCCCATCGATGGATTTATCTCATTGTCCACCATCCTCAACACCACATAAATGGGCTCTAGAATACCCACAACACCACGCACTTTATCTCAAAATGAATTTCTCAGCACCAACTCCTCGATTATATAGGTTACTTTCATCAACCTCTTTTTCCATTCTATGTAATCATGAGACACGAAAAGCTCTCATAACCCCTGTTTGTGTTTGAGAAGGCTACTTAAGGCGATATAATTTATGGCAGATCGCGTCACTCCGGAGCATACTATATCTCCACCACACCTCTCGCACATTGCGGCTACCAAAAAAATGACCAAAGGCTACGGACTATGCTAGCTTTTAGCTACGGATATAAACCGTAGCTATATTGCTACGGCTTAAAACCGTAGCTAAAAATCCTAAACCGTAGCTAAAACACTACCAAAAAAGGGCCAAAGGCTACGGACAATAATTGTTATTCGCTACGGATGTAAATCGTAATTAAAGAAAACTAAGCCACTACACCGTAGCTTGAGACGGACGGTCTCACATGGGACTCTATGGGGCCCACTGCAATGTGTGTGTTTTATTTAAGCCGTCCATCCATTTTGATAACTCATTTAACCACACGAGCCCAAAGAATGAGGCAGATCGAAGCTCAAGTGGACCACACCATAGGAAACAGTGGAGATTAAGTGCCTACTATTGATCTGTGGTGTGGTCCACTTGGACCTTCGATCTGTCTCCCTTTTTGGATGACATGTTAAAAATAGAAGCTAAAATGAATGGACGGAATGGATGAACCATATACATCACAATGGGCCCTATAAATCCCTTGAAAAGACCGTCGTCTCTAGGTCCACGCAGGTAGTACCAAATCCACGCCCAAAAAAAGGGGCCCGTGAGTTTTTTTTTTATAATTCTCCCAGGCTCAAGGTTTCCGTATGCCGCCCTTTCTCAAGGGTTTCTTTATCCCTCTCTCTGTCTCTCCCTTTCAATCTCTTCTCCTCCAGACGTTGAAATTCCAGGCCATCAATCTCCAAATCAAGGTTTCCCACGTTTTGACGAGAAGAATTTCTAGGTTAATCTCTCTCTCTCTCTCTCTCTCTCTCTCTCTCACTTCTCCTTTACATTTTCTAGCGAATCGGGGAGATATCCTGTAAGTTTTGGTTTCGTTACTTACCTTTAATCGCCTCTTCTCTCTCTCTCTCTCTCTCTCTCTCTCTCTGTATAAATTTTCGTTTCTCAAACCTCAAGCTTTCACTTGGGAAATCTAGTAATTTTAGAGAAAACGAGGAGAGAGGTCTTTTTCTAGGAGATTTTTAGGGTTGCCCTTTGCAATCTTTCTCCGATTGATCCTGCAAAGGCGAACACGAAATCCTGGTCCGTTCTCATCGCTTCCTCTTAATCTGTTGAAAATTATCCTATTTCCTTATCTATGATTGATGAATCTTTGGACGAATTGATAAACAATCCACAATCAATACACATTGTTTAGTCCATAAGATAAATGTCCACAATATCATTGTTCTTTTCATGATGTGTTTATGAAAATGCCATTGCTCATGATGTGTTTGTGAAAATGCTCATGATCTTGGATTCTAGAGTTGCATTTCTAGGTCTCACTGACTTCCTAAATCATGTTTGATAGTCAGTTCAATAGTTATTCCTAATGAATAGATATATTTCTATAGGTATTCTTTCTTACTTTTGGATCTAACCACTTTTGCAGAGTGCAGAGAGGTTGTACATGATCTCGTGCAATGAGGTCTGTTTCACATTCTTGAAACAATAGAGAAATGCTTATTTCAGTGAATAAGAAAACGTGTCTGTAGGTATGATTTGTACATGATCTTGTGCTTATTCAATGAATCAAAAATGCATCCACAAGTATGATTTGCACATGATCTTGTGCTGTAACATCCTGGATTTTCACTGTTTTGGATTTCCAAAAAATCCTTGAAATTTCTTTTAATTAACTTATAAAATCACTTAATGACCATTAGCACTCAATGTTAGTTTAGGCTGGGGTGGACTAGTCTAGTTATGATGGGACAAGTGTGGGCCGTCAAGCTGGATAGTCCGTTTACACCTAGCAACAGCCCGTGTGAGCCACCCAGCGACCGAGGAAGGTCAGAAAAATCTAAAATTTTAGAAAATCATAGATCTCACTGGGCTTGTGGTCCATCGCGGACTACGGACCCAGTGGATACCTAAAAGTACCATCTGGCGCTTGCCCAATGCGCCCCACCAATGCCAGATTGGAATCTGGCACTTACAAATAAAACCAGGATACCAGGCGTTCCAGCCGTCGGATTTCTTCTAAATTTACGGTAAAAGTTTGATGTATTTTTTTACGCCCGTCCACCAAATCTGGGGCCCGATCGTGGCACGGTGACCGTTGATCGCAAATCGGACCCGTACGACCAAACCCCGCATCCGTTCGTTCCCAAAATTTACAAGGCCCTTCATCGAGCCATGAAGCACTAATCCTATAAATTTCATGGCCAGAGGGCCACCAGAAATGCCCCATCAATCAAAATGGCCCCTAAAGGGCCACTTAAAGGTCGGAAATGTTTGCTCAGATCATATATCCGTTCATCCGTTCGCCCTAAATTTTTGCATGGACCCTAGTCAGGCCATAAGGCAACTATACACCGAATTTGGTGGCCAGAGGGGTGTTAGGGCCACCCCAACACCAATAAAGAGTCCCATAAGTCTACTTTAGGAAATTGTGGAAGCTTAGGGCCTTTTGCACCAAATCTGGAATTATAAAAAGGGCCTCATTTGGGCACCCCTCTCCCCATACGAATTTTACCCTAAAAAAAAAAAGAAAAGGGAGAAGAGAAAGAGGAGAAAGGAGAAGAAAGAGAGAGGGATGAAGGCATGGTGGACTCTCAATCAAGATGGGGCCCAAGAGGATCAAACCCACAACCTCCTACACCTTCTCCAAGAAGAAACCATGCACCACAACCACCAAAATCATCCATTGATCGTCTAGGTAAGGCCTCTCCTCCCTTGTCTTGAAAACTCTTTTGATGAAGGGGGATTTTACATGGATTTCTAATGTATGAGCTTGCTTTAGGGATTCCGACCAACCGGCCCCCAAATCGACGTCCCTAGGTCATTTTCGAGTCTCCAACGAATCACAAGGTGCGGACTATTGTTCTTAGGTGGCCTAGCACCAATTATAATACTAGCTTAATGATTTTGGATGCTTGATTGGTACATTTGAAAGCCTAGAGATCCTAGAATTGTAAATTCTTGAAATTGTATGGATGCGCATGACGGTTCTTCATAATGTTATTTGTTGTTTACATGATTTCGTGTATGGATGATAATATGCTTATGCCGTGTCATTCTTTCACATGTTATTGATCCATGTTGTGTATGCTTTCATTACCCTTATGCATATGATGACTTGAGATGGAGGAAGTGCGTAACTTCCTCACACACACCCACACACCTCACATGCACTATATTTCTCGATTGCATGCTAGGAACATTTAATTCGTATGACCGAGATGCATGGAGTATGATGATGACATGTTAGTGATAGTTTGTATAGTCGGCTTGTTATGGATAACCCTTATTACATTGGGTTGGTCAGGAAACATGAAGAGATCGAAGGCGGCTCCAAGGGTAGGACCGCCTCGAGGCTAAACCCGTGGGTTGGGGCGGGTGTATTCGAGTGGCTGTAGTTCGACTACATGGGTCTCCTGTGCCCGAGGTCACTCGTCTCACGCTCGCTTTACACGTGCGGTCTAGCCTACTAACTGATCAACCCTTTTTGTTAACCATGTATGCTCACATATGTATGGAACCTGAACCACCCTGCAACCATTGTAGCCCATTGATAATCCACTTGAAACTGGTCCACAGCCTCGTGAGCCGGGCATGGTGGAATGGGACACTGTGTCCAAGCTGTTGGCCTACGCTGGGGTACCGCGCCTCCCCGTAGTGACCGCGAGCGATCCTTTCCTTTCAGCACTCCTCATGTGCTTGGTGTCGGGGATGAGGAACCCGACGGGATCACGGACCGCGGGGCCTCGGCCTCACACATTGAAGGGGTCTTGGCCTCACAACCAGCATAGGGCAGTGATACGTAGGGTGAATCAGAATCCCCAACCTGCTGGATGAATGGACTTAACTAATAACTCGGCTAACACGATCGCATTGCATTACATTAGTTAGGGTGGCGACTCGGCAGTCGAGGTCGCTCTGAGGGAGTGTTGTCATATGCGATCGTTAGATGGAGTCGCTTGAGGGAGCGTTGTGGCGAGGGCATGCATCATATCATCCCGCATGCATGCATTTAAATAAGAGTCGCTAGGTATTGATGATTGTCTGCTTTTCATTAAGTTCATATTATAATTAATGCATGTGGTAACTTGAGACCAATAGTTCACACTGAGTTGATCACTCACTCCCACTCTGGGATGGTGTTTTAAAACACCAACCAGACTCTTCAGTAGTTGCAGGTGACGCCGAGTACGAGGAGCCTTGCGGCGCGAGCTTGGATGAGGAGGATGAGTTGTTCTATTTCCAATTGATGGGCGGTTCGCCGTAGAGTTCGCGAGTGGACTTGGATCGCCGAGTTTTGGACTCAGCTCATCATTCCTTTTGGATTCTTTTGTGATTTTTTTGGGCACCTTGTGTTCCCGTTTATATGCTTTTGGATCTGTATATATACTAGACCTCTTTCATTTCAATATATGTGTTGTGGATGTGATTTATGTCCCGAGTAATTCCAAACTGTGCATTTAAACCTGATTAAGCGTATATTAACGAAAACCAGTGTTAAGTGACCCCGGGAACTCGGGAGTCGAGTTTACACACGACCTCCGATTTCTAGGGCGTTACAGATGGTATCAGAGCAATAGTTTGGAATCCCTTGGGCCATGGGTCATGAACTCACTAACGCGTCCGCTGACTTAAGAGGATACGTATTAGAAAACGCAATAGGAGCTTAGAACTCTAGGAATCATCTCAAACCCTAGACCGGCAATTATAGATGGGGGATAGGACTTCCAAGGAATTAGGAATTGGTAGCGAGAAAGGGAATCCGAGGGTCTTGACTTGACGACAAGATTCGATTTGATTGAATAAGAGGTTTAGCTAGTTAGTCCGTCCAAATCTTAGGGCCTGTGGGGCTAACTGAATTAGGTGAGATTTGGGGTGAAATGGATTTTTGAGTAACGATGAACGTAGGTGTGAGGGAGTGTCCCTGGGATGAGCGCATCCCATGTTCCATGATGCCCTGTCGAAACGTATTCAATTAGAAGTAAATTCTGGATTTTCTTCCAAATATGCTTGGAAGGTTCATCGTCAAGGGATTTGGAAATCTCGCGACAAACCTCTCAACCCAAGGCTCATCCAACAAAGCCTAGGGAGTCAATTTTGAATCTTATCCCACACTCATTCCGGACTTGCCATTCCCAATCGTGAGTTGGGATTAGCATTGTAATCCCATTTCGTGCAGCTTAATGCTACTAGTCAAGCAGGCTTAAGTCTAAATCCCTCTGCCCTTTAGCTTTTCCGGGACATTGATATGAACAAGCCAGGAATGGAGTGATTTGATGGTTAAAACCATCGCCCTAGACCAAACGAGCGAACACTAGGCCAAACTTGATAGTTCCGATATGTTCGGGGATAAAGATCCATGTTGAATGAAAATTTAACACAAATAGTGGAAATATAAGTAAATTGATATTTTGGCCCCTAACTGGGAGGAATCTCATGAAACTAGTAGGCTCATTGCGTAGATCGGCTTCTCCTACCCCAAATTCATATATGGCACGTCGAATAACTCTTTCCGGTTTGCGAGATATGCCCGTCGCAAGGCGACCCCGCCCGAAAAACGAATGGCCGGCGGGACCCCGCCCGCACACTGCCCGACCCCGCCCGTGGACCCCGCCCGGGCTCCAGAAACTCGGCGGGACCCCGCCCGTGGACCCTGCCCGGACATCCAGAGGGTCGGCGGGACCCCGCCCAACCGGCGTGACCCCGCCGGAAATTTCTGCAATTTTGGGTTAAATTCAAAAATTCATATCTCCTTCGTTACAACTCCGATTTAGGTGATTCAAAAGTCAGATTGAACCTTGATGAGTCTAGTTTTATATAAAAATAAGAAAAAAAATAAAATAAAAATTTTAATATGGTTAAAATTAAGATGTTCTGCCAACTGTCCAAAAATTTTAAATTTCAGGTGGCTATTTTTCCTAGAATTTTTATAATTTATTTACAACTCCAAATGATATGAAACTTGGTGAGATGACTTAAAACTTTATTTTAAATCATTATAAAAATTTTAAAAATAATATAATTAGTAAAAGTATAAGAAACGTTACCAGATAGGTTCCTCCCTCCCTTCCATGCACACACGAGTGGGGCCCACCTCCACTCCATTTTAAGCACTAAATACACCACTTCTCACCCTACCCTACTCTCTCTTCTTCCAAATCCCTAAGGAAAAAAAAAAAAAAAACCCTCTCTCTCTCCAAATCTCAAATCCCATTTCAAGGAATCCATTCCAAAGGCATCCAACTACACCCATTTCTCTCCTTCTTCACCAAACCACACCTTCTTAAACCTCATCCCTTCTTCTTCAGATCTTTTAATTAATAAGAATGCACAGAAGAGGTAGGATAAGTTTTTGATGAAGCTTATTTGATCAAACAAAAGAAAGAAATCCTTAATGATCCATACAACAATTCATTTACTGAAGACGAGCACAGTATCTGGCTTTTGAGATTACCAAATACACCATTCTACCATGAAATATATAATCCAGGTTTACAAGGCTAGTAGGCTGGGAAACTCAAACATTGAACTACTAATTATGACAACTAAAACTACATGAAGCCCCACATTTAGAGGTGCCTACCCGAGTATAGAAGAATCAAACAATGGTTGACTTGATCGCATAAGAGCAGATCTTAAAGATTGGCAAAGGCATGTTCTAGAAAGAGATGCTGCTATGGAACATGCTTAAACAAGTTCTATGAAGTGTCGTCCCCATCTTACACATGGAAAATATTGTAATCATGGTTGCTGCTCTCGTGGCATCACATGGATGGGCTAATGGCAAAAATAGTAGTGCACGACAACTATGATCAGCGACAGTCAATAGTTTCAGCTTTTTTTTTTCTTTTTCATTTTAGCTCATTTTAAACCTCAGAAGAACTTTAGTATTCCATTTTCAATTAATTCTAGGTCCATTTGGAGACCAAAACACAATATTTGAGTTGGATTTAACAAATCAAAGAGTGGAGTGGATGTAAAAAAAAAAAAAAAAAAAAAAAATGCAATCATCACTTCTTGTTTTTTTTATTTTTCTTCTTTTTGTTGTATTTTGATGCAGTCCAATTATGCTTGATTTGTGTTTGATTATGGCCTATTTGGTTGAGTTTCCCAATTCTTTACATTTTTAACCATTTTGTTGATTCTTGACCAATTAGAATTCCACCCATTACTGCAAGGTTTGCTAGCCATTAATTGGAAACGATGTTTGTAATGCCATTATTAGCTTCTTCCAGGCTTCCAAAATCTTCAAGCAATTAAACAATATTCTAATTGCCTTGATCCCTAAAGCTGAGAATTGTGACTCTCCTAACAACCTACGACCTATATCCCTTACAAATGAGAGAAATAAAATTATAGCTAGAATCATGGTTAATGGAATGAAGGCGATTATGTCCAAAATAATTAACCAACCCCAATCCGCTTTCATTCCTGGCCGTAATATATCTAACAACATTCTCCTTAGCCATGATCTCATTCCATGTCTTCACCTTGATGCGGGCCACCTAGAATGTGAGATAAGGTGGACCTTAGAAAGCCTTTTGACTATATTTGTTGGGATTTTCTCTTAGATGCCCTTTGAGCTCTTAATTTCCCTGATAACTGGATTACTTGGATTCATGTTTGCATATCGACTCCAACATTATCGGTTATTGTAAATAGTAAAGTATGTGGCGATTTTAAAGGAAATTTATCATGGAAATGTTCTCAATGCTCCTCATTAAATGTTGATTGGGACTGTTTCTCTTTGGGGCAGTCACCAATTCCCACCTCCTTTTTGCTAATGATTTGATGATTTTTACCAGTGTTGATCCCTCTCGACCGCCAACTTCCCAAACCCATTTTTCTAACCCATCTTCTTCTCCTTTACAACACCCATCTCAAAGCCCAATCTCTACTCAAACCCCATATCCTCAACTCACCTTTTATTCCATCTTAAACAACCACATCTCAAACCCATATCCAAAATCCATTTTCCAAACCCATTCTCAAGTCCATCCACATAACCCCTTCCACAAACCTAACATCAAAACCACCATCTCCAACTAACTCCCATTTTTCTCATATCCGACTCAAACCCATTTTCTTAAACCCATCCAAATCCCTTTCTCAAACCCACTACCCATTCCAACTAGTCCATCTCAAACCCACTCCTACATTTCATTTTTCAAACCATCATTTCCAAAATCCACTCCTATACCCATTCTCAAGACCCATTCACAAAACTCACCTCCTTCTAATTCACCAAATCCCATTCCAATCCCTCTTTCACTCCCAACATCCACCAAACTCATCCTCCACACCTTCCCAAATCCCATTCTCAAATACAATCTACCCAATTCTCACCACCCACTAAAATATTATAAATGTAAAACTTCAACTTTTTAATAAATTTTAATATCTTCCAAATGTTAAGAATAATCGGACTACGGAATTACGGAAGTATACACCTACAAAGTATTCGCGGCCTAACCCAATTCTCAATCCTGGGCGACTACCAATGGACTCACTGCTTTGACCGAGCAGAAGACCGGAATCCACCAGGATGAAGAAGGGATACAATGAGCTTTTTACCCTGGTCAGGTAGACGATCGACGTATCGGGTTTAAGCCTACCACAACCGTCTTTCCGTATTAGCCCAATCAGAAATACTAGAATATGCCACCTTTAGGTAAACTTTATCAACAACCACTTAGTACGATAATAATGATTTTGACATTTGTTTTCAAACCTCAAAGGTGGAAGCTTTTAAGGGGGGTAGACTAAAATGAGCCAGCCTAGCATAGATAGTATATACCCTACTACGCATATAAACTTGAAGTTAATAAGACTTAAGCAAATAAAATAATAAAATTTTTACTTATTACCCTTAGGCAATTTCGGGGACGAAATTGTTTTTAAGGGGGGTAGATTGTAACATCCTGGATTTTCACTGTTTTGGATTTCCAAAAAATCCTTGAAATTTCTTTTAATTAACTTATAAAATCACTTAATGACCATTAGCACTCAATGTTAGTTTAGGCTGGGGTGGACTAGTCTAGTTATGATGGGACAAGTGTGGGCCGTCAAGCTGGATAGTCCGTTTACACCTAGCAACAGCCCGTGTGAGCCACCCAGCGACCGAGGAAGGTCAGAAAAATCTAAAATTTTAGAAAATCATAGATCTCACTGGGCTTGTGGTCCATCGCAGACTATGGACCCAGTGGATACCTAAAAGTACCATCTGGCGCTTGCCCAATGCGCCCCACCAATGCCAGATTGGAATCTGGCACTTACAAATAAAACCAGGATACCAGGCATTCTAGCCGTCGGATTTCTTCTAAATTTACGGTAAAAGTTTGATGTATTTCTCTACGCCCGTCCACCAAATTTGGGGCCCGATCGTGGCACGGTGACCGTTGATCGTAAATCGGACCCGTACGACCAAACCCCGCATCCGTTCGTTCCCAAAATTTACAAGGCCCTTCATCGGGCCATGAAGCACTAATCCTATAAATTTCATGGCCAGAGGGCCACCAGAAATGCCCCATCAATCAAAATGGCCCCCAAAGGGCCACTTAAAGGTCGGAAATGTTTGCTCAGATCATATATCCGTTCATCCGTTCGCCCTAAATTTTTGCATGGACCCTAGTCAGGCCATAAGGCAACTATACACCGAATTTGGTGGCCAGAGGGGTGTTAGGGCCACCCCAACACCAATAAAGAGTCCCATAAGTCTACTTTAGGAAATTGTGGAAGCTTAGGGCCTTTTGCACCAAATCTGGAATTATAAAAAGGGCCTCATTTGGGCACCCCTCTCCCCATACGAATTTTACCCTAGAAAAAAAGAAAAGGGAGAAGAGAAAGAGGAGAAAGGAGAAGAAAGAGAGAGGGATGAAGGCATGGTGGACTCTCAATCAAGGTGGGGCCCAAGAGGATCAAACCCACAACCTCCTACACCTTCTCCAAGAAGAAACCATGCACCACAACCACCAAAATCATCCATTGATCGTCTAGGTAAGGCCTCTCCTCCCTTGTCTTGAAAACTCTTTTGATGAAGGGAGATTTTACATGGATTTCTAATGTATGAGCTTGCTTTAGGGATTCCGACCAACCGGCCCCCAAATCGACGTCCCTAGGTCATTTTCGAGTCTCCAACGAATCACAAGGTGCGGACTATTGTTCTTAGGTGGCCTAGCACCAATTATAATACTAGCTTAATGATTTTGGATGCTTGATTGGTACATTTGAAAGCCTAGAGATCCTAGGAATTGTAAATTCTTGAAATTGTATGGATGCGCATGACGGTTCTTCATAATGTTATTTGTTGTTTACATGATTTCGTGTATGGATGATAATATGCTTATGCCGTGTCATTCTTTCACATGTTATTGATCCATGTTGTGTATGCTTTCATTACCCTTATGCATATGATGACTTGAGATGGAGGAAGTGCGTAACTTCCTCACACACACCCACACACCTCACATGCACTATATTTCTCGATTGCATGCTAGGAACATTTAATTCGTATGACCGAGATGCATGGAGTATGATGATGACATGTTAGTGATAGTTTGTATAGTCGGCTTGTTATGGATAACCCTTATTACATTGGGTTGGTCAGGAAACATGAAGAGATCGAAGGCGGCTCCAAGGGTAGGACCGCCTCGAGGCTAAACCCGTGGGTTGGGGTGGGTGTATTCGAGTGGCTGTAGTTCGACTACATGGGTCTCCTGTGCTCGAGGTCACTCGTCTCACGCTCGCTTTACACGTGCGGTCTAGCCTACTAATTGATCAACCCTTTTTGCTAACCATGTATGCTCACATATGTATGGAACCTGAACCACCCTGCAACCATTGTAGCCCATTGATAATCCACTTGAAACTGGTCCACAGCCTTGTGAGCCGGGCATGGTGGAATGGGACACTGTGTCCAAGCTGTTGGCCTACGCTGGGGTACCGCGCCTCCCTGTAGTGACCGCGAGCGATCCTTTCCTTTCAGCACTCCTCATGTGCTTGGTGTCGGGGATGAGGAACCCGACGGGATCACGGACCGCGGGGCCTCGGCCTCACACATTGATGGGGTCTTGGCCTCGCAACCAGCATAGGGCAGTGATACGTAGGGTGAATCAGAATCCCCAACCTGCTGGATGAATGGACTTAACTAATAACTCGGCTAACACGATCGCATTGCATTACATTAGTTAGGGTGGCGACTCGGCAGTCGAGGTCGCTCTGAGGGAGTGTTGTCATATGCGATCGTTAGATGGAGTCGCTTGAGGGAGCGTTGTGGCGAGGGCATGCATCATATCATCCCGCATGCATGCATTTAAATAAGAGTCGCTAGGTATTGATGATTGTCTGCTTTTCATTAAGTTCATATTATAATTAATGCATGTGGTAACTTGAGACCAATAGTTCACACTGAGTTGATCACTCACTCCCACTCTGGGATGGTGTTTTAAAACACCAACCAGACTCTTCAGTAGTTGCAGGTGACGCCGAGTACGAGGAGCCTTGCGGCGCGAGCTTGGATGAGGAGGATGAGTTGTTCTATTTCCAATTGATGGGCGGTTCGCCGTAGAGTTCGCGAGTGGACTTGGATCGCCGAGTTTTGGACTCAGCTCATCATTCCTTTTGGATTCTTTTGTGATTTTTTTAGGCACCTTGTGTTCCTGTTTATATGCTTTTGGATCTGTATATATACTAGACCTCTTTCATTTCAGTATATGTATTGTGGATGTGATTTATGTCCCGAGTAATTCCAGGCTGTGCATTTAAACCTGATTAAGCGTATATTAACGAAAACCAGTGTTAAGTGACCCCGGGAACTCGGGAGTCGAGTTTACACACGACCTCCGATTTCTAGGGCGTTACATGTGCTTATTTCAGTTTTATTATTACTATTTGGTTATTAACATTGGAATATTGGTATCAATTGATCTATCATTGCCTCTTTGGGATAGCTATGTTGTGCATATATCTAGTAGTGATGGTAGTTGATGGGAGTTGCATATAATTTTTCTTTTTTAATTAAATTTTTACTCTGATTTTTATTCTTTTATGTATTTGTTTAAAACAAATTTTGAGGTGCAGAGAGGTGTGGAGGTGTGGCTTTATGGCATTCTTGATGACTTGGACCAAATTAAGAAATGTTTATGAGTACTTAAAAGGAATGATGGATTGTCATAGGATGCATCTTTTTGATGTTGTTAATCAATATAGAGGCATATTCTCCGATGATACATCTAGAAGTGAAGAGAACTATGATGGTGGCCTTGTTTTTAGTTGGGCTATGCATTAAATTACTTCTCACCTGAACACTTTGAAGACCATGCTCCCCAAGATTACTAAAGGTGGATCACTTTCAAATATCCTTAATCAATGCATGGTTAGGAGTTCTCCTTTTATTTATTTATTTTTTTTCTTTTTTTATTATTATTATTTTTACTCTACATGGTTTTTATGTTTCCATGCACCTTGAAGTACTCTTTATCAGTTGTCTTTTTTTTTTTTTTTCCTAATTGATTTGTCTGGGGTTTTTCTATGATGCTTTATTCTATGGTTGAGGAAATTCATTTCTGGCTTGAATTCTTCGATCATTCATTGTCTGTCTTTTCCATTGTGTATGGTCGTCTAGGAACTCAAACCTAACATCAGATGGTTGAGATGTATGGATCCTTAGTTGGCCATCCCTCTTAGGATTCTAATCTTTATCATCATGTTACTGATTAGCCTATTATCCCTTTTTTTAATCCTTTATAATTTCATGTATCACCTTTTAGGACTAGAATCCATCTTAAGAAGCGCTACCAGTGGTAAATCGTAATGCATCCGCAAGATGGTTGAGGGTTGCTTGCAGCCCTTACATAGTTAAGTGACACTCCCAGTGGAAAGTATCCATTCTTTCTGAAAGATAATGAATTCATATCTCACCATTAACATGCTTTTGGTTCATACCTTCGTTGTTTGCCATCGGCCTAAGTGGAATCCTCGCTCTGATACCAATTGATGTAGGGATGAACATGTTGAGGTCGATCACCGTCTTCCTCAAGGATAACTACTCCAAATCCACAAAGCTTCTCTAGACTCCTCACGGGGACTTCTTGAATCCACAAGAGAAAGGGAAGAAAAATAAAAATAAATTTTATAAAATTTGTAATTTGATTGGTGAATGAAATAAACAAGTCTACAACCCTTTAAATAGGGATACCAAGCCTTGGAAGTTTTGGAATTAAATTACAACTAAAACTCCAAGAAATCATGACTTATTATAAATAGTAAACTTACTATTTATAAACAATCATGATGCTTACTAGTGCGCATGGTTTTTGGCCAAAAATAGTAAGTGTCCTATTTGGCCAAACCATGATGTTCTCTTAATTATTCTAAGCACTTTTCACGTTGGGTGCAACTCCTAAAGCCCAACAAATGAAGAATTATACTCAAACTAAAATTTACTAAAAATAGTAAAAACGAAAATAAAATGGGACCGTCGATCTGATGGTATTTTACAAATTTGGTGTGGGCAAACCGTTATAGCAGGGTTGAGTGTCTAAAGTAGCTCGTCCTACCCCAAAATCATATGTGGTATGTCCGGTAGCTCATTCCAGTTTGCGAGATACGTCTGTTTTAAGTTCTGATAGTCCAGATCACCTCCGCTACTAATTGGGCCTTTCCTGATCCATCTTGGCCATGAAACCGTCTGCAACCCTCTCTACATCAATCTCGAATAGTGAAAGGTACGCAAAACCTCTCACTTAAAACTCTTTGATACTACTAGACCTAGATTCCTAGCCTGACTTTGGCATTGGAGGGTCCCCTCCTTTAGCCAGGGTCTCCTTTGTCTTCTTCCTTTGTAGGTACTCGAATGTCTAAAAAGGGTGGACCAGATTTTTGCATCAACAATTTGGCGGCGTACATGGGAACGACATCAAAGTTGTTCCTGCTTTACCAGAAAACCATAATGGCGAAAGGAAAGAAGAAAGATCTTGCTACTATTGCTGCAGCCATCCCGGCTCTTCCTGAATCATCAAAGTAGCAGGGTGCCTAGCCCTATCAGCAGCAGGCCTACTTTGCTCTCGGAGCGCCCACTCTTCGATCCCGTACCCAGGGCGGTCAATTAGTCTCCTTGAAGAACCGAGTTGAAGTCCTGAATAAAAATATGGATCGACTCATGCAACTCTTGGATATACAGAATCCATCTCTCAGCCGCGATGCAGAGGGTCCTAGCACTGCACCACTTCAAGCACCGAGCAACTTGTAGAGAAACAAGCAACCTCCTAAGCTGTCAGCTCAGGCTCTTTCCCACACTTTGGTAGTAACCACGCTCACAGACTCCAACTTGCTACCCCCGCTAGAGAGGAAGAGTTGTGGAAAAGCCCCTAAAGTAGTGGCCGAGAATGAAGGCCCTTAGGAGGCATAGCTTAGGAAAATTCGAGGGCAGATCAGCGTTATCAGACAAGCCTACCGTGCTCAAGTGCTGACTTCAATAAAGGCCATGTTAGGAAAAACCGAACCACCATTCACCAATAACGTTATGGCATCTCCACTTCCGCTTAGGTTTCGGATGTCGTAGATGACCCCTACTCTAGAATCGCCGATCCGACCGAGCATCTCGAGTCCTTCAAAGCTTGGATGGAACTTCATGGTGCCTCCGGTCCCGTAATATGCCGAACATTTTCCCTGACCTTATCAGGAGTTGATCGGCAATGGTTCAAGCAACTGAAGCCGAGGTCCATCAGTTCCTTCTCACAGCTCAGTAAAGCCTTCCTCACATAGTTCATCAGTGAGAGAGATAGAAGAAAACCATTAGCTCATCTTCTTACGATCAAGCAGAAGGCGGACGAGCTGCTAAGAGACTACTTGATCCGTTTCAACGCTGAAGCTATGCAAGTCAACGATTATTCCGACCAGATAGCTCTGAACGTCATGGTAGGCAGCCTAAAATAAGGAAAATTCCTCTTCTCTATTGGTAAGAACCCCCCAATTGACTACCCTCACTGACCTACTTAACCAAGCTAAAAAAATATTCCAATACCGAGGAGCTCTTTAGTTCACGAAGAGCTGCTCGAAGAGGAAATAACTCGACCGAGGATAGGAAGCGAAGGGAACAAGGGGAGTACTCTGCCGTTAACGCCAAAAGAAGAAAGGAGATGACTAAGACCGATGCCAGCATACCAACCGACATTCAGAAAGTCGCTTCCATCGGTACACTCCCTTGAACACCAAGCTGGAGTAGGTATTGAAAGAAGCTGAGTTGAGTAAGGAAACTTGACGATCGAGCTGAACCAATTAACTAAGCTCGGTAATAAGACTCATTGGTCAACTTCGACCTCAACATCAAATATTGAGGGACGTATCAACTAGAAATTCTATTAAGGAAAGGAGCTCGAACTCACTGCCCTAACACGAATTATGAGGGCAGGTTGGTAGGTCAATAATCTGCATGACACAGAGAGAAAGTCAGGGTTTGCCGGAGAGTCCACGTCGGCATACTACCCCCTAGTCAGGGTTTGCTGGAGAGTCCACGTCGGCATACTACCCCCTAGTCAGGTCGGCCTCAACCTCCTACTGCACGCCGCCCTCCGTTCTTATTAATCAGGTTTTATCCGAAAGACCGGCCCGAGATCTCCTTCGAAGATCTCGAGGACAACACCAATGCGCTCGGAATACAGATCTCCCTAAATCTTCACCGAGGATCTTGGGAGATCATCCTGACATATTCAGGACTCGATTCCCTCTACAGAATGTCCCTACTAAATAGTGAGATCTCCTCTACGTCATCGCCTTTTCTCAACTATAAATATGAGTATCTCTAATGGTGAAAAGTACGCACATAATCTCTTAGCGAAAACCCCTCGATACTATCAGACCCAATTCCCATCCTGACTTTGACATCAGAGGGTCCCCTTCTCTAGGCAGGGTATCCTTTGTCTTCTTCCTGTGCAGGTACTTGAAAGTCTAAAAAAGGTGGATTAGTTTTTTGCATCAACATTTTTTATTTTAAAAAAACCAACTTTCAACATTGAATGCATGATCAAGCTGCATCTACGGCACCATCCAATTATTTGCATTCATATGTGATGATTACTTATGAGAATGATGTGGTCAACTTAAAGAAAAAGGGATGATTATCATCAAATTTCTGTGATGGGTCTCTTAAGTGGCCCTTAGGATTTGATGATCGGACAGTGAGATATAATGGTGATGCAATGACAAGAGCACGATAGTGCTGTGGCTAGAGTTAGATCCCAAACCTCTGGCAATGGGTTAATGTTCTTAATGGGGATTTTCTCCTTATTGCTGGTTTCGATGAAATCAAACCAGTTTCTATATCATTGATAATTGTCGGATTTTTCACTGCTAGTCACTGAATAGTTTTTGTCCTGTTTCAATATTATCGATGGACTTTAGATGATATCGAAGGCTGTCATCGAGAGACCTTCGATGACATCGATAATTGTCAAAATTTTTACCCCTGGTAGCTGGACAGTTTTAGTCCTGTTTCGATATCATCGAAGGACCGTCGATGATATCAAAGGCTGTCATCGAGAGACCTTCGATATCATCGAAGAGTTACGCAGATGCGATTACGGAAACGCAGATTCTGCGGATTTTGTTTCCTATTTGGATTCTACCACTTTCTATTCTTATATAAAAGGGTGCATGCGGGATTGGAGTGTATTCCAAGGTATTCTAAGGTTTCCTAAATATTTTCTAGGAGGGCTTAGGGCTATCAAAGGTGTGTGAGAGAGAGAGAGAGGAAGCTTGTGGAAGGGAGGCTATGCTCGTAGAGGTGATCTACCATATCTCAGCGCTTTCACGTCCTCGTAATCGGTGAGATATCTCTGTTTTCTTTGTTTCTCTTATTATTTATCCACTCCTACGTGAGTGAAGAAGGTTGTAACGTTCTACTTTATAGTGGATTGTTGATTTGGATGAGGTCCCGTGGTTTTTAACTCTTTGAGGGTTTTCCATGTAAAATTCCTTGGTGTTGTGTGGTTTATGCTTTGATTTATTTCATTGCTTTATTATTCCATAATTCTGGTTTGTTTCAGGAGGGTAGATCCTAAGGTTTTGTGCAAGGCCCCCAACAAAGTGGTATTAGAGCTAAGTTCATTGAACGGGTAGGATCAGTTTTGAATTATGGAAGGTAGCTCATCAAGGATGATCAACCTCAATGGTTCTAACTGGACCATATGGAAGGCTAAGATGAAGGACTTGCCTTATTGCAAGGACCTATATTCTCCAATTTTAGGCATATCAGCAAAATCCAAAGATATGTCTGATGATGATTGGAAGAAGATGGACCGAAAGGCTGTTGAGTTTATTAGACAATGGTTGGACGATTTTGCATTCCACCATGTGTCTACGGAGACTTTAGCCGCTAGCCTATGTCTGAACTTACAAGGGCTGTATGAGAGGAAGACAGCCGGTAATAAGATTTTTCTGATAAGGCGACTTGTGAATCTCAAGTTCAAAGATGGTGGTTCTGTGGCCGAGCACATGAATGAGGTCAACAATATAGTGAACTAAATCTCCGCTATGAAGATAGTCTTGAATGATGAACTGCAGGCTTTGTTATTGCTTAGTTCATTGCCTAATAGTTGAGAGACATTGGTGATGTCTCTAAGTAACTCCGCACCAGACGGAAAAGTATCCATGGAACAGGTAACCAGTTGTCTCTTCAATGAGGAGATATAGGGGAAGTCTTGGGGGTCTGCTCAGTAAGAGGCCATTGTGACACAAGAACGAAAGAGAGGAAAGAATAGGAAGGGCGGGAAGGCCCGAGATAAATCAAGAGGCAAGTCGAGTAACAGAAAGGATGTTAATTGCTAGAATTGTGTCAAGAAGGGCCACTACAAGGATGAATGTTGTGGTAAGAAAAACAACAAGAAAGGAAAAGGAAAGGAGAAGAGAGATGAATCAAATTCCACTACGGTCGCTTCAGATGGCGACGTTATAGTTATTCTTTCAGCAGATCATGATATATGTCTCACGGCTACGAGTTAGGACACCAACTGGGTGATAGACTCGGGAGCATCGTTTCATGCGACTCCACCAGGGACTTCTTCACAAGCTACAAGTCACGTGACTATGGGACCGTGAAGATGGGAAATTCTGGGGAATCGAAGATCGTAGGAGTAAGTGATATTTGTGTGAAGATCGATGTGGGCTGCACATTGGTTCTTAGGGATGTGAGGCATATCTCAGACCTTCGCCTCAACTTGATGTCGACGGGAAGGTTGGATAATGATGGCTATGAAAGCCGGTTTGCTGGTGGGCGATGAAAGCTCATCAAGGGTTCATTGATCACAACTAGAGGAAAGAAGTGTTGCACCCTTTACAAGGCAAGTGTCAGTGTGTGCAAGGGTGGGTTGAACGCAGCGAAAGATTCAGCTATTGACATGTGGCACAGGCGTCTAGGCTACATGAGTGAAAAAGGGCTTCAGCTACTAGCGAGGAAGCAACTCCTTCCAGACGTGACAGGTATACCTCTCAAAACCTATATTGATTGTTTATCAGGAAAACAGTATAGAGTTTCATTTATTAAATCTGCCTCTCATGTTAATAAAGTTCATGTATTAGATTTGGTTTATTCTGATGTTTGTGGTCCTATGAGGACAAAACCTTTGGTGGGGCATTGTATTTTGTCACTTTTATAGATGATGCATCTAGGAGGGTTTGGGTTTATGCTTTGAAATCTAAGGGCGAGGTCTTTGGTGTGTTTAAATTGTTTTATGCTATGGTCGAGAGAGAGACAGGTAAATCATTGAAGTGCATCTGCACTGACAATGGTGGTGAATACATTGGTGACTTTCATGAATATTGCAAGTCCCTGGGTATACGACATGAACAGACGGTTCCCAGGACCCCCCAGCATATTGGTGTAACTGAGCGAATGAATCGCACCATTGTAGAGAGAATTAGATGCATGTTATCCCATGCGAAGTTGCCCAAGACGTTCTGGAGAGAAGCAATGCACACGGTGGTATATTTGATAAACAGGTCTCTATCAGCCCCGTTGAATGGAGAAGTACCTGAGAAGGTGTAGACTGGATAGGATCCATCGTACAGTCATCTTAGGGTGTTTGGATGTAGTGCATCCATTCACGTATCAAATGACGAGAGGTCCAAGCTCGATATGAAGATCAGGCAGTATTTGTTCTTGGGGTACAGTGATGAAAAGTTCGGTTATAGATTGTGGGATCCGACCGAAAAGAAGCTCGTCAGGAGAAGAGATGTGGTTTTCTTTGAAGATCAGTGTATAGAAGACATTGGTAAGCCAGAGAAGAACCAGCCTACTTTAGGTGAGCTAGAGGACATGGATCTAATTATTCCTCCCATGGTTTTTGATGATGGGGGAGTACAGAAAGGTGCAGAGGATGAGGGAGTTCTTTTAGAAGATGAACCAGGGGAGCAGCCCCCACTTGATCCACCTGTTGAGCCACAGGTGAGGAGGTCATCTAGGGGCAGATAGACGTCCAGGAGGTACTCGCCGCATGAGTACATTATGCTGACTGATGGTGGAGAGCTAGAAGATTATTCTAAGGCCCTAGCCGACGAGCATAAGGGGGAGTGGTTGAAAGCTATGCAAGAGGAGATGGAATCCTTGCATAAGAATCACACCTATGATATGGTGAAATTGCCTAAGGGCAAGAAAGTTTTGAGTAACAAGTGGGTGTTCAGAAAGAAAATTGAGGAGAAGAATTCACAAACGAGGTTCAAGGCCAGACTTCTGGTGAAAGGTTTTGGTCAGAGGAAAGGTATAGACTTCGAAGAGATATTCTCACCAGTGGTGAAGATGACATCCATACGGGTGTTGCTTGGGTTAGCGGTTAGCATGGATTTAGAGATAGAGCAGTTAGATCTTAAAACTGCCTTTCTCCATGATGATCTGGAAGAAGAGATATATATATGCATCAACCAGAGAGGTTCGAAGTCAAAGGCAAAGAGCATATGGTGTGCAGGTTGAGGAAGAGCTTGTACGGGCTGAAACAAGCTCCACGGCAATGATACAAGAAGTTTGACTCATTTATGTTGAAGCATGGGTATGACAGAATGGAGTCGGACCACTATGTTCACGCGCAAGTTCTCAGATGGTGATTTCTTAGTCCTACTATTATACGTTAATGACATGCTCATCATGAGTAAAGACATTAAGAAGATTGATAGGCTGAAACAAGAGTTGGGCAAGTCGTTTGCTATGAAAGACTTAGGCCTGACTAAACAGATCCTAAGAATGGAGATAACCCGTGACAGAAGTTGTAGGAAACTTTGGCTGTCACAAAAGCGGTATATTGAGAGAGTCCTAGAGCGGTTCAATATGAATGCAGCGAAGCCGGTCAGTACTCCATTGGATGGTCACTTCAGATTGAGTGATAGGTAGTGTCCCAAGACAAAGGCAGAGGTGGAAGAGATGCAGAAGATATCCTACGCGTCAGTAGTAGGAAGTTTGATGTATGTTATGGTGTGTACACACCCAGACATAGCATATGCGGTTGGTGTTGTCAACCGGTATCTTGCCAATCCTAGCAAAGAGCACCGGGCAACGGTGAAGTGGATATTGCGGTATCTAAGAGGCTCATCCAGCTTGAGCCTATGCTATGGTGACAGGAAACCTGTGTTAGAGGGCTACACAGATGCAGATATGCAGGTGACATAGACTCCAGGAAGTCTATATCGGGGTTCATGTTCACGTTTGCAGGGGGAGCGGTTTCCTAGCAGAGCAAGCTACAGAAGGTCGTAGCATTGTCGACAATAGAGGCCGAGTATATTGCTGTCACAGAGGCATGTTAAGAGATGCTTTGGATGAAGAGATTCCTACAGGAACTTAGCCTGAAGCAGGAGCAGCACGTGGTCTATTGTGATAGCCAAAGTGCTATGCACTTGAGCAAGAATCTAAGTCAGCACTCCAAGTCGAAGTACATAAAGACACAGTATCACTGGATTAGGGATACTTTGGAATAGAAGGTGTTACAGCTTGAGAAGGTCCGCACAAACGATAATGGGTCAGACATGATGATCAAAGCTTTGCTCAAGGGCAAGTTTGAGGTGTTTAGAAATCGGGCTGGCTTGAAGAAGGTGGATTCCTCCTGAGTTGAACAGGGTGAGATTTGATGGAAATTTTCTCCTCATTGTTGGTTTCGATGAAATCAAACCAGTTTTGATATCATCGATAATTGTCAGATTTTTCACTGCTGGTCGTTGGACAATTTTTGTCCTGTTTCGATATCATCAATGGACTTTAGATGATATCGAAGGTGGTCATCGAGAGACCTTCGATGACATTGATAATTGTCAGAATTTTCACCCCTGGTCATTGGACAGTTTTAGTCTTGTTTCGATATCATCGAAGGACTGTTGATGATATCGAAGGCTATCATCGAGAGACCTTCGATATCATCGAAGAGTTACGCAGATGCGATTGCGGAAACACAAATTTTGCTGATTTTATTTCCTATTTGGATTCTACCTCTTTCTATTCTTATATAAAGGGGTGCATGCGGGATTCGGGTGTATTCCAGAGTATTCTAAGGTTTCCTAAAGGTTTTCTAGGAGGGTTTAGGGCTATCAAAGGTGTGAGAGAGAGAGAGAGAGAGAGAGAGAGAGAGAGAGAGGAAACTTGTAGAAGGGAGGCTATGCTCGTAGAGGTGATCTACCATATCTCAACGCTTCCACGTTCTCGTAATCGGTGAGATCTCTCTATTTTCTTTATTCCTCTTATTGTTTATCCAATCGTGCGTGAGTGAAGAAGGTTGTAACATTTTACTTCATAGTGGATTGTTGATCTGGACGAGGTCCCATGGTTTTTACCTCTTTGAGGGTTTTCCACGTAAAATTCCCTGGTGTCGTGTGGTTTATGCTTTGATTTATTTCATTGCTTTATTATTCCATAATTCTGGTTTGTTTCGGGAGGCTAGATCCTAAGGTTTTGTGCAAGGCCCCCAACAGTTCTTAAACTAACTAGAGCTAGATCCCAAACCTCTGGCAGTGGGTTAATGTTCTGACACTAGGTCATATCACTATGTTTTGGTAACATGGACTAATTTTGGAGAATCCATGAGAAAGTTTTGGTAACATGGATTAATTTTGGAGAATCCATGCCTCTATACGACATGTAACAATATCGTCTTTGGAGCTCTTCCATGAAGAAATCAATTTTAGAGAAAAGAAACGAAACAGCAAAATAGCATTGAGAGAGAGAGAGAGAGAGAGAGAGAGAGAGAGAGAGAGAGAGAGAGAGAGAGAGAGAGAGAGAGAGAGAGAATTTATAGACGAGGGATTCAACTGGGCCAACATATGAATGAATTACAAGCAAATCCATTAGGAATTCTGATTCTAATAGCATCAACAAGACTACATATGTATTACAAGCAAATCCATTAGGAATTCTGATTCTAATAGCATTATAGACGAGGGATTCAACTGGGCCAACATATGAATGAATTACAAGCAAATCCATTAGGAATTCTGATTCTAATAGCATCAACAAGACTACATATGTATTACAAGCAAATCCATTAGGAATTCTGATTCTAATAGCATCAACACGACTAGTGCAGAAACCATAGTAAAGCCCAAAAATTGAATGGCTTCAAATAGTTAATTTTCTAACATGCCATGATATTCACATCTGATGGGGAAAGAAACCCAACATCTCTCATCTCAATTTCCAAGCTGAAAATGAAAAAAGTGGGGTACCCTTCCATCCAACAATCAAGCTTTTCTCATTCATATCAAGATTTACAGAACCACCACAAGCAAACTTCTTAGCTACCAGCCTAGCCTGAAACAAGGACGCATGACTCGGTTCTGTTTCGACAAACCCAAACCGTCCGAAGAGGGACCTCCACAGATTGATCCCCACATGCCTTATCATCTCTCATCTCCCTCCATCGCAACAATGCTTCGAATTCCTCGTGATAAGAATTTCCCTTCGAGAGACATCCTGTTAGGATCGTTTCGATCCATGCAATCGTTGAGGCAATCAAATCATGCGCTGTAGAAGAAGTGCGATTCGATGAAGCGGTTGATAAACGAGCTTGAATTATGTTCCCCTTCGACTTCAGTGACCATCATTATACATGGTTTGAGTCTCCTTATCACTCTCAGCAGGTTCTCCAAACAATTGGGCTTGATGATCATGGTCCTAAGAATCAATGATGCATAGACTCCGACCACTTCATCAGCCTCTATCTCAAATAGATCTTCGTGGAGATCATTCATGTTGGATACTATGACCATCTTGAAAGTAAATGGTAGTTTCAGTGACTCGGCGAAACTTGCTAGCTGTCGACCTGTTTCGTTCATCTTCTCCTTCGATGTCCTCACTGCACTTATCTTTAGATGCTTGACGGGACATGTGAATCACACCTTGAGAGCCTGCATCAAGATGCTCCATTGTATCCCAACCTTGATTCCAAGATCAATCAAATGGATCCTCTTCGCTGACACCACGTTTTCGATGATGGCCTGAATTTCCACGAACTGTGTCACTAGCGGAATTGGGACTAGTTGGTGGCAGGCCAATAGGGCCAGATCGGGACCCATCCGCATTTCTTCTACATCTTCTCCTTCTCCCCATCTAGTTCCATCCGATCCCTTTAATGAAACTTCCCGTTTCTCTGTCGATCCTTTCTCGCAATGCATCTGTAAAGTAGTGAACAACTCTCTGGACAGGATTACCAACATTGGAGCCGAGGCGGCTGCAACGCACGAGCAAATTTCTCGCTTGATCATACTGCCAGTTGCCAATCTTCTCAGCTGAAGCTAGAAGAAGGTAGGTGAGCTCTACCTCTTCAGTTTCCTCATCTGAGAGACCTGAAAGCATGGAACCAAAGGGGAGCTTAAGCTTTGAGAGATCATCTTCCGTTTCGAGTGAGAATTGGATGTAGCGGGCCGCAGCGATCCTCATTACATTGTCGGTCGATAATTCTCTACCTCCTTTGGTGGGCTGTGGAGCTTCTTCACTTGACTTGTTCAGATTCTCTCCGTACATTCGCTTGTACCCGGATATGTAGTTTCTCAGGAGCTCCAACGATGAGAAAGACATCGGAAAAGCCTTCTTTTTCTTGGGTGTCTTCTCCTGCTTACAGTCTCCTCCAGCATTGGACTTTACATTTTCTTTGGATGGATTAATTGACATAGAAACCGTATCGATTATCATTTCATCTTTCTCTGAAATTTTCATAGATGACAGCTGATCTTTGGACATGACCGTTCCTTTCTCTGATGAGTTCTCTTGGTAGACATAGTATTCACGACCGATGTCATCAATGTCGCACCAATCTGCCATCTGGAAGAAATGGGTCTGTCTCAATTCTCTCATTTCTTCCTCTCAATTCTCTCATTGCAATCGAATGATTCGAAAGAGATCACGACATTCGCCATCTCAATCAAAATGGAGACCACCCAAGTGCTAGCTCTTAGTTGTATCAGAGGATTTGGATTGTTCACTTTAAATGGTAATCTTGTTATAGTAGTAAAATCATCCGACAGAGACAAAAGCGAACGGGCTAACGTTAAAATAAAAAAGAAAAGTAGCGAAAGAATCCGACAAGAACATTGAGATCATCACTGAAGTTCTCATTCTCTCTTCAAAACACAAATATTTTCTTATAACAAAAATACTTATATGAATTATAGTACTGTTTGATGTATGTAATCCTTTTTCAATGTGATAGATCATGTGGTACAGAAGACGGCTCAGTTCTTCAGTTTCTAAAAGTGGTCTCCATGGTTCTTTGATCCAAGCCATTGATCTGATGGGCGTTGCTTCCAATTGACTATGGTCTGAATTTTTCTTGGATGGGAAGATCCCAGTCTTCCATTGTTTGGTGGTTTATATGTTGATGAATGACTGTAGCTGCATTTACTTTTTCTTAACTGTCTATATAGGATTGTCCCAGAGAGAAGATTTTGGAGGGACCCATCAGATAAACGGTCCGAAATCCAAGCCATATCTACTGATATGATTCCTCCATAAGATATACATCTTGGGTTACAGATCATATGATTCATCCACAAGGTACTCATAAAGAATGAGGACTGAGAGGATCCTCAATCCAGAAGATTAATATGATGGGCCCCGCAGTGGATGGAGCACTCCAATGGGACATCAGCCAGCTTGCTGGTTTCAAATCTCTGTGGGCCCCACAAAGACGAATGGATTTTATCTATGCCGTCCATCCATTTTTCAGATCAATTTACTACATGAGTATATAAATGAGGCAGATCCAAAACTTAAAGTGGACTACACCATAGGAAACCGTGGGTATTGAATCCTTACCATTGAAAAATTACCGGAGATCAAGCTGATATGTATGTTTTCCCTTCATCCAGGGTGACATGACTTTATGAACAGGTTGGATGGAAAATAAACATTTTGGTGGGCCCTAGGAAGCTTTCAACGGTAAGTGTTCAATCCCCACTGTTTCCTGTGGTGTGGTCCACTTGAGCTTTGGATCTGCCTCATTTTTTATCTAATGCCCTAAAACAAGCTGAAAGAAATGATGGATAGCGTGGATAAAACAAACACACCCTGGTGGGGCCCACAGATCTTCGACATCAGCTAGCTGGCTAGTGTTGGGGTGATCACCAGCCAAACCGCGTCCTCTTGGGTCGAGGTGGGCCCACCAGATAAATCATCCCCGTCCATGACCTACGAACTGAAAACAGGAATTTTGGAAAAAAAAAAAAAAAAGAATTTTGGAATATTTTCCCACGAAGAACATTGAAGAAACAGGAACCATGGTTTTGTCGCTGTCGATCTTGCTTGCTTAACCTGCTGAGGATTTTGGCTGCATGAGGGGCCCATCCAACAAGAACCTAGGTAGAATCTATAAAGAAAAACAAGAATATAAAGCCAAACAGACATCAAAGATAAGAAATTAATTTCAAGAGAAGAAAGGTTGTCTGCTGTTGGAGAATTAGTAGGAATTCCACCAAAGGATATTTGAAAATTAATATAGAAATAAATGAAATAGGGATTCATTAATTCTTTTGCTGGTGGGATCTCGGGCACGGATTAGCTACTGAACTCGACAGTAGCAGTCTCCCTACCGAAGTGACGTCACCACTTCTGTGACCCGCAAAATGGTTTGAATGGTAGACGTTCGATCCCTTGAAGCTTTTTGCAGTGTGGTCCACTTGATATTTGGATTTGTCTTATTTTTCATTTCAAGCCTTAGGACGACCTCTTCAAATGAATGGACCGTTGGGATATAACACATACCTCATGATGGGACCCACATAACTTGCTGACGTCAACATAAGTGGCCTGTGGTACACCAGCCAATCCGCTTCTGGCTGATCGGGTAGCACGCAGTTCCCGTCCGGATTTTGGGTGAAACCCAGGATCCACGGAGGTGGGTGGGACCTCTTACTGTGGGGCCAACTGCGATGTACGTGACTACATCCATACCGTCCATCCGTATTGAAAGCTCATTTAAGGTCATGATCTAAAAAATGAAGCAGCTCCGAATCTCAGATGAACCATAGTACAAGAAAAGTGGTGATTAACCATTAAAAACTTCTTTGTGTGATCTCTTTATCTAGTTGTTTGTGACCTTATCAACAGGTTGGATGACAAACAAACGTTTCTGTAGAATCGATGGAGTTTTTAACAATGCATCCAAAGCTCAGACGAGAGGAAATAGTGGAGATTCAGTGACCAAGGTTTAAACATTAGTATGGCAACAAATTTTTTGTATCAGCCCAAGTATTTTGACTTTTTAATTCATCCCAGTATTCACGACCTTATAAATGGGTTGGATGGTATATAAACATCAAGGTGGAGCCAAGGAAGGTTTCAACGGTGGGCATTTCTTTCTCCAATTTTCCCTCTCATGTGGCCCACTTGAATTTTGGATCTACCTCATTCGTGGTCATGTGTCCAAACATGATATAGCAAAGCGAATGGACGGGTGGATTTCTCACTAACATCATGGTGGGCCTCACCTAGCATCCGAACTTGCTCCAAGACCCTTTCTCAAGAAATCAGCGTTGCGTGGACCTTCCTTCAATGTCACAACCCCACTCACGCAAGACAGTGCAACCCTTACCGTTGGGCCGATATATTCTATATTGAATCTGTCCATCCGTTTTTCCTAATCATTTTTGGGCATATATATATATATATATATATATATATATATATATATATATATATGAAGCAAATCCAATTATTAACCATACCGTAGGAAACAATGGTGATTGACCATTAATGGGCCATGAAAGTTCTGGGCCACCTGAGATTTGGATCACCCTCATTTTTGGGATCATTCATTAAAATGATTTGGAAAAATGAATGAACAACTTAGATAAAACACATACATTAAAAATTTCTCACTGGCAATGAAAGTTTTGGATTAAGATGATATTTATGCGATCTCTTCATACGGATCTTTTTTACCTTATTAATAGGTTAGATGGCAAATAAACATTCGTGGAATCTATGAAGTTTTTAATGGTAGAGATTCAATTACGATTATTTCATATGGGTAAATGTGTCAAATTAACATATTTTAAACATTTCATATGTTAGTTAACAAACAGGTTGTTCTAAATTCAATATTAGTTTTCCGACTTCATATTCAAACTTTAATTCAGATTTTAGATTCAGACTTTGGACTTCAAATTTAACAAACATGCACTTAGCCGATGAAGGAAGCGGATTGGATATTGTTTTAATCATTTTCTTTTGTAGTTTTTGCTTAGCTTGGATTACTTGAAGGTTGAAAAATTACCTCGGCCTCCTCGGCCTCGGGTACCAACCTCGGCATCAGAGGTTAACCTCGGATATCAACTATCACATTGGAATACAAATACACTTTCAATATATTAAGATAGGAATATTTTTTGAGATATTCACCGGAGATCTCGGGAATCAATCATGACATGTTCGGAGAAAGATCTCTTCCATAATATGCAATCACAAGCATTGCCATATACGACTATGACCAAAGGCTATAAATAAAGGTCTCATCTATAATAAAAGGTATGACAACTATTCCTATTATTCTACACTTTCTGTAGACGTACCCCGACTTAGGCATCGAAAGTCTCCGGCCTTAACCGGCACCCCCAATGTCTTTTCTTGTTTTCCATTAAATCACAGGTACTTCAATTAGCAGGAGATGAGGAAGGATCGACCGAATTTTTACGTCAACACAAACTATAACACAAAGATTATGTGTGTATTCTCTTTGGAGATTTGGTAAGGTTGGACAGGAGAGGGAGATAAATACTAATTGGGATTGCATGCATGCATGTCCAGCCTGACACTCCAGAGCATATATGCTTCTATCTTGTCACGGACCTCATGAATGAGATCCACTTTAGGGACCGTCCTCCAATGGTGGATTTGGAACCTATTTGGGAAGATTTGGCACCCTTACACATAGCCCTTACCCAAAAGCCTTAAGTTTCAATCTAATGGACCACATGCATCTTACAATAACCTTGAACTCAGCATGTAAATGTCACCTACTCCTGTATGCACCATCATCGGACATTATCCCTGCAGGAAAAATTACAGAGGATGGACATCCTACTGAAGGGTTATTTGCCCCTCTCATCATCAACCTGTACTCGTATTTTTTGTAAAAATATGTCTTCCAAGAAAGAGGAAGCCGATTGCATCCAACCCGGCCCATCTTTAGCCTGGAACGGCAGATCTATTTGAGGCTCACCATGATGCATCTGTTTATCCACTGTTCATCTCTTCTCTCATGTCATCTTAAGCTATGAGCTCAAAAATGAGACAGATCCGACACCCAAGTGGACAACACCAAATAATAAGCTTAGGTCACATTAAATACTCAAAACATTAAATACAAGTCGTATTGCGTTGCATTAAATGCAAATATCTTGAGTTGCATTAAAAGCAAGAGTCGTCTGTCATATGATCTCCTTCGTAATTGGATCGACCTCATGTTTTGAGCTCATACCTTCATCCTCTATCCGATCCAATTCTTGCACCATTTCTTGCATGAATGCTTTGAGTTGAAAGTCCATTGTTCTGGAGCGACGAGACCTACGGGAAGCCTGGCGTTTGAGCCGATGCGTCGATGATCACCAGATGGACCGCCTGAGGAGGACATCGATAGAGAATTTGCTTTGTTTCAAAATCCCTCTTTGATCCAATTTCAAAATCTGGGAAGGCCATTCACTAACAGTTAAAAAAGAAAAAAAGAGAAAAAGTCCTATAAATAATTGAGAAAAAGGATGTGTGGTGTGGATAAATAAATCCATCATAGTCGCCTTCACACAGATCTGCCTGTTCCCTGCCAGAGATGGCAAGGGGCATGACAGAATCCATTAGCAGGAACAGCTAGATTTGTGTGGAGGCCCACCGTGATGTGTCTATTTACCCATGCCATCCATCCCTCTTTCTCTCATCATTTTAAGGTATCAACCCAAAAATGAGGGAGATCCTGTGCTCGAGTGCACTACATTACTAATGGTAAGTGTGGATTGCATTAAATGCACATCGTATTAAACCCAGGTCATCTTGGGTTGCATTATAAATGCAAGAGTCATTTGTGGTGTGGTTCACTTGGAAACGGATTGGCTACTCTCCACCATGATGTATGTGTTTCATCCATGCAGTCCATCTATTTTTTTTTTTTATATCATTTTAGGATATGAGACCAACAATGAAGTATATACCAATATCAAGTGGACCACATTACTGGAAACAATGTCAAATGAGTGTCGACCATTAAAAATTTTTTGGGGCAGAAAAGCTTTGGATCAAACCGATCTTTGTTTTTTTCCCTTCATCTAGGTCTGTGCGCGATGAGTCGAGAGGCCGAGGAAGGTGGACTACTAGCATGTCGCTATGAGTGATGGGAAGTCGGCGAATGCGGAGCTCGAGGTGGGAGTCCTATGATGGTAGCGTGACGGCGGTGCTCAACCTGCAGGTACCTGGTATGTGCCAATTGTCCTGGAACAGGGCTCGATACAGTTGTACGCTACGTGTCCTGCAGGGAGAGCGCTAGTGTGTGACGCTACGACTTCGCGTGCTCAGGCACTGATGAGGCGTCATCAATGCGTTGAGCACGATATGTATAAAGGGGGGAGAGAGTGCCCAGATCCCTCCACTTCTTTCCATTTTCCTCTGCCTACCTTTAGAGCAAGCGATTTCCGATAAGTCGGAAATTCCTCATTTTCTCTTCTTTCCGGTAGCTTTTTCCTTTTCCAACTAGTTTTTTCCCTTTCCGGCATAGTCTTTTCCCTTTTCGACGTAGTCTTTTCTTTCATTCCTTTAGCTTGGCCAAGATGTCAATTGGTCCATGGTCAGGTCGGTGTCAGGGGCTTTCCACAATGACTCGTATTATTCCCCCGAGGATAATCGGGCAAATATCTCAACCTCACCTTTCGAAAATGGGGGACAAAAAGGTTGGATTTCAAGGCCTGAGTAATGAAGGGGCTCGGCCGGGGCCAGGGGGCCTCGCTGCCATAACCGAGGAGGTCGGTACTTTCGACTCTGTCTTGACAGAGGTCGATCTTCTTAGGGTAAGGGGAGATTACCAGATCCTCGAGTCTATGAGTCTCTGGGCTCCGGAGTTGGGAGAGGTCCCTGGCCAGCCTCACATGGGCAACCTGGCCATTTATGTCATAGCCCTTCAGTGCGGCCTCCATTTATGGCAGGTGAAGGTGCTGTGGGGAGGGCCATCCAATAGCGGTTGACAATGGCTAATATCGACAATTTCTTTATTCTTCGGGGCCTTACCTCCTGTTTGATTTTCTAGTAGGTATGGGTGAAGAGGAATGGGAACCGCTTCGAGGGCAATGCTATTAAGGTGGGAAATGTCATTGCCCAAGTTTATAAATGGTTAAAAATGATCAACGTCTCCCTTCCAACCCTAAACTCCACCGAGATGTCGAGACAACGTTTCAAGCCATTAATATTAGTGGATGTCAGGTTGCCCACTGGGCTCCATCGATGGTCAAGTGGATTAGGCCAAGCAAGGGATGGTTGGCCAAGAGAGGGCTGGGCAAAGGTTAATGTGGATGGGTCCTCTCGAGGTAATACGGGTTTATCAAGGGGTGGGGGAGTATGCATGGACTGAGTTGGAAGTCTGATGTTTGTGTTCTCCACGGGGTATGGTTTCGGTTCTAATACCCGGGTTGAAGTCAAAGCTTTGGTTGAGGGGATGACCCTCTGCGTAGACCGAGGTTTCTCGAAAGTGGAAGTGGAGAGCCACTACATGGTCATAGTTGAAATGCCCAACGAGAAGTCCTCATTGATGTGAAGGATGTAGTATTGGTTGATGTGATTAGGCGTTGGGTCGACTTGAGGATCTCCTTTGCGCCGAGAGAAGCTAAGAGTGTGGTGGACGTTTTAGAGAGATGGGGCAGTGAATTGTAAGCTAAGAGGCTGATTTTGTCGCAATTGGATCTTCCTCCTCTCGTAAGAGGAAATTTCTTCATAGATAGATCTTGTTGTCAATGTCTTAAATCTATTTGTAACAGACCCGGATGTCATCGACAACCTACTCGATCTCATCGACATCGACAGCCCACTCAATCCCATCGAGAAAATTTAGAAAAATTTTACTTGATCACTGGACATTTTGGAGATGCTACTCGATGGCATCAAAGGTGGCTTCAATGTCATCGATAGGTCCTTGATGGCTGTCGATGTCATCATAGGTCCCATCAAGGTGCGGACGGAACTGCATAAGTGTGCAATTTGTTTCTTATTCTGGTTGTGGTTATATATATTGGGTATAATTAGGATTAGGGCAAAGTTAGGATTTTCTAAGACATTTCTAAGGGTTCAAGAGCAAAGTTAGGGATTTCAAGGAGTTGTTCAGATCGACAAGTCCTTCCATCTCTTGTAATATCATTTTCATAGTGGATTGCTTGTCGCTTTGCGTCATGATTTTTTTTGTGAAGGTTTTTTCCACATAAAACTCATGTGTTCTCTATGTATTTTGCTTACGTTTGATTTCATCTTGTTAGGTTGAATTTGGAGTTGCTTCCTCGCAACCCCCATTAAGACCCCAACAGAGTTGGTGTATGGGTAACTTGAGAGGTAGGGTAAGAGTTATATGAGAAACGTGTATAGTTTAGATAGTAAGGTATCTGATAGACGGGTTCCTGGGTTTATAGAGTCGTGCGCCTAAAAAGAAAAAAACCAACGTAGAGAGTAGATTGTTAAGGAGAGGTTTTTCTCTTCATATGTATCGGGATTTTGAGGGGCCCAATCTTCTTGGGGCTCACATTTTAAGTGTATAAACTAAACATTTTTGTTTCCTAAAGCAGTTGAAACCTTCTATTGAATTAGGATAATTGGTTTCATAGAGCAGTTGAGATCTTTGTTTGTGTTTTTGTTGAGCTCTAATCCTTTCAAAAATTGTATAACAAGTAAAAAACAATTCCCCAACATTCAGTGTTCTTAGAGTACTATAAGTTATAAGATAAGGTAGGTAGGATCATCTAACCGTAAACCTTTGGGGGCATACTTTATGATCTGGATCGTCTTGACATGGGCCCCACATTTCTAGTGTATAAAATAAGCATTTTTTTTTTTTCGGTTTACTAAAGCAGGTGAAACCTTCTCTTGAATTATGATAATATATAGGTTACTTAGAGCAGTTGAGACCTTGTGATTTTGTTAGTCTCTAATCCTTACATAATTATATTGCAAGAAAGAAAGAAAAAAAAAAAAAAAAAAATGGTGGGCCCCTCTGTAAACGTGTTAGTATCACTTGCCAACATGGCTGAGGGAGTTCTAAGCCGTTCCTTAGGTGGGCCCGGCCCCTGGAACATGACCCGGTCCAAACATCTTTCAAGTCATATCATGGCACAAGTACATGACAGAATCAGACACTTAATTGTTAGCCATTAGACCGGTCTTATGAGTGGGACTGCCTTGCTATGTGTGCCACCTGACTGCATAGTGGGACCGAGCTTATTAACAGTTGGGATCCCCACATATAAGTCATCGGATGTTTCTTTAGTAGAGTTTTACGGCTGAAACACAAAAAGGTCTCCTAGTAAGGTTGGCAATGGTCGGGTCAATTTACGGGTTGGACGTTCAAGTCTTCTAACTCGACGTGAATTAATTAGATAATGCTTGAAATTAAATGATGATGATGATGCCCTTAAGTCTTTTAGCCAAATCCAACCGGACCTAACTTTATATATATACAGGAGAATGGTTCTATGCTCTCCACCTCATGGGAACTTCCCATGAGGTCCAGTTATGTGGGCCCCACCATGTTGTGTGTTGAACATCAACACCGTGCATTTGATGGGTTCCCTTTAAATTATGGGATATCCCAAAAATCAGCCATATACGGAACTTAGGTGGGCCATACCATCTAAAATCATGTGAAGACATGCCTAAAACATATAAAATGAAGATCTATTAGTCTGTAATGTCTCAGAAAAATCTGTGCAAGGACCCGAGTACCACCTCAGGCAGAACTACCCAAGGACTGCATCCTGTCGTATAATTTAGGCGGGATTTAGTTAAGTACTAAACTAAATAATTATGAGATTAAGCTTGGGCCACCATTTTCACAAATGGGAAGGCCTAAAACCATGAGTACCACTGGGTCAATGTCACTTAAGGACCTAGGAGAAATCTCAAGAGCCTGTCGCTCTCAGGAGTACATTGAAACTCGATAATGGACCTAGACCACACGTCGAGGGTTTGATGACCGCGAAACTATAGGACTATGTTCGTCCTTCTAAGGTTGACAACTATCGCGGGAATCAAGCTCAGATAGTGTCCAGAAACGCCTAACCTGAACCATGAGTGAAATGCGTGAGAAACGCGAATATCTTTAGAAATTGAAATGAAACTTAAATGAATTGGGCCATTCACTCTCACACAAAGTTAAAGAATTCGGACCGTTAGTTTGTAACCAAACTTCACCCATGGGGAAAGGAAATTTTCCTATACATTCGTATAATCGTGGCTTCGATTGAGCACGTATGACCGTTAATTTGACACGGGTTCTCCACGGTCAATGGGCTTATCCGATCGCACCAAAATCATGTCCTGACATGGATCCACTGTCAGGGAGCGTACCCTATGACGTAGATGAGTCATGGGCCTCCCTATGAGCCCTGTTAGTCAAAAATAGCCACCCACGGAGTATAAACCATGTATAAAAGGCATTGGAGTTGCACCGTTTTGAGGCCTATTTGGCTGGGCAGGGTGGATGGGATTAAGTTGTATTAGGATGGATTGGAAGGAGCAATCCCGGGATTTGGCCGGGCGTGCCAAACAGGCAGAAGTTATATATAGCAATCCCATAGCATTGCCAGCAATCCACTGACATCACCATCATTACCTTGAAATCCACCTAATCCCTCTTAATCCCATCTATTTTGCTTGGGACATGTTTGGTTATATGGAGCAATCCCGGGATTGGCTGACGTAATCCCGGGATTGGCCAGGCGAGCCAAACATACACGGTGGTGAATTCCCTGGATATAGCAATTAATCCCATGGGATTGCCAGTAATCCACTGACACATCCATCATTACTTGTCATCCACCTTAATACAATCCAATCCCATGGGATGGGCCCGTCCAAACACGCCCTTGAGGAAGTGTTGTCATATACGAAATAGGTTGTCGGAGTCGCGTGTGAAGGAGCTTTGATGTGAGGGCATACATCATTACTTGCACCTCATTCCTGCATTAAAAAGAGTAGTTAGGAAGTGATTGTTATGATAACTTTATCATTACTGCTTAATTGACTTGATAACATGTGTAACTTTTCCCTTATAGAACCACTAAGTTGATCACTCACTCCTACTCTGGGATGATATTTTAAAACACTAACCAAACTCTGATGTAGATGCAGGTACAAATGACATCTATGCTCTGGAGTAGGACTTCTTGGATGGGAAGGTGGAATTCTCCTACTTCCAACTCTTGGGCAGGTCGATGTAGTCCTCGTGCCAATACGCAGGGACCATTGGGGCATCTGGGCTTAGTCGAACACTTTTACATATTCATTTTGTTCATTTTGAAATAATACATGTATATATTGAACCCGGTTACATACTCATACTCTGGAGGAAATTTGTGAAACACCTGCATACTTAAATAGATATGTTTTAGACTTCCGCTTGCTTAACTTAATTATATCCAGAGTATGATGTGTTGTTTAGTATAATCCCACGCATGCCTAACTCATTAACATGGAAGAAATTTGAATATTATCATCCATACTGCATAAGTGATGTTCTAAATCTTGGGAGTAGAGCTTTGCTCGACCCTCGAATTCAGGGCATTACAAGTTGGTATCAGAGCATGATTTGGATTAAACTGGACCTGGGGTTATAGGTACCATGACGCACTCTGACGCACTCTAACTTAGGAAAGGGGCGATGGAATTTAGAAATGATATTAGGACCTCAAAATTTCACCGACAGGCGAGATCAAACAATGTAATTTAGTCAACAACCTATAACTGAGGGACTTAGATCATGTGTAGTGAATTAAGTCGCCTCTGGGTCGATAGTCGACGAGTTTGAGTCGTCAATTGACGAATTTCGAACCTGAGATGGATCCAGGTGGCGTGAATACACACGCATTGGACCTTGAAAAATGGACCCGACGGGCCTACGGACCCAAACCAATGAGTTCAGTGGGGCCCAAGGTGGCCCATAGCGCGAAACCGACCATTGGAGGTGGGTGGCCACTGCCAATCAGCGGCGCACCGCTGTCGACTGAGTATGGTGGGTCCCTCCCACGTGTGGGGGCCCCCTTTAAATGTACCTACCACACTTTTTCCCTCATTTCACCTATTTCTAACCCCTATAACCCTCTAAAAACGGACGCGGATTACGTCCTACCCCCGCCCGGACAGTAATCCGTCCGGGCAGGGCTCTGTGGAGTCCACCGTGATGTAACTGTTTCATCCTGCCGTCCAACCATTTTTTCAGAAAATTTTAATTTGTCAACCAGAAAATGAGGCAGGTCCAAAGCTTGAATGGACCACAAAGTGGGGATTGAACGTCCACCATTAAAAGCTTCTTGGGAGACAGAGAAGTTTCGGATCAAGCTGATATTTGTGTTTTCACTTCATCCACGTCTACATGACCTTATAAATAGGTTTTATGGTAAAAAAAACATCACATGGGCCCTTAGAAAGGTTTCAACGATGGGTGTCATATCAGTGCAGGTTCCTTTGGTGTGGTCCACTCAAGCCTTAGACCTACCTCATTTTTTGGATCACATATTAAAATTTTCTGAAAAAATGGTTGGATGGCGGGATAAAACAGTTACATCATGGTGGGCTCCACAGAGCCCTGCCCGGACAGTAATTCGTCCGAGCGGGGGTAGGACGCAATCCGCGTCCTCTAAAAACCCCCCCTCTCTCTCTCTCAAATCTCCATTTCCTTGCTTCCAAAATCCATTTTTCCTTGCGTTCTACACCCCCTCACCTCAACTCTCTCCTAATCTCCCTTGCATTTCTTCCCTTTTACTCATTTGAGCACCAAACCCATCACCTAGGGCTCCCAAAACACTCTTCTCCTCAAAAATCCTTCCTTTCCATAGCCTTTCCATGTCCATGGCCCTTTTCAAGATCATGGCCGCTATCTTCTCCATTTCAATGCTCCTTTCCCTTATGGGGAAGAAGCGAGCGACCTCGGACTAGGCCAGGCTAAGTCATTCGAGACTCTCCAAAAAGAAGATAAATGCCGAGACAAGTACGAGCGCCGAGCGGAGGTCAAAGCGAGGCCTTGACCCACAAATCCCGATAGAGAGGTCTCTACCGGGGGGCACCGAACTCGGTAAGTTCCGTAATCGCAAGGTTATTTTTGAAGCTCACGTGGATGTGAAATTATTTGGGATGTATCCAGTGATCGACCACCTCCTGGAGAATGGGTGGGGCCCCATATTTGAAGGAAAAGTACATGCTAGTGAGGGCACCGTACGAGCCTTTTATGCACATATAAGGGACCTAACTCTTGAGCCTCTCCAGTTTACCATCCTGTTGGGGAGAACAGAAACTAGGGTCGATGTTAATATCATGGCCCATATCATGGGACTAGAGTGTGGTGTTGTGCATGCTAGTGAGACTAATCTCACTAGTGGAGGAGAGAGAGATCGCCGCACTCGCTTCCTTGCGGCCAACTCGTCAATTAGAGGCGAGGGAATAACCTTCTAATGACACGTATGATGGATTACCGCCCGCTCCACCATATATGCATATATAACGTGTATCCTAGATGGAGCAACCGCACAGAATGCATTAGATTTATGGTGGATTTCCTGTACTGAGTTGGACACGGAGAAAAGGTGTGCCTACCCACTCTTACCTTGACCCAGATAGTTAAGACGACACAGTCTACTCGGGGGGGACTCATCCCTCCCATTTGGCCGACTAATTTACAAGATCGTCCACAATTTTGGATTCAGGCTCCACATGGACAATCTCGCCCCTGTCCATTTCATCAACGAGACTGCCCTCAACAACATGAAAATGTCCCAAGCAACGTCAAGCCAGACTTGAAGAATTCAAGGACGAGATTGAGGAGGAGACAGAAGAAGAGGAAGAAAGTGAAGAAGAGAAACAGGAGGAAGAAGCGGAGGCTCGGGACTCTGACTGGGAGCCTCCCACTGCTCATGATCACCACCAGGACCGATCCGCCGAAGATGCCCGCCTGGCTAAGATCGAGGAAAACCAAGCCTACCCGAAGTAGAAGTTCAAGAGAATGTCTCGTACTCTGAAAGCCTTCCTGTGCTACATTCAGGATAAGGGAGCACCTCCGCCTGTACCAGAATCGGAGGATTAATAGTATAGTTGTATATACAGAAAGCCTCCTAAAACCACTCGGAACATGGCACGTCTCCCACCTGGTGGGTTGGTCGATGGAACCCCTTTTCTGAACGATAGCGAACAGAACCCTAGTTTGGGTTCGAGTAGTGAGACGGTGCCAGATTCACAACCAGCAACTGGCCCCACAAATGAGCCAACGCAGAGTGCACCACCGATTCTAGGTCAGAACCACGCTTCTTCGTCAACGCCACATATGCCTCAAGCAGCCCCTCCCCTTGATAGATTGGAGCAGATGATGCTCTTAATGTAACAACAACAACAGGTCTTAACGACCATAGCGAGGGCCATTGCACAGAATATGAACGTGGCCCCGCTGATGCAACACGTATAGGCTACTGGGACAATGGTTGCAAGTGGCCCGTTTGAGCGTTTTCAGCACCTCCGTCCTCCCACTATTGTGGGTACTCATAGACCCGAGGAGTCCGAGTACTAGCTGGATCGTATTTCTAAGATGTTGAAGCCATTACACTGTACTGAAGCGGAACAGGTCGAGCTAGTTATATACATGTTTGAGAAGGAGGCCAGCCTATGGTGGGACAGTGTCGTACGGACCGTTCCCACAGGATTTACGTGGACGTGGGATGAGTTCGAGGTATGTTTCCACGAGAAATACTTTCCCCTCACGTATCGTAATGAAAAAAGAGGGCGAATTCCTCCACCTCAGATAGGGGGAATGACAGTGGCAGACTATGAGAATCGTTTCACGGAGCTAGCTAGATATGCTCCTTTGATTTTAGCAAATGAGCTGATGAAAATGCGGTAATTTTTGAAAGGATTGCGGGCTGACATCTACACCAAGATGTGTTGTGCTAGCATCCCCAACTATGCTTAGTTGGTGAATATGTCCTTGTAAGCTAAGCAAGACGGTGAGTGGGTGTCCCGAACACGCTTGCCAATGGGCCCGAGACCTAGGCCCAAATTGTAAAATCGGCTATTTCTCTGCAAGAGGCTGCATATGAACTCGTCTCCAAGACCAATGGCTCCTCTGTCTCAGCAGAGGTATTCCGATCTTTTGGGTACCTACTGTAACAAAGCGACCTACACTGACCCCTTTTACTTTACCAACATGAGGGATAACGGCTACACGTTGCCTCAAAGGTTCAACCGCCAGCCACCGCATGCTATTTCAGCTCCACCTCTATGATCTGTAGCACCAACACAACCATACAACCGACCTCCTGTATCCCGAAATAGGCCGTCTCAACAACCTATGACAGCGCCGCCTAACCACCCACAACAAGCTCGCATACATGCACTCGCTGCCGAAGCATCTAATTCAACTGTTATAGTACCATTAGCCTTTGAAGTCACTGCCCACATCCAAGGTACACCTGTATTCCTGTTAATGGACACCAGATCCACTATTTCAATGATAGCATGCTCTGCAGTCAAGCGATTAGTGTTGGACACTACCCCTATGATTGGGGTGAGAGTCATCACCGCAGCAGGGACCTTCTCAGACGCCACTAAGCTTTGTAAAATTTACCCAATAGACTTAGGGAGCATAGTGGTGTGCATTGACCTGATTGTAACCAAGATATATCGTTACCACATCATCCACGGCATGGATTGGCTCACCGAAATGAAGGCAAAGATTGACTGTGAAACCAGATTGGTGACAACCCATGGGCCTGAGGGCACGACCTTCGCCTTCCCAGTTCAGGTCAGTTGTCCCTACCGCATTCATTGTTACGCTTCCCTATTAGAAAATTGTAATGATCCGTCACTTGAGGACACGCCAGTAGTCCAAGATTTCACGGACATGTTTAGAACGATCCTTGGACTACCTCATCAATGTGAGATCGACTTTACTATCGACCTTGTGCCAGGTGGGATACCTATCTCCTTACCGACGTACCGCATGCCTTCGTATGAAATGAAGGAATTGAGGAAGCAGATTGATGATTTATTGGACTTGGGTTTTATACGGCCGAGCGTATCTCCTTGGGGAGCACCTGTGTTGGTTGTGAAAAAGGAAGGATGGATCGCTGTGATTGTGTATAGATTATCGCAGGCTAAATCACGTCACAGTAAAGAACAAGTATCCCCTGCCCAGGATAGATGATCTATTCGACCAATTGAAGGGGGGTCAATATTTTTCTAAGATAGACTTATAGTCTGGGTTCATCAGTTGCGCGTCAGGAATGAAGACGTGTAGAAAACAGCTTTCAGGACCAGCTTCGGGCACTATGAATTCCTTGTGATGTCGTTTGGACTTATAAATGCACCGACCGTATTCATGGATCTCATGAACCAGGTGTTTCGGTCGTATCTTTACCGATTCGTCATCATATTCATAGATGACATTTTAATATACTCAAAGAGTCGGAAAGATTACGAAGAACACTTGCAAGCAGTCCTTGATACTCTTATGCAGAATCATTTATTTGCACAGTACCAAAAATGCGACTTCTGGAAGGAAGAAGTCAAGTTCCTAGGACACATGATTTACAAAGAAGGAATCACCGTGGATCTTGCCAAGGTGACCACGGTGCAAGACTGGGAGCAGCTCGGCCCAGTTACGAAAGTGAGGAGTTTCCTCGGACTTGCCGGCTATTATCGCCGATTCATTAAAGATTTCTCTAAGATAACCCGACCGTTGTCTCAACTTACTCAGAAAGATCTTAAATTTGCTTGGAATGAGAAAGTAGAGGCAGCCTTTCAAGAATTAAAGGACAACCTGATGTCTGCACCTGTATTAGTGCTGCCAGAGCAAGGGATTAGATATATTATTTACACTGACGCTTCTCGAGTCGGTTTGGGGTGTGTACTTATGCAGAAGGATCGGGTGAACCCTTATGCCTCACGACAGTTGAGGAAACACAAAGAAACTTACCCCACCCATGACTTGGAGTTGGCGGCGCCGGCAGTCATTTTCGCATTAAAGCTTTAGAGACATTACTTCTACGGAGAGGAGTTCTAGCTCTTTTGCGACCATAAGAGACTCAAGTATATCTTTACAAAGAGGGACCTGAATATGAAGCAACAACATTGGATGGAGACTTCGAAAGACTTTAAGTTTGAAGTCTCCTACCATCCTAGCAAGGCCAACCTTGTAGCCGATGCATTGAGTCGTAAGAAAACTATAGAATTTGCAGTCTCACTGATGGTAGCAGAGTGGAATATGGTAGAGTTCATGTGAGATTTTGAACATAGGCTGACAGTGGGAGCCATTCGAGTGCATCGCACACTTCCATGTACAACCACTTATTGATGACCGAATCATAGTGGTTTACAAAGAAGATGAGCTATTGGTAAAGATGAGAGAGCATGCAAGCGATAGTGAAGAATCAGAATGGAGGTTTGGCTTAAATGGAGGTTTGCGTATCGTGGCCGCTTATGCGTCTAGAACCTTCACGATTTGAGGAGAGAAGTTCTAGATGCCGCACACAATTCAAAGTTGGTGATGATCCGGGTAGTACAAAGATGTATCGAGACATGAAGCATTCGTACTGGTGGGACAACATGAAGGCCCAAATAGCAAACTTTGTATCCTGATGCCTCACGTACCAGCAAGTCAAGGCCGAGCACCACCGACCTCTAGGTTTACTTCAACCCATGCCCATAGCCGAGTAGAAGTGGGATTTCATATCTATAGATTTCATTTTCGGGTTACCGAAGATGAGAAAGGGGCATGACTTCATTTGGGTGATTGTGGACCGATTGACAAAGTCGACCCATTTCCTCCTGATTAGAGTTTCTAATTCGGCAAATAATCTGGCCAAGCTGTACATTAAGGAGATAGTACGACTGCATGGAGTTCCTATAGAGATTGTGTCAGACCGAGACACACGATTCACGTCTATTTTCTAGACTCGAATCTAAGAGGCGATGGGGGTGAAGCTGAAGTTTAGTACCCGTTCCACCTATAGACCGATGGGCAGACGGAGTGGGTGAATCAAATACTTGAGGACATATTACGAGCGTGCGTACTTGACTTCAAGGACGGCTAGGATGACTGTCTCTCTTATGCCGAATTTATTTATAACAATAGTTTCCAAGCAAGTATTGGTATGACCCCTTACGAAGCCTTGTATGGACGCCCATGTCGGGCTCCACATTGTTGGGCCGAAGTTGACGAGAAGAGCTTGGTTGGTCCAAACCTGGTTCAAGCGACCTCAGAAAAGATCGATATTATCAGGCGTCGACTCCTTACGGCCCAGAGTAGGAAGAAGAGTTACACTGATACAAGACAGAGACAATTAGAATTTGAAGTTGGGGACCATGTATTACCTAAAGTTTCTCTAATGAAAGGAGTACTTCATTTTGGCAGGAAAGGGAAACTCAAACCAAGATTCATTAGCCCGTTCCTGATTTTAGATCGAGTGGGTGTACTAGCATACCATCTCGCCTTGTCCACACCACTCGTAGGCTTGCACAATATATTTTATGTATCGATGCTGAAGAAATATGTTCCCGACTCTACCCATATTATTAAGTAGGAACAAGTGCAGCTAAGGGAAGATGCTACCTATGTATTGTGACCAACGCGTGTTATAGATAGGAAGGACAAGTGTTGCGCAGTAAGGTTATCCCACTTGTGAAAGTGTTATGGACACACCATACCGAGGATGAGGCTACTTGGGAAATGAAACTGAAGTCCGTAAGAACTACTCACAAATCCTTGAAGAGTATGAAAATGTACAAATTTCAAGGATGAAATTTTTTTCTTTAAGGGGGGTAGATTGTAACGTCCCGAAAAAATTCGTACGAGGACCCGAGTACCACCTTAGGCAGAACTACGCAAGGACTGCATCCTGTCGTATAATTTAGACGGGATTTAGTTAAGTACTAAACTAAATAATCGGAGGCTTAAGCTTGGGCCACCATTTTCACAAATGGGAAGGCCTAAAACCATGAGTACCACTGGCTCAATGTTACCTGAAGACCTAAAAGAAATCCCAAGAGCTTGTCGCTCTCGGGAGTACATTGAAACTCGGTAATGGACATAGACTGCACGTCGAGGGTCCGATGATCGCAAACTATGAGACTATGTCCGTCCTGCTGGGCTTGACAACCAACGCGGGAATCAAGCCCAAATAGTGTCCAGAAATGGCCAACTTGAACCATGAGTGAAGTGCGTGAGAAACGCGAATATCTTTATAAAATGAAATGAAATTTAAGTGAATTGGGCCATTCACTCTCATGCAAAGTTGAAGAATTCGAACCGTTAGTTTGTAACCAAACTTCACTCATGGCGAAAGGAAATTTCCCTGCACATATTCGTATAACTGTGGTTTTCCACGGTCATTGATCTGACACAGGTTTTCCACGGTCGATCGACTTATCTGATTGCACCGAGATCATGTCCTGGTATGGATCCACTGTCAAGGAGCGTAATCTATGACGTAGATGAGTCGTGGGCCTCCCTATGAGTCCTGTTAGTCAGAAACAGCCGCCCAAGGGATATAAACCATGTATAAAGTGGCTCTGGGGCCATTTGTATCACAATTGGGCCTATAAATAGCCCTCGTTTCACTCTCTCTCTCTCTCTTTCTCCCATATATGAATTTTGTAAAACCTTAAAGGAGAGAGAAGAGAAAAGAGAGAAAAGAGGAAAGAGAGGAGGAGAAACTTTGGGAGATCGGTGTGGAAACCTTCTTCTATGAATCCACACGCCAAATCACTGCCCCGTTACGGTACCAAATCTCTTTCGACTATGATTTCGGTTAAGAAATATTAAACTTAATATCGTTGTGGAGCTCCAGGATAGTTGTTCGTTAACCTAGCTAACCAGTTTCACCATTTAGGTGTCCAACGTTCCATTTTCGAAAACGCAGAATTTGGACCGAGTCCGAGTCGAGCATTCCGAAGAAAGGTGCGGACTATAAACGCTTAGCTTGTGGTTTATCAATGCTTTCATGACAGATAATGATTTATGTCTGTCTTGATTGTTACTGTATTGTCTTAAATGTGTTGATTTCTGTATGAGATACACTTATAAACTGTCATAAGTGAATGATGCACCCTATGTGTTTGTTGAAATGTTCAAATGATCAATAAAAAATGATTAATGTTTGCCATGATTGCTAACATAGGATTCATCATTGTTATATGCATGTAAATCTCTCTGTATAAAGAATTGATAAAATACATGTTGTAACTAACGTAGTCTAAGTGTTTGATAAATTGTTTCAATGAGAAATGGTTGATGATTGGTATTTACTATAAGTATTAAGATAAGATTCCCTGTTGTCTTATGCATATGTATGTTTTCCTCTATAAAATCAATTGACAGAATGCAAGTTATATTTGACATGATCTATGTGTTTGATGAAATGCCCAAATGACAATCCACTTGAATTATTTTGTTGAATGTTGATATGGATATCACATGTGGTTGTAGCAGCATTTGGATAGGATTGGGGCTACAAACATAGCCCAGGCAATCGGTAGAAGTCCTTGTTTGGGTGGACGAATTTGTCTCGCCACCTTGGGTAAACTCAATGAATCCGAATCGTACGACGATTGTCAACAGTGGCTAGGCTACGAGGGGTGCTTACGTGCTCCATGTCGATCAAGTCAGCATGTGCCTGTACCAATTGAGTTTTCCTAATAAACCGATTGACTTATTATGTGTTTACCATGTATGGACGCAACTGCTTGAATCTAAAGTACCCCTCACCAATGTAAAGATCCACTTTAACCATGGTACCACATCTACTAAGACTTATGAGCCGGGCATGGTGGTATAGGACACTGTGTCCGAGCTATTGGCCTACACTGGGGTGACGAGCCTCCCCGTAGTGACCAGTAAGAAACTAAGACTCGTGAGCCAGGTATGGTGGTATGAGACACCGTGTTCATGCTATCGGCCTACGCTGAGGTGACGAGTCTTCCCGTAGTGACCGCAAGCATAACTTTCTACAACTTGCCTATCATATGTGTTTAACTAGGAGTGACGAACCTAAATGGATCCAGAACATAGAAGAAGAATCATTACGGTTGTCTGATGCCGAATGTTCAATTTGGGTCAATGATATAAAAGGAGGTACTCTAGCTTCCCTAACTTATTATATGAATAAGCATAATTAATTACTTGGCTAACACGACCATGCATTGCACTGCATTAGTTAAGATGTGCATAAAAGGCATTGAAGTTACACCGTTTTGAGGAAGTGTTGTCATTGCGAAATAGGAAGTTAAAGTCGCGTGTGAGAGAGCTTTGATGTCAGAGCATGCATCATTACTTGCACCCCATTCTTGCATTAAAAAGACTAATTAGGAAGTTATTGTTATGATTACTTTATCATTACTGCTTGATTGACTTGATAACAGTATAACTTTTACCTTATAGAACCACAGAGTCGATCACTCACTCCCGCTCTGGGACAGTGTTTTAAAACACCAACCAAACTCTGACGTAGATATAGGTACAGATGACGTCTATGCTCTGGAGCAGGACTTCTTGGATAAGGAGGGGGAATTATCCTACTTCCAACTATCGGGCGGGTTGACGTAGACCTCGTGTCGATACGCAGGGATCACTAGGGCATCTGGGCTTAGTCGAATACTTTTACATATTCATTTTATTCATTTTGAAACATATATATATATATATATATATATATATATATTGTTTCATATATATATATATATTGTTTCATATATATATATATATTTTGCAAAAATATATATATATATATATATATATATATTATTAAGAACAATGAAGTCTAAAACATATCTATTTAAGTATGCAGGTGTTTCACAAATTTCCTCCAGAATATGAGTACGTAAGGTTCAATATATATATATATATATATATATATATATATATATATTGCATATATATATATATATATATATATATATATATATATATATTGAACCCAGTTACGTACTCATACTGCATACTTAAATAGATATGTTTTAGACTTCCGCTTGCTCAACTTAATTATATCCGGAGTATGATGTGTTGTTTAGCATAATCACACGCATGCTTAACTCATTAACATGAAAGAAATCTGAATATCATCATCCATACTGCATAAGTGATGTTCTGAATCTCGGGTGTAGAGCTTTCCTCGACCCCCAAAATTTAGGGCATTACATAGTCCTTCCTTCATTTCAGGAAACCCATGCTGCGGCTAACGCCATCCCAAAGGACGACATTATGGGTCAAGATGGTTTTCCCTCCTCTTTCTTCACTGAGTGCTGGTAAACTGTGGGGGAGGACATCCACAAAGTAGCCTGCTTCTTATTTGCAGGGGGGTTTGCTACCTAGAGCATTCGCTGCATCCCTGATCTGCCTTATTCCCCTACAGCTTCTAAATTTGCTGATTATCGACTGTTTAGCCTATGTAATGTGGTATATAAAATTTTGTCAAAAATCCTAGTAGCCCGTCTAAGCAAGGTTCTTCCAAAGATGATTTCCTCAAAGAAAGGGACATTTTTTCAAGGCAGATCTATCACAAAGAACATCGCGATGGCGCTGGAGGCAATGACAATCATGGACAGGAAATGGAGGGGTGGAAATATCATCCTAAAGCTAGACTTGGAAAAAGCCTATACCAGGGTGGACTGGAATTTTCTTAAGCAGGTTATGGCTCAATTTGGATTTAGCGATAGGTGGATTGCGCTAATGGAATCTTGTTAGGGCAACAATTGGTTCTTGGTCCTCATCAAAGGGGAAGCGGCGGGCTTCTTCAAATCTTCCAGAGGGCTTCGTCAAGGGGATCCTCTCTCTCCCAGGCTGTTCATCCTAATAGCGGAAGCCTTTTTCAGAAACTTCAAGCAATTGATTGTTGGAGGTTGGTGCAAGCCTTTTAAACTCCAAAGAGGTTGCTCACCAATCTCTCACCTATTATTTGCAGATGATATCCTGTTGTTTGTGAACAGGAGTTGGGAGTCGCTGCTTACAGTCAAGAGTTTTCTATCTTCCTTTTAAGAAGCTTCAGGTCAAAGGATAAACAACAACAAGAGTTGCTTCCCCTAGTCCAATAAGCCGACGGTGGGCAGGATCAGAAATATAGAGCAAATTCTAGGCTTCTCTAAAGCCAGAACGGTAGGCATCCAATACTTGGGAGTTTCCCTATTTAAAGGTAGAATTACTTAAGCAATATTTCAGGTCCTCATGGAAAAGATAAGCAGCAGAATTAGCGGTTAGAATGCAAGATTTTTGTCCTAAGCTGGAAGGTTGATCATCATCAAACATGTGTTGGGTAGCATGCCTCTTCACATCATGGCTACCGCAAATATGCCAGCCCAGGTGGTGGCCAATCTAGAGCGCAGGTTCGCCCACTTCTTTTGGGGCTAGGCTGAGGGAAAAAGAAAATGTTAGTGGATTGCGTGGAGCAAGATATCCAGGCCTATTGAAGAAGTAGGTCTAGGTGTTAGAAGGTTGAAAGAGGTGCTGACTGTGCTTCAAACGAAGATGGCCTAGAACGTTAAGTACGGGGAGAAGGGGGGTCCTTAGGTGTCCCATATGAGAGCTAAGCACCACAGAGACCTTGAGGATGCAAGCATGATCAGTGCATCTAGCCAGGCTTCACCCTTTTGGAAAGAAATCAGGCGTGCACTGCCTATGTTAGCCAGCTACATCCAATGGCAAGTGGGAATGGGTGGTCTGAATTTGTGGATAGAAATTGGACATGGCTGGGCCCCCTCCAGCAGCTCGTCATCAACCCCATCCTGGCTTCGCTGCAGTCATTGCAGGTGAGTGACTTCATTGGTCTATCTGGTCCCCTCCCTCCTTAGTGAGCTTATATCTACCCCAAGATACTCTGAACTTCATCTTCTAGGGAGGATTTGCTAAGTTTGAGGACAAGTTAGTGTGTTTATGGACACATGACCCAACCGAATCCTTTTCGACCAAGTCAGCCTGGAAAATGAGCAGAGACTCGTCCTCAGCTAGGTGGTGGTTCAACTGGATCTGGCACAGTAAAGTCCCTCCTAAAATGTCGTTGTTTCTTTGGAAATTGATGCAGGGAGCGACACTAGTGGACGTCAGAGTGCAGTCCAAAGGTATCTAGCTACCCTCTATATGCTCATTTTGTGACGATGCCAACATATCCATACCAGATCCGGAATTTATTTAACACCTTTTTCTAAATGGGCAGCTAGCCAGGAAGATTTGGCACCACTTCTCGGCTGTTTGTAGTATATCTCTCCTCCCACATCATTCGGTTGAAGACAGATTGATGCAATGGAAAAATGCAGCAACTCCCAACCCCCATCAGGAAAGTCATTCCCATCTGTTGGGAGTTATGGCGAGTTAGGAACGAGGCCAGGCATGATAACTGTCCCATGCTTGCGCCCACTTCCATTGCTCGAATCAAATGGTGGGCCATGTCCATCTTAGAGGGTAAGTCTGATTGCCTTAGGGAGCACGTCGGGGCTGGGCTGGGTATGTCGCCTCCTTCCAAATAGTTTCGCAACACGTAGATTGTTAAATGGGTGAAACCAGCTAGAGGTTGGGTAAAATTGAATGTGGATGGTTCGGCTAGTGGGAATCCAGAGCTACATATTCACTTGCTCGTCTGGCTACGGGGTGGGGATGAATAATAGAGCTAAACTTCGTGTTATATAAGATGACCTTATCTTGTGCCTGGAAAGAGGGCTTGACAGAATAGAGGTAGAAACAGATTCGAAGGTTGCGGCAGGCCTCCTCTCGAGTAATTCCAACACTCCATGGCAATGGAAACCTTGGGTCACAAGAATTAAGAATGTGGGGCAGATAACTACATTTGTGGTTACGGTTATCCAGAGGAAAGGGAATGGCTCGGCTGATGGCTTGGCTAAGGAGGATAGTAAGGGTGAGGTGACTATTGTTCTAGACCCCCTCCGGCCTAGTGTTCTTAGATAAGGTGGGGTTAGGATCTGTTAGAGCTAACCATGTGAAGATGTAAAGTTTTCCTTTTCCCCTTTGGTGGTCATACGTGGCTGCCTTTATGATAGGCACCCCTATTTTTTGTTCCAGGGGGGCACTCGAAGGCCCTATCGATGTAAAGCTTGCTTTTTCTATAGAAAGCTAAATTTTGGAAAAAAAAAAAGCTTTGAATTTTTATTTATTTATTTATTTTAAAAAAAGAAAGGAAAAAAATGAACCCGTTGTGTCTTGTTTTTACTATCCTTGGTTCCCCGAGGGGAAGCTATGTGGATTATTCATCATGTGAGGCGCACCTTTAATGTGGACCATCCATTATGCAAGGCCCAACTTCAAAGTCGTTGTCCATCATGTGAGACCCTCCTTGGGTGTAGGTCATTCCTCGCAAAGGGTTGATCTTTGATGTTGACCATCCGTTAGGTGGAGCCCACCTTGATATGGTCATTCCTCATGTGGGGCCCACCATCAATGATTATCCATCATGTGGGGCACACCTTTAATTTCAATTGCCCATCATGTAGAACCCACTTCTGATGTGGACCGTCCATCTTGTCGGCTTCACCTTCAAACTGTGCCATCCAATCATACTCATTATAAGGGGCTGACCTTTGATGTATACCATCCATTATGCAGGGCCCACCTTAATGTGGGGCATCCCATCATGTGGGGCCCACCCTCAATGTTCCCATCATTTGGAGCCCACGTTTGATGTGGACCTTCCATCCTATGGGCTCTACCTTTGAACTGGGTCACCCCATTTTGATTTGGGCCGTTAATTTAACATTAGGGGCCAACTTTTGATATGGACCATCTATGATGGCAGCTCACATTAATATGTGTCATCCATTATATGGGCCCATCTTTGGTGTGGACAGTCCATTATGTGGTCTCACGTTTGACATGGACAATCCATCATGTGGGGCCTCTTTTAATATGGCCATCCATCACATGGAAAAATAAGATAAGAGAGAGAGAGAAGAGGAAAAGTTAAAAGTTAAAAAGCTGAAAAAATTAAAAATAAAGGACGGGTAACATTTACCACGTATGTTACTTTTATACCAGCACTGGTCTAATTAACAAATTAGCTTATTAACTTTTATATGTTAAAAACGTTACTTATTAGGTGGTATTTAGATAGACCCTACATGTTCACTAACTTGAGGTTAGGATCATGGATTAATAATTTTTTTAAAGCCCTGACCACCACTAAAAAAGTTGAGCCACGATCTGGAGGTCCTGGCATAGTAACCATTTATACAACATTTCTACTAGAGCTTTGTGCATCCGCATGAATGGTTACATTCATTGCTTTAAAATTTGTCTTCTCATCCAACGTCTTAGGTTCCTTCATTTCAGCTCACGCAAAGTATTGTGTCTGGCATCTCTTCATCTCTGGCCATAGTAGCCTCTGAGGAAAGGGAAAGCAATGGATGGGTCATTTTTTTTTCTTTTTTTTTTTTTTTTCTTTTTTTTTTTTTTTATATAAATTTTTAAATCTTTTTATTCTTTTAACTTTCTTTGATTTTTTTTTTTCTTTGGGAACATTGTGGGGAAACCGTGGAAGCACACAGAGATAAATCAAACAAAGTATTCCAATGAACAACAAAGTTCAAACACAGACAAATTGAATTTTACGTATGAAAACTCGTGTGGGGAAAAATCATCGCGCAAAGCAATAATAATGCACCATGAAAGAAGAAAATTACAATAGATATATAGAGATTACCGATTTAAACAAGCCTCAAATCTTCCTCACAAGCCCAAGCTATGCCTTTGAAATCTTAGGAACAAATTAGAAAGCCCTCTCTATTTCTCAAATCCCAATTACACCTCATTATATAAGCTTCTATGAGAATCATAATCCAAATAGGAAATAGATCCCTCATGCAATTCTGCGTGCATGCTCGATAGTACCTTCGATGGCACTTCGATGGAATCGACAATCTATCGATGGCATCAAATACCTTCGATGTCATTAAGTAAAATACAAAAATATTTCAATAATAAAACATGAATTTTCTGAGTTTTTCCGATGGCATTGAGCACCTGTTCGATGGCATCAAATTATGCTCGATGGCATCATGCATTCTATCAATGGCATCGACAAACACTATTACTTATATATATATATATATATATAGAGTCTTGCTTCCCTGCGCACCTACGCACGTGCGCACCTTTGCACACGTGCCATGGGTGTCTAATCTGAACGGTCCATGTGATGCAGAATCCCATGAAACCTTATATAAAAAATTTTCGCCTCGATCTAAAATTCTAGTGGGCCATAGCAAAGAGAAATGCAAATCAAGAGAGGAAACTGTTTTCATTTTTCATGGCCCATCAAAGTTTTAAATCAAAGTAAAACTTGGGCTTGGGGGGTTTCACTAGGTGTTGCTTCACATGAACGGTTCAGATTTTGGATCCACATCACTTATGATGGGTTCTCCCGTGTGTATATATATATATATATATATATATATATAAAAGTTTGTACATATATATGTAAACAACGAACTGGTTCGCTTATCAAACCAACTTTTAAAAAAGTAGCTCATTTCCGTAAGTTAAAAAAGTTATATATATATATATATATATATATATATATATATATATATATATATATATATATATATTAGGTGTTGGATAGGGTTCAGTTTGCATTACTGGCTCGCTCATTCCACGTCGCAGAGATGAGTCATGTGACCCGAGCGAAGGCCTGGGTTGCCTGGTTCTTAAAGTGGAGGGCACCACGTCGGGCTGGTTTCACAGAGCAGCTATCACCTCCCGCACTCGACAGTGGAAAGAAAACGAGTCGGTGCTAACTCGAGCCCAACTCACCCACAAGGCTGGACTCAGTCGGACCACCATCTTTTAAAAAAAAATAATAATAATAAAAATAAAGTTATATATATATGTGCAAGGGACGTGTAGATGGATGGACAGTGTAGATGCAAGGGACGTATATCACAATGGGCCCTACAGTTAGCGATGCATCAACCTCGGTGCATCCGGGATTCACCCGAACCGCGTCCCCAATGGAATGTCGCCATCTTAAACACACGTGGCAGTCAACCGAATCACCTTACGATAATACAATCCTTGGAGGGAGGTTTTGGTAGATATTCCTGGGTTTTCAGTTTTAACAAGTGGGGCCCACCGATAGATAATCCTGACCATTTTCCTCCTGCATCACATGGCGGATGGACCATGTGAGGAAATTCACCCAGGAGATGCTAGCCACTGACCTTGGGACTTTTTGAAGTCCAACGTTGGATATTGATGGCCCACTCTTCAACAATCTACCCAATGGAGTAAATTATAACTTTTCTACGTATGCGTTTCAGATCAAATCATAGGAAAGATCTTTTTTTTAAAAAAAAAATGCAGATGCCTGCGTTCAACTTAAAAGCTCTAAAGATGGGTGGCTAGGATCTTCCAATCTAAGTATTTTTAGGACCATGGTCCATCCACTGTGGGATGCTGCAATCCAATGGTCTGGATTACGAAACTAGATTCCTGATTGTCAGGAGTAAAATCCGAATAAACTGTCCATCACCTTGAGATATACATATAGGAATTGTAGCAAGCGGATTGGGTGGTGGTTGGGCGCTGTGGGGCCCACCATAACACACATATATATATATATATATATATATATATATATATATATATATATATATATATATATATATATATATATATATAGGTGTTATCCAAACGGTCCCTAAATGTTCAGTAACTTGAGGTTAGGATCATGGATTAATTTATTTTGGAACCTTAGTTGGGCTACAATCTAGATGTCTTAGCCTAGGAGCATTCATGCTACTGGTAAGCTTTTTGTGCACCGGCATGAATGGTTATATTCACTACAGTAAACATTTTCTTCTCATGCTACATGGTAGGTTCTTTCTCTTCATCTCACGCAAAGCACCGCATAATTACCATTCCTTTCATGTCAGAATTGTGTCCTCCCCCGTGAAAGGGAAAGCAACGTGGTGGCTCTTTTCTTTTCTTTTCTTTTCTTTTCTTTTTCTTTTTCTTTTACTTTTCTTTTTTTCTTTTTTTAACTTTTTTTTTTTTCCTTTTCTTTTTTCAAGAACATAAGCTACTATTACAGTGGCGCTCATCAAACGAACTTATGCTATAAAAAAACTTATTAACTGGTATCCAAGCTGGCCCAGGATGATTACAGTTATGATCGTAGATTAAATTATTTTAGAGTGTTGGTCACTATTTGCATATCTTGGCCTGGGAACATTCATGCAACTTGCACTCGAGCTTTGTGCATCCGCATAAATGGTTTTATTAGCTCCTATAAATATTTTCTTCTCATGCAACATGTTATGTCCTTTCTCTTCAGCTCACGTAAAGCACGGCATCCTTCCTTCGCGGAAAGGGGAAAAGATGGAGGGGGCTCCTTTTCTTTAATTTTTTATTATTTTTATTATTTTTTATTTTTCTATCCTTACTCCTGCTCCGGTGGTAGACTCCTCCTGCTCCGGTGGTAGACTCTTAGGAGTCTCAACACCCGGTTCAGGGTTCGAGTATACGTCCCACTAAGCGTGAGTGTGTGGGGGTGTGTGTGTATTTTTTTTAATTTTTACCATCAATCTAGCTGGACGGGTAATTTACAATCTGCGCAAAATTGTATTGTCTCCATTTGTAGGACATGTAACTCATCCAATACGTTGATCCTAGGGTGTTGATTAGATAGAGTAAAATCAGACCAACTACTCATCCGGTCGGTTTCAAATCGGATCCATTGCTGTCGATATCTTTCTTCTCTGCAGACACATTCAGATTGTTTCCATTTCGGCATTATATATTCTTGATGGTGGAATTCACCTATCAGGAGGGTTCATACAATCGGCACGTGTGCAGTTATGCATTTGTTGGACCACAAGTCATTGTCCATCTAGTTGCATAAGCTAAGCCTCAGTGACGCTGCGACTGTGGGGCCACATTTATGTATGTATTATGTATCCCCTCTGTCCATCAGTTTTTTCAGATCATTTTAGGGTATTTTAATTTTATTATTATTATTATTATTATTATTATTATTTTTTAAGCATATCCAATTAACAGGTGGCATTATTATATAAAAAAAAAGAAAAAAAAAAAAGCATATCCAATTATCAGGTGGACCATACCATCACAAACAGTGGTGCCCGACTATTATGCGAGACCCTCCTTTGGTGTAGGTTATGCTTTGCGAAGGTTGACTTTTGATGTTGACCATTCATTACGTGGAGCCCACCTTGATATGGTCATCTCTCACATGGTGGCATTAGGGCCATCGGAGCGGCGTCCTTCAGATCAAACAGGTACAGGTTGGGATATTTCTGTCAAACGTCTTCTCGGTATTGCTGAAATCAAGATTGAAAATCTTCTCCAGCTTAGCCATGTGCTCCGCCGAAGCCTTAAAGGCCTCCATGGCTACTGCTTCTCATACAGGAATTGAGGTCTCGACCTCTGCCAACCTGGCCTACACATCGGTCGTTTGACTCCCTGCCCCAATAAAACAGGATTCCACTTTAGCGACATGGGCTGCCAACTAAGCCTTCCTTCGCTGCTCCGTGGCCAACAAAACAGTATTTGAGGCCTTGTCCTCCTTGGTGATCCTCAAGGCCCCATGGAGGGGCTTAGCCTCTGCCTCAACAAAGGCTGCCACCTGGGCATCTGAAGTCACTTCCAGCTCCGCAACCTTGTCCTGAGTCTCCGAGCTGCCTCTTCAAAGCTTAGCTAGACTATAGTAGGTAGAACCCCGATAGTGCTCTACAAGCAATAAATAAAAGGGTCAGGTAACATAAATAACAAAATCTAAAAAAGAAAACAACAAGTCGATCGACATTATTACCTTGATCAACATGGACGCTATCACACCTAGTAGGGGCTCAGGCTGTAGGGAAAGCATCGAATCGACCTCCTCCTCATACACAGTAGCGGTCCCAATGAGCCAACACCACCATGTGACAAATGAGGAGTCTGGGAACTGTTGACCCTGATATCTCTGTCACCTCAAGGTTCTGCCGTCCGGAGGCGCTTCCATCAACTATCTCTAGCTCCATAGTTGTAGCGGCCTTTGCCCCTTCCTGCTCAGCACGGACAGGGGATGACTCAATGTCAACAACCTCCCTTGGGGGGGGGGGGGGGGATGCATGCGGAGAAGCACCCTAGGTTGAACCATCTGAGGCAACTTCCTAGAGCATACCCCATTTACAACCTTCATAACCACTACTTTCGCCCTGACTAATCAATGATGGAGATTGGGAGCGTCTACCAACGACTTTCTCTCTTTTGTGAGGGATGATCCCTTGCTTGGTCTTTTGTGCAATCTATCTAGAAAGAAACAGGTACATGTTCAACGCGAGGCTTGTGAATGGGAACCATACAATCTCCAAGGTGCTTCATTGAATTCATACCATCAACCCCTCCTTTCCTTGTCCAAAGCCCGATAATCTTTCATACCAGCTGACACTTCAGACCTTGGGAATTAAATCAGACCCCCAACATGGTAAGGGCCATTGGTCGTTAGGTGTATCAGGTCCGATGAGGGTTGGGTGAAGATAAATGTGGATGGCTTAGTTCGAGGGAACCCCAGGCAATCTGGGGACAAGGGTATTTGCAAAGGGAGAGGTAGGGACTTTCTCTTTAACTTCTCCTCAAGCTATAGATTCAGCACAAACTTCAAGGCCGAAGCTAGGGCACAGTTGGATGGCCTTACCATGGTCATGGCGAGAGGCATTTCGCGAATCGTTATGGAGAGTGATTCTAAGAGCTTGGTGGGATTACACGAACAGGATTGCACCCTAGGGTGGGTCTTCTGGTATGTCTGGGCTTGAGTTTCACACTTTAGAAGAAAGGTTAGTTTAAGGATCTCTTTTTCACCTAGAGAAACAAATAGAGTGGTAGATGGGCTAGCCAGATTTGGAGGCAAATCCCAACAACACTAAAATTTTCATTATTCCCTTGAACTCCCTTTTTCTATTTGGGGAACTCTCCTCTTAGACCGGGTGGGTCTAGGTGTAGTCAAGATGGGATGACTGCAATCCCAAGTCTATGCATCCATTCAATTGGTGGGGCCATCCCATCGGGTTCAAAGGTCTCAGAAGCGGTAGCAGTTTGGTGGGTTTACTAGCAGTCATTTTGTTTTATTTTTTTGGTTTTTTTTATTTTTATTTTTATTTTTTGTTTTAAAAAAATTTAGTGTCTTCTCGGCATCTCTGAAGGCCGGAGGGTTGGTATAGGGACAGTTGTCTTTAAGCTTTGGCTTCGAATATATGATAGGCATGGCCTCAAATTGGCCCATCCAAATGATTGTAAAGCCTTTCCAAACTTAGGTGGTCTGCTACTACCTTTCTTTATAATAATAATAATAATAAAAAGCACTACCTTTGCTTATTCAGCCAGGCGAGGAGCCTCATGGGCAGACTCCATCACCAACCTACCCATACCGATCTCCGAAGCCTCAACCTCGGGAGCCCGTCGGGCTTATGATGAGGGAGCATCCTTCCTAGTGGAGGGGAGCTTCAGCTTCATCGGCTGAGGGCGATTGGCTGTCTCTACAAAAATAGTTAAAAAATGATTAATGAATAGAAAGAAACCGACAACCTTTGAGGTTCTACTAAAATGAGACATACCTACCAACTCGGCCACTAACAAGGCGACTTACTCCAACAGAGTCAGAGTGATCAACTTCCGATAGTCTCGCTGGACTACGGGACACTCTCGGGCGATATTGACCTTGTACACATGGATTGTAGAGAGCTGGGGCTGACACCGAGTGAGTGTTGCCAAAAGAGATGACCAGCCATGTAAAAAAGCTACAAAAAGGGCAAAACATAAATAAGATACACCAATCAGAAGCTATAACTCAAGTTCTGGACATGGGGTTACAAACTGGGTGGGAACTTGAGACCTCAACTTGTCAGTTCCACCGCTGGGCCTCCCACTCTCCTGTAGCAAAGAAACACATGTTCTTCCATCCCTTATTTGAGGAGGCTTATTGGTAATAATGGCCTGTCCCTTGCCTGGCCACAACGAAAAATAATACTAGCCGATAGAGCCCAGGCTGCTCTTAGCTTGGTATAAGTGCAAAAGCTCATCTACAGTAAGCTCGGCGTGGTTAAGCTGGTACTATAAAATATAGCATCCAAAGACAACTTGCCACATGTTAAGGTTAAGTTGTCTTGGGGCAAGCCTTAAGTGATGCAGTAACTACCTCATCACAGGGTGGAAAGATAGCCGCAAGCTGCATGAAAAGAAAATAGGGTAAAGGGCTATTTCCCCTCAGGAGGATTGCCCGGAAGTTCTCGGACTTGGGGTAGCCTGTAAGGTCCTGGATTGCAGGGACCGAGTAGGTGTTCGGCTCCCAAATTCCCGACTGCCACTTATGCCCAACTGGGGTTCAAATTTTACATAATTTGTTTATTTTATAAGCAATGGAGAAATAAAGTGGACTATGCAACATAAATTAAGACAAAAATAATAAACTTATGTGTAATTAACATGCAGTAAACGCTTCTAGCAAAAGGTAATGTAAGTAAGCATAAGGGATCATGTCTCACAAAATGTATATATAATCCAAAAAATGAACTAATCCCTGCCCTGGGCCCCGTCACTAGTTCTAAGGTGGTCTACGGGAATCCGCCAAAGATCTGGAAGTATGACAACTCTTCCTTCTCATCCACGCTTGCTCCATCAAGCGCGTCGAGCTTCGTAATCCCTACATCTATGACAGGTTCTGATTGGTGTTTTAAAATACCGTCCCAGAGTGGGAGTGAGTGATCAGCTCAATGGGTTCCATTAGCAATAAGTTACATATATCATCAATTCCATAAACGAAGTTAGTAAAAAGCATTCAAGCATAAGTTCTTAATTACTCTTATTAATGCATATACATGATATCATGTTATAATGCATGCCTTTACCATCCAACACTCTCTCGAGTGACACCATCTAACGTTCACAATGCCCAACACTCCCTCAATGCGATCTCGACTACTGAGTCGCCATCCTAACTAATATGATGCAATGGTGAGCATGTTAGCCATGTGGATTAGTTACATGCATTCATCCAGCAGTTTGGAGAAATTGGGACACCCTAATAGATCAATACCCTATCCTGATCACGCGGCTCAGGAGGCCGTGACTATCTTGCGCTCATGATCCTTGACCTAATTGGGTTTGCCACTCCTAATTAAAGCATACAAAGAACAGTTGCAAGATAAAAATCTTACTCGCGGTCACTACGGGGAGGCTCGTCGCCCCAGCATAGGCCGACAACTCAACCATAGTGTCTCATTCCACCATGCTTAGCTCCTGAGACTTATGGGTCGCAAAAAGCTAGTTATCAATGGGCTCAAAAGGACGTACAGTGGCTCAAGTTCAAACAAGCATGTGCATACATGGTTAACGAATATGGTCAGTTAGCTGATGAGTTAATTTGTCCCTTCTAGACGAATTACGAATCGTACGACATTGGGAGCAAGCGTCCCGCGTAGTCCGACTACTGCCGACTATCTGTATTTTGACTAACTAGGTCAGATTGGTCCTTGGATGACCCTACCAAAGGGGCTGCCCACACCGGTTCTGGAGTTGCTAGCTAACCCGATAAAGGTGCAGTGCATTTTTGAAACATGTCAAAAAAATTACAATCTACTTGTAGTTGTGAGGAATTTAAACATACATAGTAATACAATACAATCATTCGTCATCATAGCAGTTTATGAATTCTTTAATTGCAAGGGAAATTCTACATGAGCATGTGAACAAGTCCTAAATCACTTAAAATCATGGGGAAATGGTGTACAATTCCTAATTACAGGGAAATTGAACATGTATGGGAAGAATTTAGCAGTTTATCTTCTCAATTCATGTGTATAGGGGATATACAACAGAAATTTCCCTATTTATTTCAAAATTGGGGATGTGTCATACTTAGATTTTTATGGTAAACATGAAATCAGGCAAAGCAAGTATTGGGATGGTTGAAAATCCAACACTTCTTCCCTAATAAGGATTTATTCACTCAACACTTCTAATATACTATCATGCCCCATGCAAGTGACAAGCAAAGCAAGATCTACAACCACAATCACTAAATTTCATCCTAGGTTTGACAAACAGCCATATATAAATAATGGTCTGCACCTAGGGATGGTTGATGGCTTGCGGAGTCGCTCTTAGGGTGCTTGTCTCGTGAATTTGTGCGTCGAAGCCCTGTGTCAATTTGATTTGCATGTTAGGGTACATGCAAATGACTCAATGTGCTAAAATCTAGAAAAAAGATGGGGTGGATACCTTTTGATTGCCAGCAAAGCACTTCTAAGGCGGTTCAGTTGTGATCTCCGGCGTGAGGTTGTGGTAGGAGAGGGAATTTTCCCAATTCCCATCTCCTTGGATCTCTCTCCCTCTTTACTCTCTCTACTCTCTCTCTATTCTCTCATTGCTACTTGCAGGAAATTCATATGGGAGTGTGGGAGTTAGTTCAGTTGGCCCTTGGGAGGCTAGTCCTAATGCATATACCCATAATGGGCGCATTTCTAGTCCCTGGGGTTGTCCCAGTGGCCGCGATCTATGCTATGGAATAGGTGTCCCATAGTTAGATGAAGGATTGTCGTAAGTTTGGTGGCAAACGGATGAGTCAATTGATTACATGGGCCTAATTTGGGATCAACGGTCACCATTATTCGATCAGGAGTCAGACTTGATGGACAAGAGTGGGGAAATATCCCTGATCTGTGGTTTGAGTTTGAATAAAATCTAACAGTCAGAAAGTCATAATTCGCTATCTTAGCAGCGGGGCCAATTATTTAAATTTTAGGTTTTCCGGTTTTAGACATTAGAGAATCGCGCCTTTCAAGTGCTGACTTGACGATCCAAGTTGCATAGTTTAAGGAATCTTTAAGGTTTACCATCCGCAATCGACCTCAAGTCCAGTGAGGCCCATAATTTCCTGTGGTTTCAAACTTATTGGACCTTTTATGGGCATTACATGGCCACTACAGTCTATCACAATGTGTAACTAGGTAAATCGGCGCTACGACCCATGCCCGACCCGAACACAGTTAGGCTTGTTCTCATTGACGACTTAATTTATCCTAACTTATTGATAATGGCTCTCGTACGTGTGCACAATGTGACTGTCTAGTGTGGTCCTATGACGGTTCCGCTATTGGACGCCACACTGTTTGGCCTGGGTGTTGCATAGTCATAGCCCTATTGAGTCAAGGATCTGCAACTTTGACCAGAGGGCAACCAGATCCCTTGACCAAAGCATGGAACCAAAGGATCTAATGATGGGGTCGGTCCGTGAGAAGATGAAAAAACTGCCTCTGTTCAAGGCAATAGAACCTCCTTATCTTGAGCGCCATCACTAGAGTTGTCCCACTTGACGACGCTGCTAGCCTAGAATCCACAGTATCATGAATGGATTCCCCGTGAAAGTCCCCTAACACAGACATATCCCTAAAACCTTCTAAAGACATGGCAGCAAGGGAAGGAAGAAGAAGGGGCAGAGAAGAAAACGTACCGGAAAATGACTAAGTAACCGGACTATCCACTCAGTGAACTTGGAAGGAAAAGGAAGAGAAATGAGGTCGACACAGCTAAGACTTCGCAAAAGGAAGAGAAATGAGGTCGACACAGCTAAGACTTCGCAAAACCAGTGAGAGACAAATTTTTTTTTTTTTTTATAAGAATCACGAAAGCAATGCATTCAATGCTGACACTACTTGCGAAGACATGAAAGGATGCCTCGACATGCAATCTCCTCCACGTGGCGATATGGGGTTTGCTCAGGGCCCGCATTAATGAAGCAATGAAAGGTGTCCTTCTATGAATCGCCCGAAGGCGAAACGATGCTCGCTACTTGGTGCACATCTCCTCGTATGAAACCACTGTCATAATATCTTCATTAATACATCAATTCAAATCTGCTTACTTCTCAAGTTCATGAACATAGAGCTCGAAAGTAGGGGGCAACTGTTATGGGTAAAATCGAGATGACCTGACGTATGAGACACATGGAAAAAAGGCAATCAGAGCAGATCCTCTGAGCTACTAAAAGGTTAGAGAAGATAAGTTGAGCAAGAAGACTCTCATCAATAGAACCTCAGACAACGACCTTGACCTCAAATGCTAACCTCGACCTTTGATGCCAACATTAGGCTCAGATGCTAACCTCAAGCTCGAATGCCGACATCAGGCTCTGAATGCTCTGAATGGAAATCTATAGAGAATCTCACACCATTTGTGAGTAGGATGGTCAAGCAAGATCTCAGCCAAATATCACGCAAATTGAGACATAATTAGAGAAATACTTGAAAACATATTCCAACTCTAATACAATTCCCTCCAGCATCTCTACTCAGATACGGAAGTTGCCTAATAATACTTATAAATATATCACCCCAGTCAAGGGAAAGGTACACAACTATCACAATTCTACCACGCCAATTTTGAGTCCATATACCTAACTTATGTATCAGAGGGTCATCGGTCACAACCGACACTCTCGGTGTATCCTTGTTCTTCATTAAAATACAGGTACCCAATGACTAATAGGAGGTGAGTCAGGGTCGGCCAAATTCCAGCAACAACTATAATGACATCCATTTATAAATCATTATATAAAATTCATGTCAGTGCTCACCCCTCAGAGTGACAGTTCCCCTTAAAGTGCACTAGCTCACCCTCGGCCATGCTATCCATATATAGTGGTGCCTCCTCAGCCACTGTTCGCCCATGGTTCACCTCATTTCTCCATGGTTTGGACATTATCACGTGTTGCATGCACCACAGATCTATGAATGTTCCGCCTGAGTGCTAGTGCATGCCCGTGGACATCTTCTGTATAGGAGAGGCAACGCAGGAATTTCTAAATGCCAGTGCCCAATGGGACCCGTGCATACTCTAGATAAAAGGGAAGATGTAGGTGCGGGTGTAGAAAATTGGAAAAAGGTGTTCAAGGTCATTTTTGTCGCAAAAATTTTAAAAATATGTTTCATATATAAAAAATAAGTATTTAAAAGGTGGTGTTAATTTGTTGATCCAACGAAATCTTGGGTCTATTTTGGTAAAAGGTCCATTAAAACTCAGGGCACAGGAAATCTCTCTGCCCTCGCCACTGAAGATCTACCACTCGAATGAGTAAAGCAGCTCATATATTAGCGGAAAAGGTGGCACAAATTCATTCGCCGTGTACGATAGATTTTCAGAAGAGTTTCTGTTTCCAACATTTGGACCTTTTTTTATATGGACCAGACTGCAGGTTCATGTCTCAGGACATTTAAAGAACGGGACCCACCTGATGACTAGCTTGATTCTCACTACTGAGGTGCCATGCGGGGTGGTATTCCATCTATATAAGGCTTACTTCCCTTGGCCATTTAAAGACGAGACGATTGTATTTTAATCTTTGAAAAGCTTTGTTTTGCATTTGCTTACCCTCCATATACCTTTCCAAGGCCAAAAAACCCACGATTTCCTGGTATGTTTTTCCCTTTCTAACCTCTGATTTTTCTCTTAATTTTCATCCTGTACATCTTTATTGTTGCACAGTAGTCTCTCTTCTAATTAACATTCTCGGGGCTATAAACCTAGAGCTTTTTACTTGCCGAGCTCCCAGTGTGTATATTGCAGATCATCTACATGCTACTACAAGTGCCATAGTGGCCAATGGGCTCGATTTTAGAGCCGTCCTAAAGGGTTTTATTATTATTATTATTATTATTAAAAAAAAAAAAAAACTGAAATTTCTTCTGCTTCCCACTATTTAGATGCATTTAGCCGAAAGATAAGGTCAGTCTAATTACAAGGTGAGCCAAATCAGTAGCTGCAACATAGTTTTTCTAAGACCTGCATGTTTATTTAATACCTTGGCCACAGGATGTGTTGACCGGCCTGATTTTTGCCACACATGAATCACATCGAGGGACCCAACCGATGGATAGGTTGGATCTTGCACTAACGTTGACAACCGGCACATATATATGACGTGTGGTAGGCAGCATTCGGCAACTGGCACCAATAACACACACACACATATATATATATATATATATATATATATATATATATATATATATATATAGAGAGAGAGAGAGAGAGAGAGAGAGAGAGAGAGAGAGAGAGAGAGAGAGGGATGGTACTATGAGGACCTCATGGGTCCCCACCGTAATGTGTGCTGTTGATGTTGTTCCCTTTAGTTTATGGGATATCCCAAAAATCAACCGTATAGAGAATTGGTGGGTCATACGATCTAAAACCATGGGAAGACATGCCTAAAACATATAAAGTACAGAGTGGAAACCACTTGAGTTTTGGATGCAGCTGAAAGTTGGTCTGACACCTCATCCAAGTGGGACATGGACAATGGATGGGATGGATTTGTGAACCACATCTGGTGGGCCCAATAAATGATTATGAATGTTTTAATGGGAAGGTAACCCCTCTCAACTGTTGTATGTGTTATGGCTCACCCAAGTCATGGATTGGCTAATTGTTTTTGAAGCCTGTGGCCCATCATGGATTGGTGCATCTGACTGATCGTGTAGATGTTCGAAACACGTCACAGTGGGAGTCTACACAGCTTGCCATCATGGGAAGTTCCCATGAGGTCCACCTCATAGTACCATATATATATATATATATATATATATATATATATATATATATATATATATATATATATATATATATATAATAGTCATGCTTACCTGCACACCTACGCGCATGCGCACCATTGCTGCCCACCATTGCACACATGTCATTGGTGTCTAATCCGAATGGTCCATGTGATGTGGAATCCCATGAAACCTCAAGGGACAAATTTTCACCTTGATCTAAAATTCTGGTGGGCCATAGCAAAGAGAAATGCAAATCAAGGGAGGAAACTTTTTTTCATTTTCCATGGCCTACCAAAGTTTTAGATCAAAGTAAAAATTCAGCCTTAGAGGTTTCATGAGGTGCTGCTTCACTTGGACTGTTCAGATTTTTAAGTCACATAACATATGATGAGTTCTCAAAAAGGTTCGCACAAGTTTTATGCAAACCGATGTGCAACAAAGCATTCGGCTACACATACACACTATGAGGTCAACCCCACGGAAACTTTCCATAGGGGTGAGTTGTGTGGGCCCCACTGTGATGTATGTCAAACATCAATACCGTGTGTTTGATAGGTCTCTTTTGGTTACAAGATATCCCAACAATCAGTCATATACGAAACTTAAGTGGCCCTACCATCTAAAACTATGTGAAGACATTCCAAAATATATAAAAGCACTTTTTGGATACGGAGGAAATTAAAGTTGGTCTAACCCCTCATTCAAGTGAGACACACACATCTCGGTGGGCTCAAAAATAATTATGAATGTTTTAATGGGAGGGTAACCCCTCTCAAATGTTGGATGTGGTGTGGCCCAACCAACTGATGGATTGACTTGATTTTTAGCCCCGTGGTCCACCATGGAACGTTGCATCCGATTGATGAGGTAGATGTTTGACATACACCACGATGGAGCCCACATAGCTAGACCTCATGGGAAGTTCCAATGAGGTCGACCTCATAGTACCATTTCCCACACACACAGGCGCATATATATATATATATATATATATATATATATATATATATATATATATATATATATATATATATATATATATATATAAAACTTCCCATGATGTCAAGCTATGTGGGCTCCATCGTGATGTGTTGAACATCAATACTGGGCATTTGATGAGTCTCCTATAGGTTATAGGATATCCCGAAAATCAGCTGTATATGGAACTCAAGTTGGCCATACCATCTAAAAATATGTTAAGACATGCCTAAACATATAAAATCACATTCTGGGGCCCACCTGAATTTTGGATGTGGCTGAAACTTGGTCTGACCACTCATCTAAGTGGGACACACATAATAGATGGGCTGGATTTGTGAACCACATCTCAATGGGCCCAATAAATGATTATGGATGTTTTAATAGGACTTTTATACAGTGTGGCTTGATTTTTAAGCCCTTGGCCCACCATGGAATGGTGCATTTGGCTGATGGGCTAGATGTTCGACACACATCACATGGGGCCCACCTCATGAGAAGTTCCCATGAGTTGGACCTCATAATACAATTTGTGTGTGTGTATTGAACATACACCCAACACACGCAGGCACACTCACACTACAATGGGTGCTCGACCCCATGACCTCATGTCAAAACTCTTGTGAGGCTGGCTGGCCTAAAAGAACTATGTCATGGACTTAAATTTGACCAAGAATTTACTTCGTATGTAATAAATTCTTAAAAAAAAAAAACAAAAAAGTAATAAATTCTTCACAAGAATTGACATATGGAACTGGAATCATCACAATACCTTTTACCCCTTTGGCTCTATACATCTCTAAAAATCAAGAAAGAATTACAATAACTTACAATATAAAGTAAACAAATACCAAAAAAAGCAACCTCATCCAAACACTACGGTTGCTAGCTTGTCGGATATCAAGCAGCTACTAATTTCCTTCAGAAGTTCATCCATTTTCCAAAAATATTCATGCACATTTGTGGCTCACTTGAGGAGTGTGATACCAAAACTTTTGGTAAACTGCCCAATGAATGACCCAGATCATAACACGTGAGCCATCTGAAAGTTAGAATGAGACCATGAAGGGTAGTTGCTAGATGGGCCCCGGGTTCTATGAAAACCGTATGCTAAGTCGATATGCATCTCTGCACATGGTGACAAATTGCAACTTGGCAAGTATAGTTTACCAGGATGTGGAAGATGATACCATGGAGCTAGAAGAAGCGAAATATTGTAGAGCCACCTCGCAGCTGGACACGGGGGACAGTGATGTATCAATCGGGTCAATCCATGTACTGGCTGGCCTACTATAGGTAAAACCTATGGGACAATCCTACCCATTACTTCATGGTTTATTCTCCATGCTAGGGTTATTGATGTAAAGCGGATCACAGAAAATTTCATTACCAAGATGGACCAGAGAAGGCTGGATTGGATCTTGAAAGTGACCAGAACCGACAAAACCCTAAAAAAGGAGTATCCCATGAACCGGAATGAGTTATTCGACCTACCATATATGATTTTAGGGTAGGAGAAACTACTTTAGCTGAATTTACGAGATTCCATAGATCGACGTTCAAAATCCTTTTTAATTTCGTTTTTACTATTTATAATAAGTTTTAGTTCGATCATAACTAATTATCCTTTGAGCTTTAGGAGTAGTGCCCAACATGAAAATGGCTTAGAAAACTTTACGAGAATAACATGGTTAGTCCAAATTGGACACTTACTATTTTTGGCCAAAAATCATGAAGTCTAATATGAATCATGACCGTTTATAAATAATAAACTTACTATTTATAGTAGTCACGAATTTTAGGGAGTTTGATTCTGAAACTTCTTCATAGGTTTTGTATCAGTGTTGAAAGGGTTATAAATTCGTTTTTATCAATAAATCAATAAAATTTTCAATTTCTTAGAATTTATTTTTACTTTTCTTATTTTCACTCGTGGATTTGAGAAATCTCTATGAGGAGTCCAGATTAGCTCCGTGGATTCGGAGTAGTTACCCCCCTGAGGAAGATGGTGATCAGCCTCATCACATCCATCCTTATGTCGGTTATGGTCCCAGAAATGATGGATAGGATTGGGTGCAAATAGTGGTCCATGTGGGATTTTGAAAATTTGTTATTTTTGCTAAAACAAACGTATGTTGCTGTGCTGCTACATCTGGCAAAGTCTAGTGGCCTGTTGTTCTCGATTGTGGCTCTCTGCAGTTTCTATCTCTGCTTTTTCATTTTTGCAGGCTGTTTCTCAGATATGTGATGATGGTCTTCTGTGAAGATGTTTCATTGGATTGCTCGAAGTGGTCAGCCATTTAGTCGTAGCTCAGTCTGTAAATAGTTTTTATTTTTCTCCCTTTTGTATAGGGTCATATGATAGGCTGCCCTCGGGATTTTGACCCGAGCTGCTGCCTAAATGTAATTAGCCTTCCTCCTTTGTGAATAAAAGTTCCTGTTTAATTTAATTTTATTTATTTATTTATTTTTTTAAGTAATCTATAGCTTTTGTTATGTTTTTCAGAGAGGAGAGAGCAAGCATGACGAGTCGAGGAGGAAGTGATTTACCAACATTCGAAGGATGGCTCGATAACTATCCAGTTGGTGTTAAACGTGCCGGGGAAAAGCTCTTCAATTGCTTTAAAAATCCAAAGACCGGAGTCATTCGTGTCGAAGGGTTTTATGGCGTGGGGGGATGGAGGATCGTCGAATATGCAGCTAGGAAGGCAAAAGACTCTCATCTCTTTGATGTACAGATACCTGTGAAGGTATTGCAAAGGGATTTCAGCCCTACGAAGGTGCAGATGGAAATTGCATTCCAGTTGGGGTTGACAGCTGCTGGTAGTACTGAGGACGAAATGACCTTAAAGTTTTTAGAAGTCGGACATGAAATCTATAACTTTTTTAGGGGACGAAGGTTCTTGCTAATGATAGGAAACACATCCGAGTCCATCGACATGGAATCCATTGGAGTTCCATTTAGAAGCTCAAGAACATACGATTCCAAGATCGTTTATGTAGGCTTTGGGGATTATTATAGCACGAGGGACGTGACCATCAAGCTGGAGGAGTCGTTCATAGACGTGTTACGCGAAGAGGCCACTAATGTGGCCTATTCTCCCAATGTTAAGGGATGTTTTGCTCCCGACGCAGTCCTCAACTGTTTCTTCTACCTAATGTTATTCTGTGAAGAGGGATGTGAAGTAGAATGGCTGACAAGGTATTGGATGGCAGAGGGATTTATTACTCGAGGCGGGATGGAAGAAGATGACGAGTGGAGGCTTCAGCAGAAGAAGGTGGAGGCACTATTGAGAGAACTCGAGGACCATTTCATGGCATACTACAGGAGTAACAAATGGGGACTTTCATCAAGGATTCGTATGGCATCTAGAGATCTAAAAAGTTCTTCAACTCATGATAGATTTTGGAGTGAAAGTTCACTGCCGAGAGAGATTTGTGAGTGGGAAAACATTCATAGGATGAATGTATTGGTATGGGAGAAAGAAACATACCTTCCTCCTCCTGCTCCTAATTGCCCCAAACTCTCCACTTTAATTTTTACAGTAATTTCATGTGGTTACGGTCGAAAAATCATCATACCTGACCCCTTCTTTGAGCAAATGCAGGGCCTTCGAGTCCTCGTTCTTAACCAGCTAGATAACAAATTCCTGCCTCCCTCTATTTCTTGCTTGCACAATCTCAGACTTCTGATAATAGAAGGTTGGGAAAAGTTAGAGTCTCTCCCCTCTTCCTTCCAAGCTCTGCACAAGCTTGAGTTCCTTGAAGTTTCAAAATCTCATTCTTTGGAATCAATACCGTATGAGTGCTTTATACAGATGAACAACCTTCGATTTCTCTCTCTCGAAGGAAAGAAAATCAGATCACTGCCTTCCTCAGTTTCCAAGCTGTGCGCACTCAATGAACTCAAGTTGACAAGCTCTGACTCGTTAATGGAACTGCCAGATGAGAGCTTCGAGTGTATGCAGCGGCTTCAGGTTCTTGACTTGAGCAATAGTTCTAATCTGAAATCCCTTCCGTCGTCACTCTTGAAGTTGCTCAATCTTAGGCGACTCGTACTAGCAAATTGTTATTCCTTAAAGATCAAGTTGCTGCCACATTTGCAAAAGCTCACCGTTCTCGAAGACCTTATCCTCTGCAACTGTAATTCCCTGGAAGATATTGAGGATGTCTCTTCTTCCCTTGGAAATATCCTGCCAAAGCTCCGCATGCTTGACCTTTCTGGAATTAAGGCCTTTCAGCGCCTCTCCCTGAGAGGTAATCAAAGCTTGGAATTTCTAAACTTGGTTGGGCTTACAAGCCTTCAAGTGCTTAGTCTTTCAGGTACCAGGCTCCAAAAGTTTCCAGAAAAAATGCATCGAACGGATAATCTAAGGCGTCTAGACATGCAATGCATGGATCACATTCTCGAGATCAACTGGGATGGTATGAGTATTAAGCTTGAGGAGCTCAACATTGATCAGTGTGGGGCCCTTAATTTATTTACTCATAATGAATGGCCAAGAAACAGAGGTGGGGCACAAATAAGGTTAAGTAATTCAAAGCTTTTACAATCTTTCACGCCATCCTCAGATTTGTGGAGAGCCAAATGCTTCTCTCAATTCCATATCCACATCTCTCCTTGCCAAGTAGACCAACGGGGAAGAGGTAAAGGCATCCATCTCCACCAGGGAAGAAAATTCCTATATAAATATATCAATTCCAAGGGCCAAACATGTGATAAACCATTTTCTGCAAGCCATTTTAACAGGCATTTGGATATTTGTGGAGGTAGTAGTTCCCCAAACGGTATTGATGGGGTTCTCAGTCACACAGAATTATTCACTCTGTGTGACAATGCCTTTGTCCGAAGATTATCGGATTTGGGCAATGTCAATGGAATGACGGAACTGAAAGAATGCAGAGTCGAGAAGTGCAAGCGGATGGAGAGATTCTTTGAGGGAGAGAATGCAGGCTCTGACACTTTAAGTCTCCTGGAGAACGTATGGATGTCCTATCTTGCAAGACTGAAGAGCATATGTGAGGGTACTTACGGGAGCCGAAGCTTTGCAGGCCTAAAGCACATACATCTGGACTGCTGTCCTAGACTCGTCACCGTCTTCTCCTCTAGTGTATCTTTACAAAGCCTGGAGAAGCTCGAAATCAGATTTTGCAGTAGACTAGAGGCTGTGTTTGGACAGAATGATACCGTGCAAGGCTCGCTCCAACGATTACACATGGTATGTCTATGGGAGCTACCAAAGCTGGAGAGTATTTGCCATGGCGCTTATTTGTCGGCGCTGAAGAATCTGAAGGTGAGGGGATGTAGGAAGCTGAAAAAGCTTCCTCTTTGTGTTGAGGACAATGCTTCCGGTTCTACTTCCATTGGGGGTGGTGATGGTTCTGCAGAGGTGGAAGGGGAGTTGAAATGGTGGAACAGTCTCAAATGGGAAAACGAGAGCATCAAGCACCACATCCACTTCAAAGAAGCGCGCCCCTTTACCCGGCGTTGATGATTCTTCTCTCTTCGAGGCTGTGATGATCTAGTGTGTGTTTATGTTTTAATGTGTCTATTGGTTTGCATAATCTTTTTGTGTGTGAAAGCTTCTGCTGCTAGTGTGGGATGGTGTAGTTGTGGAAGGAGTGTTCGTAGGGTCCATCAACCTCAATTTGTAAGATGAAAGCCTCCAGAACCAGGTCTTCTTCAATGAGTGGCACCCTTTCATCAGGTTTTGATAATTCTTCTTCACTCTGGATGTGTGATTAACGGTACATATCATGTTTGATATTCGTTTGTTGTGTGTAAACTAAAGGTCTACATTTAGTTGATTACAAAGCTGTTGGTGTGGAAAATGATTTTGATTGCTTGTGACTTTATAGCCATGAAGCTTGTGTTGGTAACAATAGCTGACGACTCTTGTTTTGAATAACAAATAAAAATGATAGGGCTAGTTGATGAGTGGACCAACTTGAATTTTGGTTGTTGTCTCTCATGAAACAAATGAAAATCCATGGGTCAAATCCTCAATGAACATGCGTGTTCTCCATGACCAACTGATGAGTGGCCTGAACAGGGCATATGCACTCAACATGAAGATGTTAAGATGTCGCAAATTGGATTTAAAGCATTTTTTGGTTCTTTTGTTTTAGTTAGACACGGATGTTGAATTTCAATTACCAGAAGCAGGTACAGGGATATAACCAGAGAGGTATAAGTGTACTAGCATGGTTGAACCTCCTTCATATTCACTGACCCGATTCAAGCAGCTAGTTGATCGAGCCGAATCGATGTAGATGTCCTCAGTGAAAAATAGTCTGATCTGGTCATCTGGTGCGCCACACGAGTACGTTGAGGATTCCCTGTGACCCGGAACTAAGGGTGCACACAACTCAGTTTGGTCTGGTTCTGGGGTGAAACTGGAATTTGCACCCTAGAACTGATTTGGAACTGGACCGGTTCTAAGAAAAACAGAACCGAACCGTACCATTTGCACCCTAGAACCGATTCGGAACCGGACTGTAAAAAACCGGTTTGTTCTGATTCGGTTCTACAGTTCTGGTCTTTTTATAATCCAGTCCAATTGCATCATTTTTTTAAAATTTTATAATCCAGCCCAATTGTATGGATTTCTTATAATCCAATCCAATTGCACTGTTATTTTAGAGATAGAGAGAAGCAACAAAAGAGGGGGAGAAAAAATAAGGATTAGTGTTGCTTTTTTTTTTTTTTTTTTTTTTTTTTTTTTTTTTTTTTTTTTTTTTTTTTTTATGTTTAGAAATTTTAAAATTAAATATTTTTTAACTAGGGGGTTTGGTTTTGAGTTCGGATCCAAGGTTCGGTTCTACGGTCGGGTTCACAGTCCGGTTTGGTTCTACAGAACCCTAGACCATTTCAGGTAATCGAGAGTAGAAATATCCGGGTCCTAAGCTTCGGAGTACACTGGCCGAGAAGGATTGATGGACTTAGAGATACATTGGAGGTGCATATCTCCCATATGCCTAGGGAAGCAAACATGGTAGCAGATGGTCTAGCCAGGCTAGGGAACGAGTCCCAATTAGGGACGATTTTCAGATCCAATAAGTCCCTGCCAACTACCATCAAAGGTAACATGTTTCTAGATAGAGTAGGTTTGGGCCACCTAAGGGAGTTATAATCCTCTCAGGTTGTATTTTCTTTTGTTTGTTCACCGGGTAGGCAGGCCTTCTCCTTTTGTCGATGGCCTAGCCCAAATTAGTTCTAGCTTTGTATAGCCTTGAGCTTTCATTTTTTATTTTATTTTTTTGTTAGCTTCTTAGTACACACCCATGTCAATACACACACTCCATGCTAGCCACCCCCACTAGGGATGGATACCAAGACCTCAATTGTTGAAACGAGGTATCTCTACTTAGTTTGCCAGTTGAGCTATAGATCTGGGTGTGCCTTGAGCTTTCATTGTTATGTAATACAATCTCTCCTTTTTTAAATAATAATAATAAAGACCAAGAACTGACCAAACTAACAGATTTTTTTATTTTCAAAACTAGAACCGTTGTGCTTCAAAACCGAACCAAACAATATGGTCCGGTCCGTTCCGATCCGGCCGGTTTACCCGTTCCACGTGCACTCCTACACGGAATACATTGATATTCCCATACGTGGGGCTATATGGGGTCCACAAAGATGTCCGTGACAAATCCACTCTGTCCATCGATCTGTTTTGAAAAACCACTAGGACAGTATTCTGAAAATCAAGGAGATCCAAAACTCAGGTGGGCCACACCACACAAAACAGTGGGGATTGAAAGCTTGCGAGTGACGGAAGTTTTATATCAGGATGATATTTGTTCCTACAGTTTATCTGAGTAATAATCCTGTGGATGGTTTGGATGGCATATAAACACATGATCAGACCTAGGAAGGTTTCAACGGTGGACATTTCTGATCTCACTTTTTTTTTGGCCCACCTGCGCTTTGGATCTGACTGATCTTTAGCAATCTATCATATTGTCGTGTTTCAAAACAGATGGACGGAGTGGATTTTTCACTAACATCCCTGTGGGCACCACACAGCCCCCAGCACAACTATATCTCAGTGCCCAAGGTGACCGGCAATCCGCTTCCTTGGCTCTTTCATTGGAATATCGATCAGTGGACTAACTTCCCTAAGTGAAAGAACATATGCATGGTGTACTCAGCTTTCGATTTCTACAAATAGGGACCATCGATTTCAACAAAGAACATATTGCGGATGGCGATCGATGCCCCAAAATTTTCACAAATATGAAGGTCCTAGCCACAAATACTAGTCTTTTCTCAGGTAGACCCATTTATAAATGTTTTTCCTCATCCAGAACCTATCTCCAAACCCAAATAAATGGATATGGTCTGACCAAACGGGATTTGAATTGCATGGAGATCCTCACGGATCCCTCTTACAAACCAGTCCGGATTGTCTAACGTTGATTCACCTATTCTGTAGTTTTGATGTATGGGAAGATGTAGAAATATTTTTAAAACCTTAAATAAATAAACTTTTTCTAGCTTTCGCACGAAATTATTTTAAATATCATTCAAATGAATGTTTATAAATGTTAAATTATGAAATAAAATTAAAAATTTGAGAACCCATCTAAGATAGATTAGGATTTAATTTTTAAATTATAAACATGTTTAGCCTAGTTAAAAGTGAACTCTTAAGATTTTGTGTGACATCTAATGAATGGAGTCCAATTATCATATAATGATAACAGTGGGCCGATTAAAAATAATAAAACCTTTCTTTAGAATTATTTGGCTATTTGTATTTTGCTCCTATACCTAAATCTCAGGAAGTCCAACTAATGTTTTTGCTCCAGGATTAACTAATGATTATATATCGATTGGCACATGTGGATCTCAAATAAACAACATGGTAAGGACTGATAAAAATTGGAAAGGAGGAAAGGGGATCTTATTTTCTGAGAAACTAGTTTGTAATTTATTTTGAAGTGGGAACATATTATTTTCTTATTTTTCAATAGGGAAATGGGAAGATATATAAATATTTTGTTTGAAGTTTGTCAAAAGGATATGCTTTCTTCTTAAGAAAGAGTCCAGGATAGTCACTAGCACATATGGGTACTTGAAGTTGCGGGTCTCATGTAAGGTAGACCAAACCTTGAAGCCATGATTACATAATGACAGGGTTTGGGCATTAATACATTTAACATGTGGGTCTTAAATGAATGGAACCTGAAATTGGCTCTGACAAATGGGTCATCCTTGTCAAATGTGTATGTGTACCATACCATTTAGAGCAAAATCGGGTTTGTAATTCAAAAGGGTCAAAATTAATTTTAATAAAACTTTTCGGGTAAAACCCATTTTTAGAAATAAAAATGACAAATAAACTTTTCTTGAGAATCCGCTTCCTTGGCTCTTTCATTGGAATATCGGTCGGTGGACTAAAAACTTTAAAAAATTCCGAATTATTAAAAATAGTAATTTTTTCTAAGGGATTGTTTTTGAAGTTAAATCCGGGATTGGCCCGGAGTGCTAAACGAGATTACAAGTGACAGTTCACCTTGATCCTCCCATGGATCTTAAGACAATCCACTCGGACAACAGTTATCTAATTACCTTTAAATCCCATCTAATCCACCCAAACATGCTCAGAATTATCTGCACCACGTCCTTTGGTTTGAGGGATTGAAAGGAATGGGAAAATTTAATAGGATTGGACTCGTGTACAGTTCTACAGACGTGCATATAGGAATCTTTTTATTTTTGAATCTTAAGTTTTTCCAATCTACCAACTCTGTCATCTAGCTGGTCTGAAATCCATAGTCCATCAGCCATAATTGACCATTGCGCCCTTGTATGACATCTAACTCATCCCAGGCTGACCCGTGAAATTAGCTGAAAGAACATATGCATGGTGTACTCAGCTTTCGATTTCTACAAATAGGGACCATCGATTTCTACAAAGAACATATTGCGGATGGCGATCGATGCCCCAAAATTTTCACAAATATGAAGGTCCTAGCCACAAATACTAGGCTTTTTCTCTAGGTAGTTGAGAGTATTTATGTTTTTCCTCATCCAGAGCCTATCTGCAAACCCAAACGAAATGGATATGCTTGACCAAACGGGGATACTTCGAATTGCATGGTTCATCCTCAGCGGATCCCTCTCGTACAAACCAGATCCGGATTGTACGTTGATTCACCTATTCTGTACTCTTTCATACACGGGGAAGATGGAAGAAATGAGTTAGTTGATGCTCTGGTCGAGCATTAAGAATCATAAGCTTTCGCACAGCCACCCTGGCTCTCATTTAGTGAATGCATACAAACATATATCATGAGAATTTATCTAAGAACTCATCTAATTCTTGTCGAACCCATCTAACAACCGGACTAATTTAATTTTATATTATAACAAAATCATATACTTAGCCTAGTTAATTAGTGAACTCTCGGTAGAACGATATGTCAATGGATCGACTCCAATTATCACAAGAATTATAATTTTTTACCAAAATTTAGGAAACCCTAATAAAATCTTCTAGAATCATGGCTATACGTATTTTGCTCCTATACGTATAAACAGAGGGAAGCCAACTAAGGGACGGCTCCAACCTCTCACACGTGGTTCACATTGGCACATGTGGTTCTTTCATGATAAAAGAAAAGAAGAAAGAAAATTAAGGACTGTTTGGATTCATGGAAAGGAGGAAAGGGGATGGTGTTTCCTGAGAAACCTTATTTCTAATAAATTATGGAAAAGTAAATATTAATTTTCTTATTTTTCAATAAATTTTAAGATATATATATATATATATATATATATATATATATATATATATATATATATATATATATATATATATATATATATATATATATATATATTGTCATTGTTTGTCAAAATAATATGCTTTCTTCTTAAGAAAGAGTTTCCAGATAGTCACTAGCACATATGGGTACTTGAAGTTGAATTAATATTGTAGCACATGTTGTACATATGAGGTGCTTGAAGCAGTATGATAGAGCATATGACAGAAAATGACACGCATTAATACATTTAACATGTGGGTACTTGAAGCTAGATGGCAATACCTGCAAATTGGCTCTACTGTTGCATTCAGTAATTGTCAAATGTGTATGTGTACCTATTACATCATTAATAGAGTAAAAAATAAAATTTGTAATTACCAAAAGTAACAAAATCCTAATTTTAATAAAACTTTTCTAAAACTAATTTTTAGAAATAAAAATTTCAAATAAACTTTTACTAGAAGAGTCCTAACAAGATTACAAGTTATTTCTAAAAAAGAAGAAAATTTAATACTCTAAAAATAAAAACATATTAAAAAATTCAGAATTATTAAAAATAGTAATTTTTCTCTATAAATTTGTTTTTGAACTGAAAGCGTACATTTTCTGACGAAATTGAGAGATACAGTTCACCTTGGATGGTCCGTTTCAGTAAAGATGGATAAATTGTGCGCCCGTAATGATACTCGGATCAAAAGTTATAGCTAATTTACGGTTCACCTTTTTTTAATCCAAACATGCTAAGAGTGTATATAGCCTTTTATGCACCATCTGCACCATTGATCAAACGTCACAAAACTGTATCATTGTTATGCTAAACCATCAAATGTTTTAATAAAACTAATGTAAGCTGGGAGTTGTGCCATGCTCAAATACGTTGGACTCGTGTACAGTTCTACCCGTGCAAAGGAGGAAGCTCTTTTTATTTTTTACTTTTATTCGTTTTTCCTTTTTACCTTTTCTCTGTCTATCTAGCTGGTCTGCAAATTTATAGTCCGTCCAGCCATAATTGACCATGCGCCCATTTGTATGACATCTAACTCATCCAAAAGGCTGACCCTAGCGTGAAGATTAGCTGGAGTAAAATTGCACCAACCACTCATCTAGTGGGCTAGCTATGTGCTCTGATTTAGATCCATTGCTGTCCATGTTTCTTTTTTGGTATGTTCACAGTCAGGTTTTCGCGTTTTATATTCTTGACCCTGACTATGGGCTCACATTGATGTATGTGACCTAAATCCACACCGTCTAACCATTTTGAGAGCTCATTTTAGGGTATGATCCCGAAAATAATCTGACTAAAATCTTAGGTGGACCACACCACAGGAAACAGTCGTGATTGACTACTAACCATTAAAAACTTCAGGCATTCTACGGAAATGTTTATTTTCCATCAGACCTGTTGATAAGGTCATAAACACCTAAATGAAGAGACCACACAAATATCATCTTGATCCAAAGCTTTTGTGGTCCACCAGAAGTTTTTAATGGTCAATCACCACTGTCTCCTGTACTATGGTCTGTTTGGGATTTGGAACTGCTTCATTTTTTTAGTCCCACATTAAAATGAGCTTTCAACACGGATGGACGGTGTAGATTTAGTCACATACATCTCAGTTAGCCGCCGCCCACCTCCACCTCCATGGATATGGGTCTCACCTAATTCGCTCCTATTCTTGATAGTGGAATGAACCTATACGAGGGTTACATGTTTCATACAATAGCAATTGTGCAGCAATCCACCAGTTAGATCGTAAGCCCATCTGCTTGAATGGGAGAAAGCTGGACTCGATTCGGTAGTGGACCAAACCACAGGAAGCAGCGGAGATTGAATCCCTACCGTTGAAAACTTCTTGTGGGCCTTATAAGTTTCGGAACAAGCTGATATTTGTGTTTTCCCATCATCCAGATTTATGTGACTTTGTGAACAGGTTGGATTGCAAATAGACATTGTGGTGGGCGTTATAAATGTTTCAATAGCAATCGTTGGTATTCCACTGCTCTCGTGGTGTGATCCACTTGAGCTTTGGATCTGCCTTATTCCTTTAGGTTCTTGCCTAAAATGAGTTTCATTTTGAAAAAAATGGATGAATCCACTTTGTTCCAAACCCATGCATCATGGTGGGCCCACCTTTATAAATGATGGTACCAACCTTGAGTCAGATGGTACTAATGATTCATTGTTTCTTTTGCAGATGAAAGAGAACAAATCCAAGGCCCCACTATCATGCAGCTCAGGAAAGAGACATTAGAAATCCTGGTAAAGTTTTTAAATGTGGTCTCTATGCTACTATTATGGAGGCCTCATGATGTGTTGAGCAGCGTAATTTCTGAGACATGTAAATTTCATTCACAACACGCCTGATGGACGGCTCAAATCTTTTATCATGCTGGGCTCCAGTACCACAAACTGTAAAGAACCCAGACATGGTAACACTTAAAAATCATTTGAATATCTTTGCATGCCACAAAATGTTTGAAGAGTTTAGCTAATTCCACTAGTGTGGGAGCCATACACATTCACACGCGCACCACCTATGGGTACTCGAAACCTAAGACCTCATGTTCAAACTCCGAAGGGTCTTCCACTGGGACAAGGACTCAACCATCGAGTGAGGACAGCTAGTTTTGATCTTTTGTCATCGAACGAGTGGTTGGAGGAAGGTATTCAACCATCGACTTATGTTTTCTGGCGTGGCTCACCTGAAGAGTGAAAATGTCTGGGTCTTTAGCTTTTGGGACTTAGAAATTCATGCCCAGGCCTGATTCGGTGTTGTATTGTTTAAGCCAAAATTCAGCCCAGCCGGGCAGAATTTTACTCCTAGTCTACTTTAGGCTGCTGCGTTTGGACCCCTGGATGATGCAATTAATCTTACCCAATCTACATACACCGAAATGACAACAGTCAAAATTGAATGCATGGCACTCTATACTTTCCAAACTTGGCTTGTAAACCTTTGTGGCTGCTAAAATGGCGTTAGATATGGGTTTGTGGGGCGACCGAGAATGGGTGCATCCCATGCAACTTTTCCTTCACATTATTTATTTTCTAATTTTTTCTTATAATAAAAAAAATTTTAAATATAAGAAAGAAATTTTTTTATTAAGGGGGGGGGGGGGGGATCCAAATTCTTGCAATATACACTCCATCTCTTCCTTTCCAAGAAAGGCATATCATTATTAAAGGCATCCCATCTGAGAGAGATTACTTTGGAGAAAATAGAAAGAGAACATTAATACCCAATGTACACTAGGGCCCTCTAGATGATCTAAACCATTAATCGTGTCCAGGGGCCAATCTAGCAGCAAGTTCATAATAATAAAAAGATCATTTCCACCATAGTAGCAGTTAGGCGGAACATTATATGTAGGCTGTTCATCTCCAAGTCTATGTGAATGTACACTATATTGTATAGATACTATCAGATCCTATGGACCCATCCATCCAGGCCTTTCAAGTGGGTTCATGTCTCACATTGTGAATACTGTGTGAGATGTGAACTTTCCATCAAATTAGATAATTCAATCTTCTGGCATATAAATCAGGCTCTTTTCACTCCTTAGTTGGGCCACACAATTAAATAAAATAATAATTAAAAAAAAAAAAAAAAGACTGGCTAAAAGAAGTTACTCAACCGATAACTTACGGTTAGTTTTTTTTTTTTTTTTGGCTCACCTAACAGTGAAATATCTGGGGTTTTGGATATGCATCTTTGCAGCTGTACGTATGTTTTGGATATGCATGTCTCAGACAGGTGTGGAGTTTACCAACCTCGTATTAGAGTAATTAATATCGACTAGTCAGTCAAGTCCTTTTAATGTAGCCCCATTTTCCAGGATACGTACATATGATCTGGATCATAAAGGTAACTTGGTCATTTTCACTCCCATAGTAGTTAGGAAGGCCGCTCTATGTAGGCCGTTAATTTTGGCTTTGTGTGAAGGTACACAATATTGTAGAGACGCTACACAATATTGTAGAGATACTGCAAAACTCTTTTGACCCACCTATCAAAGCTCTTGAAGTGGTATCAAAGCAACCCATGAAGGATCTCTGATTGGTAACGACAATCGATGTTAAGTGATCATTTTCCCATTTAAAATTTTATTTTGTATAATGCTTTTTTGTCAATTGAATATGTATATCAATCTATTATGCTTTTTCTAGACCAAAATCCAATCACAAAATGTGCCAAGAGATATGAAAATGAGAGGGAATTAAAAGAATATAGAATAAAAGAGGGGTACGAAAAGGAAAAAAAAAAAAAAAGAAAAAGAAGAAGAGGCGGGAACGGAAGCGGATTGCGTACTGAGTAACTAGTAGGCTAAGCGTACTGAGTAAGCTCTGTGGGGTCCACCGTGATTTATATATTTTATCCACTCCTTTCATCCATTTTACCACATAACTTTAGGCCCTGGTACTAAAAATAAATCATATATAATTCTCCAATGGACCACACCATGGGAAACAGTGTGAATTGAAAATGTAGCATTGAAAAATTCTTGAGGGCCACAGAAGTTTTAGATCAAGGTTATATTTATGTTTTCCTTTTCATCCATGTTTTTTTGATCTTATTAACAGGTTGGATGACAAATAAACATCACTTTGGGGGCCAGAAGAAAGGTTTCAACGGTGGAAATCATCTCACTGTTTCATGTGGTATGGTCGACTTCAGTTTTGAAAATGGCTCATTAATTTTTTATCTCAACCCCTTAAATGAGCTGGGGAAATGGATGGACTGCGTAGATAAACCACGTACATTTACGGTGGGCCCAACAGCGTTTACTCAGTACGATAAGAGCGTACCTGAGTAACTCAGTACGCAATCCGATTTCGGTGGGAACGAGAGCTCTAGAGAGCTTTAACTACCGGTACATTTAGAAACGGCTGGCGTGTGCTTTTTTGACAGATGAAATTGTAATAATACTCTCATTTGTTTTCTTTAATAAGCAGTAAAAATCATTACTTGTGAGGCCGACAAGGTATGTCCATAACATCCAACCCATCACACATACGCACCAGACCACGGTGATGATATGAACAAAATATTGGGTCAATAAATTTTTAACCTGATAGGATACAATTGAATTGGGATATTTTGAATAGTTTATATTATTATCCCTGGAATGCCCCACCTTATGGAATAAGTTTGATGTGCATTTATTGAATGGGATGAATGTGACACAAATACCACAAACCCCTGCATCTTTTTATTCTCCACTTTCTCATGTGATGAAAAAGTAAAGGAGCGTAATAATGTAATTTCTGCTCTTAAAAGCTAATGCAATATCCATAATCTCGAGGCACTGTGTGAAAAATCCTTTAAAAAAAAAAAAAAAAAAAAACTAAGAAAATGTTAAAGTTAAAGAAGACTCGTTACCCTAAGTTAGTAGTCTCTTTCTTTTATGCAAATGCGTACATTTGATTGGATATATTTCAATCCATGATCAATTAGACTCCTCTTCTTCTTCTTCTTCTTCTTCTTCTTCTTCTTCTTTTTCATTTTTTTTTTTCATTTTTTAATATAGAATTTGCAACATTAATTTTCATTTCAACACCTCAGTGGGTGTTATTCTCACCTTCGGGGCCTACCTTAATGAATATGTCTAGCAGATTAGCTGTTACCTTGGTAACACTTTAGTTGGTGTTATTTTGACATTTGGGGCTTACCTTAGCAAATATGTTGAATATCCATGTGATGCAGGGGAGGATGTGAGGTCGAGCACCGTCTTCCTCAAGAGGATAACTATTCCGAATCCACAGAACTTCTCTGGACTCCTCACTGAGACTTCTCGAATCCACGAGGAAAGAAAGCAGAAAATAGAATTAAATTCTAATAAATTCGAAATTGATTAATGAATGAATAAAAAACGAGTTCACAACCCTTTAAATAGGGGTACCAAGCAATGGGAAAGAAATCAGAATTAAACTACAACTAAAACTCGTAGAATTCGCGACTTACTATAAATAGTAAACTTACTATTTATAGACGGTTGTGATGTCTACTAGTGAGCAAGGTTTTCGGCCAAAAATAGTAAGTGTCCTATTTGGCTTCACCAAACCGTTCTCCTAATTATTCTAAGCTCTTTTCACGTTGGGCACAAGTCCTAAAGCCCGACGGATGAAGAGTTATAACCAAACTAAAACTTACTATTTATAGTAAAAACAAAATTAAAACAGGGAAAAGACCGTCGATGCAGGGGTTTTTCGCAATTCAGAGCATCGCAACCCAGAGTAGCGGGGTTGGTTGGCTAAAGTATTTCATTCTACCTCAAAACCATATATTTTACGTCAGCTAACTCATTCCGGATTGCGAGATACGCCCGATCTAAGGTCCGACGGTCCGGATCACTTCTGTCGTCGACCAGGCCTTTTCTGATCCATCTTAGCCATGAAACTGTCTGCAACCCGCTCTACATCAATTCCCTCCACTTCAAAAGAACTCATCCTCGAGTTCTCATCCTGCGCTGGTTCATGATACTCGGTCAGGTCCGCGACATTGAAAGTCCGTGAGATTGCCATGTCATCTGGAAGATCAACAATATAAGCATTGTCATTGATCTTTCGGATGATTGGTACCAGTCCAATCTTTTTATTCTTCAACTTGTTATACGTTCTGGTCAAAAATCGTTCTTTGCGCAGATGGACCATTACTTGGTCGCCTACCTCGAACACTTTTTGTCGTCGATGTTTGTCTGCTTACTCCTTGTACTTTTCGTTCAAGGCATGTAGCTTGGTTTGTACCTCCGCATGAATGCCCATGATCTTGTCAGTCATATGTTTTGCTGAAATGCTCATGCCTGGGAGCTTGGGCAGAGGGACTAAGTCTAGTGTGTGGCGAGGTACTCGTCTGTAAATAACTTGGCATTGAAGGAGGTTTCCCAATGTACGATTCATAACCTCAGTTTGACCGTCAGTCTGTGGATAGTAGGCGCTGTTGAACTGAAGTCGTGTATCAAATCAAGTCCACAAAGTCCACCAAAAGTGGTTAGTGAACTTTGTGTCACGGTCAAAAGTAATAGTCTTGGGAACCCCGTGTAGCCGCACAATTTCTCTGAAGAATAGATTCACCACATGTGTTGCATCCAGAGTCTTCTTGCATGGAATAAAGTGCATCATCTTAGAAAAATAATCTACTACCACGAACACCGAATACATGCCACGTTGTGTTCGTGGGAGACCAAGCACGAAATTCATAGATAAATCCTCCCAAGGTCCATCAGGCACGGGTAATGGGGTGTAGAGGCCGGTATTATGAGATTGCCCCTTAAAGGTCTGACAAATATAACAACGTTAGACTGCCTTTTTCACGTCACGTACCAATTGTAACCAATAATATCGTTCTTCCACAAGAGCTCGCGTCTTGTCTCGCCCAAGGTGTCCATTGAGGCCACCTCCATATAGCTCTTAGATTATCTGTTCCCTTAGCGAACTGTTCAGGATGCACAATCGATTTTCCTTGAAAAGGAACTCGTCTTACATATGTAAGTCGTTGGGGTGACTTTCTTGGCATCTAACCAATGCGTCCTTGAAGTCATTGTCATTGGTATATATGTCTTTAAGACACTCAAACCCAACAACCTCATTGCTCATAGTGACTAACAAAGTTGCACGATGATTCAGTGAATCAGCTACTTTGTCCTGTTGCCCTGACTTGTGTTTTAGTACGAACGTGAATTCCTACAAAAACGAGATCCATCTAGCATGCACATGGTTAATGTTAGCTTGACTATTAATGAATTTGAGAGCTTGATGGTCCATGTAAAGTATGAATTTCCTTTGAATCAAGTAATGTCGCCAGTGTCGCAGTGCCTGAACCACCGCGTATAACTCGATCTCATATGTATACCACTTCTTGCGTGCATCGCTAAGTTTCTCACTGTTGAAAGCTACCGGCCTACCTTCTTGAGACAAAACTCTTCCAATTTCGACATATGAGGCATCACATTTGACTTCAAACAGTTTGTCGAAGTTGGGAAGTACAAGAATCGGGGTCGTGGATAATCGGCGCTTAATTTTGGTAAAGCTTCTGTCAGCTTCATCAGTCCACTAAAACTGTCCTTTCTTCATGCAATTTGTGATTGGTAACACAATGGTACTGAAATTTTTCACGAACTGATGATAAAATGTCGTCAGTCCATGAAAACTTCGGACTTTGTGAATATTTGTGGGAACCGACCATTCTATGATTGCCTTCACCTTTTCCTCATCCACTCAAATACCCATGGATGTTACGACAAAACCCAGAAACAATAGGCTATCAGTCATGAAACTACACTTTTTAAAATTGAGATACAGTTTATTTTCTGTGTGCACTTGAATTCTTGAGGTGTTCCATATGGGTGATTTCGTCTTGACTGTATATCAAAATATCATCGAAATAAACCACAACGAACCGCCCAATGAAAGGTTTCAGAACTTCGTTCATTAATCTCATAAATGTGTTGGGCGCATTCGAAAGACCGAAGGGCATGACCATCCATTCGTATAATCCTTCTTTGGTCTTAAAGGCCATTTTTCAGTCATCACCCGGCCGTATTCGAATCTGATGGTAGCCACTCCTTAGGTCCAATTTAGAGAATATTTTTGCACCCTCTAACATGTCCAGCATATCGTCCAACCTTGGTATAGGAAACCTGTATTTTATAATGATTTTGTTGATGGCTCGGCTGTCGACACACATGCGCCAACTTCCATCTTTCTTTGAAGTTAATAGAGCTGGTACAACACATGGACTCATGCTTTCTCGAATAAGACCCTTATGGATCAATTTCTCTACTTGTCCCTACAGAATCTCGCACTCATTTGGACTCATTCGATAATGAGGACGATTAGGTAAACTGGACCTAGGGACAAAGTCGATATGGTGTTAGATATCCCGCATGGGGGGTAACCCATCGAGAAGATCATCGGGCCAAATTTCTTTAAATTCATGTAGCAGGGGCCTTAGTCTTTCAGGGATGATGGTAGGCTCGAGTTCTTCCCCTTTTACAATTAACGCATAAGTCTGTTCTGTTTCTTTGGATTCTTCCACGAAGTCCCATATGATTAAGAGAAAACGGCCCTCTACTTTAGAAGTTTCAGGTGGTCCCTTTAGATCCATAGGGGCCAATATGGTCCTCCGGCCGTCCTTGACGAAGATATATATGTTATCTCGCCCTTTATGAGTAGCGTCACAGTCAGATTGCCACAGCCGACCGAGTAGTATGTGACATGATTCCATGTCAACCACATCGCATACTACTTCATCCTTATAATGTTTGCCAATTGAAAATGATATGGTACACCGTTCAGTTACCTTTGTTTCGCTGACCTTCTTGATCCAACTGATTGTATATGGAGAGGGATGACGCTCCATTTTCAATTGCAATTTTTTTACCATGACCTTAGATACGATGTTTTCGCTGCTCCCACTGTAAATAAGCAAGTCACAAATCTTTCAATTCACTGTACACCTAATGTAGAGGATGTTATGCCGCTGTGGATGCACTTCTTTTCTTGGCGCATATAATAGTTGCCTCACGACGAGCAACTCGTCGTGATCTTGCTGAACCCAACCTGAATCATCTGCCTCGTCCTCGGTGGTATGCTCCTGTTCTTCCATATCTGGATCTTCGTAAGCGTTATCAGCACTACCATCATTGATGGCGAGGTTAGCCACTTTTCACTGGGAACAAGTATTTGATAGGTAGCCCGGTTGGCCGCAACGATAACAGTTGTTGGGCCTTGGCCGAGCATAGGGGTTCGAGATTCTACTTAGACCAGCAGCAGTCGATACGCCCCTTAAGGGTCTAGCCTAATCTTGGTTCTCAGACATAGGAGGTTAAGTGCGTGCTCCTACGGGCTCCTTCCCCTTGGGCTGTGAAGTTCTCTGGGGCGAACTTGTCATCGGGATCCTTACAGTAGGATAGGTCCATGTGTTAGGACGTTCAAGTTGCGCTTCTGCCCGAGTAGCCAACTTAATCGCATCATTCATTGTCCAGACGGACTGCATGTAGACCCGATCTTGGATAGCCATACGCAATCTACCGTTGAATCGGGTAACTTGCTGCGATTCAGTCTCGATCAAATCGTTACGCGCCGTTACACGGTAAAATTTTTCTGCGTATTCTCTCACCAACCGACTACCTTGTCGACAATTTTGGTATGGTTGGAATAATACCTGATCGTAACTGCTAGGGAGGAATCGTGCACGTATTAGCTGTTTCATCCGCTACCAGGTGTGGATTGGTGCTTTCGTCTGCCTGGTTCACGAGAGTTGCAGTTGTTCCCACCAAGCTGAAGCTTCTCCTTTCAGCTTGTAAGCCACAAGTTTGACCTTCTTTGCTTCAAGGATGTCCATATAGTCGAAAAATTGCTCAACTTCAGAAAGTCAATTAAGAAAATCTTCAATGTGTAGTTGGCCATTAAAGCTCGAAATATCAACCTGCATTTTGAATTCTCAATCTGTTCGATGTACTCGATCACCACCATGTCTAGGGTGTTGGAAGATTATGTCGTCGATTTCTTCCTCACTGGAGCTCCCTTCCTCAGGAATGACCCTTGGATGCACTACCGGTACTATCCTGCGATCAGGGCGATTACGAGTTTCAGCAATTGGTGGTGGAAGATTACCACTAGGAATACGGAGTTGCCTTAAATTTTCCACCAAGAGATCTGCTATGCGGTCGATGGAAGCCTGCAGCCCTTGCATGGCTTGCCGATTCTCTTGTTGCACTACTTCGAAAGCTGCCATCGTTAAAGGTAAATTCCTTGGAGCACCGCCCATGGGATTGTTGCCCGACCCGCCGTTAGAAGCTATCGATCCGAGGAGAAACCTCGCTTTGATATCAAACTGACGCAGGGGAGGATGTGAGGTCGAGCACCATCTTCCTCAAGAGGATAACTATTCTGAATCCACAGAACTTCTCTGGACAACTCACAGAGACTTCTTGAATCCACGAGGAAAGAAAGCAGAAAATAGAATTAAATTCTAATAAATTCGAAATTGATTAATGAATGAATAAAAATGAGTTCACAACCCTTTAAATAGGGGTACCAAGCAATGGAAAAGAAATCAAAATCAAACTACAACTAAAACTCGTAGAATTCGTGACTTACTATAAATAGTTAACTTACTATTTATGGACGGTTGTGATGTCTGCTAGTGCGCAAGGTTTTCGGCTAAAAATAGTAAGTGTCTTATTTGGCTTCACCAAACCGTTCTCCTAATTATTCTAAGCTCTTTTCACATTGGGCGCAAGTCCTAAAGCCCGATGGATGAAGAGTTATAATCAAACTAAAACTTACTATTTATAGTAAAAATGAAATTAAAACAGGGAAACGACCATCGATCCAGGAGTTTTTTGCAATTCCAAGCATCACAACCCGGAGTAGCGGGGTTGGTTGGCTAAAGTAGCTCGTTCTACCCCAAAATCATATATTTTACGTCAGCTAACTCATTCTGGATTGCGAGATACGCCCGATCTAAGGTCCGACAGTCCGGATCACTTCTATCGTCAACCGGGCCTTTTCTGATCCATCTTGGCCATGAAACTATCCGCGACCCACTCTGCATCACCATGCCATCCATCTTTTTCCTTCTTCTTTTTTTAAAGATTATTTTAAATGAGTTGGAGGTTAAGTAGATCCAAATTTTTTGTTTTTTTGTTGTCAAAAGGAGGGCATTGCCCCTGAATCTTTGTTAATAAGAAGAGATGATGTACAATCTATATTTTCGGGCAGGCACCACAAAATCGGGCCTTACCGATCATATCAGCTAAACAGAAGAAACTGAAACTGAGAAAGAAACTAAGAATGAAATGGGGCATGTCTCGCAGCCATCTCACAAACCAACCACAGCCATCTCTCAAACCAACTACAATGAGCCTATCGAGGCTCCACCTCTGCTCATTGGAAATAATGATGATTAATTTTTATTTTATTTTTTTGGTGAGCTACCAAAGTTTGTGCCAAACTTATTCTTGTATTTTCCCTTCATTCAGCCCTTCTTCAACTTATCAATAAATGGGATGGCAAATAAATATTAAAAAACATTATGGTAAGGCTAACAAAGTTTTTAACGGTATAGCCTTCAATTACCTCTGTTTCTGTGTTGTGGTCCATCTCAGATTTTAATTTACTTAATTTTTAGGTTCACTTCCTAAATGGGCTGCAAAACGGATGGATGGTATGGATATACAGTGAATTTTCAAGGTGGCCCCACAGTAAGGGGTAACACACCTAATCCGCTCCTTTTAACTTTGAAAGTTGAATAACACCTCTCGGCACGACTGCTAAGGTAGCGAAAATACGCTGGTGGCCACTGAACATGTAGCATGTAAGTAATTTGATCTGAACTGTCCATATCGCAGGACCCATTTGGATATTTCACAACCCGAAAATTGGGCTGAATGGGTGCACCTAATAATTGTCCAGTTAGCTTTTGCCCATGGAACGGTTAAAATGAAAAAGTTCAACATCGAAATTCTACCATGATCATGAGTTGGAACTGCCCCAATCAGATGCATCCGATTGCACAAGAGAAAAAGAGAGAACAACAGGGAGACAATCTCCTTCTGCCTTTTTATTTTTTTATTATTTTTTATCACTTTTTCTTTTGTGAACTGCCCAAGTACGCAAAGTACATACGAATCTTCAATTTCTTTGAGTTGAAGATGGCTGATTGATCCAGACCATTGGTGTGTTGGGCCTCGCTCTAGATGGACCATGTCATAAGAATTTTTCGATAGGACAGTCCCAAAATTTCAATTTTCTGGCTTCACATAAACGGTTAGTGATAAATAGAACAACAGTCCAAATTCAATCGAGGAAATTGCCTTTCTCATGCATATGGCTCATTGTAATCTTCTAAAGGACACTTGCCCTTCTCAAGTATCTGATTTCTCTTCTTTAAGTTTCTAGTGTTTGTCTTCCGGAGTAGGTAACGCATGAGGAGAGCTTTTTCTTTCTTTATTTATTTATTTATTATTATTTTTTTAATACAGGAGAACTTTTCTTGGGGGTGTCACATGCAACTAGTTTGACCGTAGTCTAAATAGAGAATAATTGCGGCCTAGTTAGTTGTACCGCATCTCACTTTTCCAAAAAGGTTAGCCCTATGGTGAAGATTGCTAAGCACAAAAATTTAGGACGATCCACTCATCAAATGGGCCGCAAATGTACGTTGTATAAGATCCTTACCTGTCTATAGGATGGTGTAATAAATCAGTTTTAGAGCCCCTGACCGATCTAAAACAAAATCAGGGTCAACGATTTGGTGCCTGGGTCAAGAACATTCATGCCACATGTTTAATGACTTCATGCATGTACACAGATTGTGTTAATCCACCATTATCCTTCTCGTGTAACATGCGAATTCTTGCCGTTTCTTTTACAAAAGGAGGGCATATGATTAGAATTTCTTCTGTCTATATGTATAGTGTTTTTCTTCCACTGCAAGGGAAGCATTGAAGAGGATTAAAATATGTCATTTGTATAGGATATGATAGGCGGGCCAGTCCTTTTGTCCTTGGTCCCGCCCGAACAACGACAGTGTAAATTTTGCCACATCAATGAAATTATTTTACTGAAAAAAGAAAAAAAGAAAAAAAAAAAAAGAAGTATGGAGAAGCATTCATGAAGAAGATTACCACTCTTTCTTGAGAGGTACCACATGTAACTAGTTTGAATGGTGCCCTCATTTAACCATGTCCAAAATGTTTGCCCCATGATGAAGATTACCAAGCACAAAAGCTCCGATGATTCGTTCACCAAGTGGGTCACACATGTATTTTATATAAGATCCTTGACTGTCCACAGTTTTTTACTTTGGGGTCTAGATGGTAAGTGTATAGGTGTGATTATTCACTTGTGTCATGTATGGTAGATTGCGCCATTAAGTGGGGTCCACGATTAACTCGAACAGTTTCATGGCCACCACATGGATCTCCCACTTGGGCCTCATTGAAAAAGATTGTCATAAAATTTTGAAAACAAGTTTTGATAATAAGAAAATATTTGAATGGTTAACCAATGAAATAGTTGGACATTATGAGTGCTATTCAATCCTGGTCCATCAAGACTGTCGATGTCGGGACGTCACAACATTTAAGAAGTAAGTCGCAATCACGTACTTTCAATCTTAACGACATAGATCACTAACTAGGAAATATGGTATAAGGATTACACACTTTAGTGTGATGATATGTGTCTATCCCAAGAGGTCCTGAAGCTTTTACATGTCTCCAACGAGAACCCTCGTAGTTCTACTTACTCAAAATTTTAGCATATATATATAGAGAAGTAAATAAATCTTTATATCAAAATCATCTAAATAAATGTATGATTTTGGGGAAAATCAAAAACGCTCAACTCCCACAACCGAAAACATACGTAGGATCAATGACCCCATGGATGTAACATGCTGCGTGATAGGGAGTTAGTGAGATGAATTCCATGGACAGTGATTGATGAGAACCCTTTCCTTTACTAGATCGATAATCGTTGTTTTACTAGAGAAGGAAATTTTAATTTAAATATTCTCAATGGTTTCGGGATATGCTCCAAGACACCCGCATAAAGAAAACTAACTTTTAGATTTGATTATAACTCTTCATCTATTGATTGGCTTTAGCTCCTCCCACCATCATGAAGTTACCCGAAGTAGACTTCAAGTGTCATGAACTGCGAGATCTCGAATATCCGAACTTAAAATAATTAGGGAATGGTTTGGTGATGCCAAATCACAGACAGACTTGGACACTTACTATTTTTCCAAATCATTCTTCGACATCAAATAATCAAATGTACAATGGGTGACTTTCGAAAAACAAATTCAATTCTTTCCAAATCACTAGCTAAAGAAGTCATACGTGCTGAGCATATTTCAGCATGCCATAAATAGTAAGTGTTTACAATTTATCCGATGACGTAAGAAGCTTCACCAAGTCTTTCATTTCAAACTTTTGAGGAGAATTTAGTGGTGTGTAGTTTGATCGCTAGCCAGAATGTCTTCAACATACAAAATCATCATAACAAACTTACTCCACTTGGTTTTAATGTAGATACATTCATTGCAGTGTTTTCTACAAAGCCATAGGGAAATTACTTTAAAACTTGTAACTCATTTTTATAGAATCAATTAACCAAATTTCCGAGCGGTAGCTACAAAATTTATTATATGTAGACATTCTCATTTAGATCCCCATTGAGAAATGCGTCTTTATTTCGATGTAACTCTTTACTAGAGCCATTATGATCTGAATGAGTCTTTCCTGGAGAAAAGTCTCCTTAAAGTCAATACCCTCACGTGGTTAAAAACCTTGGCAACAAGTCGGGCTTTATATCTTTCAACATTACCTGGAGTCCCTTTTGGTTTTAAATATCCATTTAAAACCAATCGCCTTATTCCAAAGAGGGTAACTCTACAAGATCCCATACTTTGTTGTCTCCGCATGGATTTCAACTCATCTTTCATGGTATTAAACCAACGAGAAGGATCAACACTTTGTTTGACTTGTGTAAAGGATTCGGATCCTTGTCCACCCCTATGTCAGTCGTGTTCACCTGTAAGTATATGCCTTATCTTCTTAATGGTTTAGCTCATCACGATTTTCCTCATCATGGTTTGTCTTTGAGGTTCCACGTGGGTTTTGCGGTGGGCGTTTAGGATGGGTTGGATATTTTATAACCTGGAAGCCTTGTAATAGTAACTTATTTTGCTAAGACGTTCATCTACTAAGTGCCCACCTATGAATTATGAGGCAGTTCATCTACTAAGTGCCAGGTGGCACAATTTCATTCTCATGTGAGCCAGATTTTACAAAAGAGTTACGGTTTCTAACATTTTTACCAGCTTTTATGTGGGCCATTGTGATTCATGTCTTAGGGCATTAAAATAATGGGACCCACCCGATGGAGAGCTTAATTCTGACTACTGAGGTGTCATGCTTGGTGGAATCTATATATAGGTTGCTTCCCTTGGCCATCTAAACACAAAGAAAACTGTGTTTTCTTCCTTCAAACCCTTGTTTGCACTGCCGCCCCCCAAAGAACGAAAAAAGTATCAATTTCCTGGTATGTTCTTCCTTTTCTTACACCTCTGATTTATTTATTTTTTCTCGTCATTTTCTTTCTTGTTCTTCATTGTTTTCACACAGGTTCTTCTAATTAACATTCTGGAGGCTAAAAACCTTGAGTTTTTTTTCCCCCACTGAGCTCACAAGTCCGTATATTTAAGGCGGCCCATCAACATGCCACTACACGTGCCAAAGTGGGTCACGTGCAAGATTTTAGAGCCGTCTGCTAGGTGGCTTCCCACTATTTAGATGGATATGGGAACAAAAGATATGGCTAGTCTAACCATCGATCGGGTGGTCCAAATCAGTGGCTACAAATATCAGGAAGGTTTTTCTAAGCCATGTGGTTGTTTTTAATACCCCAGCCGCATGATGTATTTTTACGACACATATCAATCATGCTGAGGGACCTAACCAATGGACGGCTTGGATCTTGCACCAACATGGACCACTGGCACAGGGGGCGTGTAGGTGCTCAAGACTTGGTTCTATGATCAACTTCTAATATGTTTTGATTATTTTAGTATTCCATTAATAATATAAATTTTAATTTTATATGATCAAAAGTTGCTAAAGTCATAGTTATATGGTTACCAGTTGGAGATGTTTGAATTCATAGTTGGCAATTTAATACAATTAAAAGTTCTTATATGTTAGGATAGACTTATTTAATTCATTTTCCAAATTGTTAGATTAGCATATAGATGCTTTATCGCCACGTAGTTCCATGACCCTTTTTTTTTTTCCAAACTCTTCTATCATATATATGAAATCTGTGGAATTTTACTGGACATAGACATTTTGGGCTGCGTGGGGAGAAAAGAAAAACTCCTAGGTAGCCTATCGTAAGCACTTTAAAATTAGATGTCGACACGATGCGAGCTCCACCCCCTACCTAGACTTACTAATGGAGCCCAGCCCAATCTTGTCCAGCAAAACCAGACCTCCGATGATGAGAGAGAGATCGGATGCCTCCCAATAAAACCGGTTCTCCTGACTGTCTTGCCTTCACGGGCCAGCCCATCTGTCGGGCGTTGCATTCTTGCCTAATTTGAAACAACTGAAAACTGCCGCTTCTCTGCAGGGCCTCTATCCGATTGAACCGGTATCTCCACTTCCAAGCCATCTCGGAATGGCAGTTTAGAGTGTCTACCACTAATTTGGAGTTGGATTCGACCACCACCTTGGATAGGCCCTGATCTAGACACAGTATGATCCGCACGTAGCTCAGCGATGTTGTTTGAGCCTACCTCATAGCGAAAGGAACAAGGAAAAAGGAGGTTGTCATTTGCCCCTCGGCAGATACCTCCTCCTCCCAATAGCACCGGGTTCCTCCTAGTCAACCCGTCGACGTTTAATTTAGCCCAACCTGGCACTGGCTTGATCCACTTCACTAGCTCATAGGTGGTTGTAGAGGAGGGGGGTGTGTTTAGCAATCCCCGACCCCCCGAAGGAATAGCCGGGTTGCTGCTGGCAAGCAGCTGGAGGGCCCTTTTTTGTTCTTCATTGTTTTCACACAGCTTTTCCTTGGAGGCTAAAAACCTTGAGTTTTGCCCCACTGAGCCTCATGTTTGCTGGCCCAAGGTAGCCACCATTTTACACGGCAATGACGGTCGCGTCAGGGACTTGTCTCCGTCAAATTTGGTGGCATTCCTGGCTTTCCAAATCTGCCACAAAATTAGACATGGGTCAGCCCATGCAGCCATGCTGAGGGACCTAACCAATGATCTTGTTGCCACTGGCACAGGGGCGTGTAGGTGCTCAAGACCCACCATATCAACTTCCCATAATCCTAGTCCAGAACCGAACGTTGAGCGGATATGGGAGTCCCAAAGAAATACATAGTTGAAGTGAGTCCATGAAACGTTGCATTTTGGGCTGCCTGGGGAGCGCACTTTAAAATTAGATGTCGCTCAGCCAATAAAACCGGTTCTCATCACGGGCCAGCCCATCTGTCGGGCGTTGCATTCTTGCCTAATTTGAACAAAACAATCCAAATCTAGACACCCACGTAGCTCAACAATTTGCCCCTCGGCAGATAACTCCTCCTCCCGATAGCACTGGGCTCCTCCTAGTCGACCCGTCGACGTTTAATTTAGCCCAACCTGGCACTGGCTTGATCCACTTCACTAGCTCATAGGTGGTTGTAGAGGAGGGGGGTGTGTTTAGCAATCCCCGACCCCCCGAAGGAATAGCCGGGTTGCTGCTGGCAAGCAGCTGGAGGGCCCTTTCCCTTTGCTGGCCCAAGGTAGCCACCATTTTACACGGCAATGACGGTCGCGTCAGGGACTTGTCTTAGAGTCAGCCCATGCAGCCACGGGGGGGGGGGGTGGGGTGGTCTCTTATTATTATTATATTAGAGTAGATTATGATTTTATTATTTATTATTTTTTTATTATTATAATGCATTTCTCTTATGATCTATATTAAGATCTCATAAATCTCTCCTCTCTTTTATATATTTTTCTTACGGTCAAAAAAATAAACAAGTTACAAATTCCATAATGTAGCCTCTTATTTAACATGATATTAATTCCATGTGCTGATCATGATTGTCCATCTTCTCATGTCTCCGTTCCCTCCTTCACATCCAACGCCACTATTCTAGTTCTGAGTATATTGCAACCAGATCTTGAGCCGGCATCTCTCCTTTCACCGATTGCCGCTGCACACCACCACAGCAAATGCCACCAAATCCATCACGCCTCAAACTCATATATATCTCTCCAGTAGTATTAATCATACCAAATGACTAAGGTGCCGAGAAGTTGTATTTTCATCTCTTCAAAAACCTTTGTTTTGCAATTGCCTACTTTCTATCATCTTTGCTCCCTTAAAAATAAAAATTACAAAAAAAAAACCCTCAATTTCCTAGCATGTTCCCAAGACATATTTGGATTCATGGAAATGAATGGAAGTAGAACATTACTTCTGGTGATACGGCCAGTTTTCGTTGATGGTTAACCTTTTCTTTTAGAAAATTGTGAGAAACACTGTTTCCATTATTTTTTGCTGAAAATAAAATCAACTTATTTTTCAACTTCCACTGGTAAGAAATGCATCTTCTCATGGTGAAAGGAAAATGGATTTTGTAAGGGTTAAGCCCAAATATACAACCATCCATCTTCAATCTCCTCACATTTGCTAATGAGCTATTGCCCATCTTTAGTGATGAAATACATGCACCCCACATTTGTAAAGCGTCCCTTATGTGCTAACATGTCACATTTGACATAATCCATCTTCTATTACAACCCACATGTGTTGGTATTCAATATGTACGTACCACCATTTATATTCTCACGCGCCCCACATGTGCAATGCACACCACATATGTGACATAGGGAAGGACGTGATGATGTCGATCACCATCTTACTTAGGAAATAACTACTCTGAATCTACGGAGCTCTCTGGATGCCTCACAGAGCTTCCTCAAAATCACGAGAGATAAAAATAGAAATAGCTTTTAATAAATTTGAAATTAATTGATAGATGATAAAAAAAATGAAATTAAAATCCTTTAACTAAGAAGCTCAAACCTAGGCTAGAGTTTTAGACTCAAACTCCCTAAAAATGTCACTCATTATAAATAGTAAACTTACTATTAATATATGGTCGCCATTCCCACTAGACTTCATGGTTTTCTGCCAAAAATAGTAAGTGTCCAATTCATCCTAACCACACTGTTCTCCTAACTTTTCTAAGCCATTTTCATGTTGGTCACGACTCCTACAACTCAAAGGATCAAAAGTTATACACCAACTAAAACTTACTATTTATCGTAAAAACAAAATTAAAAGGGACTTTTGAGTGTCAATCTGATGGAATCTTGCAAATCCGGCATGGGCAACCTGGCATAGGTGCGTTGGTTGGTGAAATTAACTCCACCTACCCCAAAATCATACATGATAGTTGTTAAACTCATTCCGATTTGCGGCATACAACTGTTTTAGGGTTCTGACAGTCCAGATTATTTCTACCTCTGATTAGACTTTCTTTGGTCCATCTTTGCCATGAAAATGTTTGCGACACACTTTAGATCAGTCCCCTCCACTTCAAAAGAACTCGACCTCGAGTTCTCGTCCAGCTTCAACTCATGATACTCGGTCAAGTCCACAACGTTGAAAGTATTCGAGACCACCATGTCATCTGGAAGATCAATAATGTAAGTGTTGTCATTGATCTTTCAAATAAATGGTACCAGTCTAATCTTCTTGTTCTTCAACTTCTTATAAGGCTCAATTGGAAATCTTTCATTGTGTAGATGCATCATAACATGGTGATCCACCTCAAACACCTTTTGCCTCTGATGCTTGTTGGCTTGTTCCTTTAAGTGTTGTTCGAAGATTCCAACTTGCCTTGCACATCTGCATGAAAGCCCACGATTCAGTCCATCATATGTTCTGTCACAATGCTATGCCTGGGAGCTTGGGAAAATGGACTAAATCAAGTGTGTGGTGGGGCACTCAACAATAAACAATTTAGAATGGGGACTTCCCTGTTGAGTCATTCACCATGTTGAGGAATGCAAACCCTACTTGAGATAAGCTAAATTCCACTACTTTGGTTTGTCACCTGAAATACACCGAAGGAGGTTTTCCAACATGCGATTCGCAACTCTAGTCTACCCATCAATCTGTTGGTTGTAGGCACTACTGAATTGAAGTTGCATACCAAATTGATTCCACAAAATTTGTCAGAAGTGACTATTGAACTTCCTATCACGGTTAGAAGTAATGGTCTTGGGAACCCAGTGTAGCTACACAACCTCTCTGAAAAATAGATTTGTCATGTATGTTGCATCAAGGGTCTTCTTATATGGGATAAAGTGTGTCATCTTTGATAAATGATCTACCACCACAAACACTGAATCCATGTCACGCTATGTTCATAAGAGACCAACCATAAATCCACATATAAGTCCTCTCAAGGGTCGTTAGGCATAAGTAACGAGGGTGTAGAGGCCCGTATTGTCAGACTGCCCCTTAGAGATTTGATAAATATGACAATGTTGCACTCACGTACAAATTATGGCTAGTAATATCATTCCTCAACAAGAGTCAGCGTCTTGTCTTACCCAAGGTGTCTACGAAGGCCTCCCTATATAATTCTTGGATAGTCTACTCCCTCAGAGAACTCTGGGTGATGCACATTTGATTCCCTTTCAAAAGGAAACCATCTTGCATATGTAGGTCACATGTATGACCTTCTTGGCACCTCATTCATGCATTCTTGAAGTCCTCGTCATCGGCAAATATCTCCTCAAGACAGTCATCTCATTGCTTATCGTAACAAATAGTGATGCACAGTGGCTAAGTCATCAACCACCTTGTTCTACTGCCTTGACTTATGCTTCAGAATGAATGTGAATTCTTAAAAAAATGTGACCCATCTAATATGTAAACAATTCACATTAGCATGACTATTAATAAACTATAAGGCTTGATGGTCAGTGTAGAGTGTAAACTCTCTCTGAACCAGATAATGTCGTCAATGTCACATCGCTTAAACTACTCTGTACAACTTAAGCTCATATGTTGACCACTTTTTTTGGGCTTCAATGAGCTTTTGTTGTAGAAGGCTACCGACCTACCTTCTTATAATAAAACTCCTCCAATTTCGACATAGGAAGCATCACAACTAATGTTGAAACCTTCCTAGGATTCACTGTGAGGTGTATTTTCCATCTAACCTTTTTCATAAGGTCACACAGACCTTCATGAAAACAAAATATCAGCTTCATTAGAGCATTTTATGGCCCTAAGAAATTTTCAACAATAGTCATCCAATTGCCACTATTTTGTGTAGTGTGGCTCCTTTAAGATTTAGATCTGCCCTATTTTTTGTCCAATGCCCTAAATAGTATGGAAAAGTGGATCACTGCTATGGATCTAATATATACATCATGATGGGCCCACCAAAGTTCCATATGTAAACACTTCCCTGTTTCTTCTCTCCAACAATGTGTGGGCTTAGTGATGATGTATTTCTTAGATCCACACCGTTTTCATAGGGCATAGAAGGCTCTGATCAAATTGATATTTGTGTTTTACCTTCATCTAGGTATGGGTGACCTTATGAACAGGTTAGATGACAAATAAGCATATTTGTGTTTTACCTTCATCCCGGTATTGGTGACCTTGTGAACGGGTTAGATGACAAATAAGCCTCACGATTGGGCCTACAACGGTAGTTTGTTCAATCCCCGTTGCTGTTATATAGAGTGATCCACTTGATCTTTGAACAAACCTCAATTTTGGGCTAATACTCTAAAATAATATGAAAAACTTGATGGACAGAATGGATCTAACACAAATACCATGGTGGCCCTGGAAAAGTTCCACATGTTAAAAATTGTTAAAAATTGTGTTCCTTGTATATCATCCAATCTAATGGGGAGAGATAAATTCGCATTTTGTGTGCTAGAGTCTTCGGTAAGTGAGGTGGACCAATGGGATGCACCATCACTGAAATTTTTTGTGATTTCAACAAACTAGTGGGGATTGTCTGTGTTGAAGGCATAGGAAATTGCGATGATGTTGCTTCTCATTGGTCCACATCATCTTTAATGACTCTAGCTCACAAATTACCAATTTTCTCTCGTGAGTAAATTGCATCTTTCACAACCTAACTTTTATCATGTGATATTTCTCTAGGCTCACCATGATTTATATGTTAGATCCACACTATTGATGTAGAACATGGCACGATACATTCCTAGCATGGTTGGACCAAAAGAAGGTGAACCGTAAATTGATCATAATTTTTTTATCCGGGTATCGTTACAGGATGCATAACTTATCAATCTTTACCAAAACGGGCCATCTGGGGTGAAATGATCCACCAAATGGGTCGCGTCTGTCCGTTTTGTTAGAAAACGCACAATTTCATCTCAAAAATGAAAATTTAAGGAAAAATTACTATTTTTAATAATTTAATTTTTTTAATATTTTCTTACTTTTAGAGTTTTAAATTTTCTTTTCTTTTTTTTATAAACAGCTTGTAATCATGTTAGGACTCTTCTAGCAAAAGTTTATTTGGAATTTTTACTTTTAGAAATTAGATTTTAGAAGAGTTTTATTAGAATTGGGATTTTTATTAGAGTTAGAATTTTTCTATTTTTGATAATTACGAATTTTGGATTTTTTTTTATATATATCAATGGTGTAACAGGGGCATACATATCAGACAATTATCAATCAAATTTTGAATTTTCTAGAATTTATTTCTATTTTCTTATTTTCCGTCGTGGATTCGTGGTATCTCTGTGAGGAGTCCAGAGACGTTCCATGCATTCGGAGTAGTTATACCCTTGAGAAAGACGGTGATCGATCTCATCAGACCCATCCCTATGTCAACCATCCATTATTTTATTTTTTTTCCAGATCATTTTAAAGTATGTGTCCAAAAAAGAGGCAATCTAAAGCTCAAGGGGACCATAACACTTAAAGCAATAGGATTAACTGAACTACATATGGAACCTTTCATAAGATAACACATACATGGATGAAGGTGAAAAACAAATATTGACTTGATCATATCCTTAAGTGGTCTCAACAAGTTTTAAAAAATAGAGTCAATTGTTACTGTTTCGTGTGGGGTGATCCACTTGAGCTTTCGTTTTGTATTGTTTTTTAGTTTGTATATTTAAATGATCTGAAAAGAAATTGTATGGATGTGTTGATCTAAGAAATACATATTTACATCCCAAGTATAGGGTTGCGATGTAGTAATAATCTCAGCAAGATCGAGGTTGAATCCATATGGACTGAACCTTGTACGTAATCTAAAGTAACTTGAACTAGAACTAGGCGAAGATATAATCTAGATCAGGTAAAAGGAAGGGGAATAATTGTGAATTATTAGACTAAAAACTTGTAGATTTCAAAGGTAAGAAACTAGGGATTCAGAGGATCTGCTTGTAGAGATCAGGGAGATCTACGCTTGATTCATGAACTCAACTGGACTTCGAGTCCTATCTTCATTCAGTTGGAAGATATATCATTAAAACTCAATCTGAACTTCCTTTAATCTAGTTTTCAAAGAGATGAAAAGTATGAGAATTAGAGGTGATTCCATCACAAAACCATGCCCATGAGACAAAGTAAATAATAGAATTAAACCAATCCACAACCAATCAGAAAAATGTATGAATGTTAGGAAGGATTCCATCATCCAAACATGTCAAATGGGCAATGGTGAACAACAGGGCTTCCTCACTTCACAATCAAATAACGAAATGGAAATACTCAAAGCCATCGCAAATCTATTGTAATTTCAGTCACAACAAACCATTAAAAACTGAAAGTATTCCTATTAATCAAACTATAATCAAATTAGTTCAGAACATAAATCCAGACCATTGAATCTTTCCCATCACACTACAAACTTCACCTCTTAGCCGTAGCTAAGAGGTTTAGCCAACCATGATTGGGCTAATTCTCTTGAACAAAAACATGAAAGAAAACACGTTTAATCTCTGTCTTTTCAAACCTCCCAGGATAGCCTCCTCCTCTCTTCTCTCTTTATAACCTGCTAGGGGCAGTGGAGAGATCAGTTTGGAGAACCGACGACCTTACGCACAGCAATATGCGAAACTGGAAAGTCGGTGGTGTGTATAACCCTTACACAACCAAAATATAGGAGCATCGTAACTCCCCTTTTCCGTACTTTCTTTCCAAAAGGACAACATCGTATGGGATATTTTGGGTAGGCCCACATTATGGACGGTCCAGATCAGCCATCCGATCACCGTCGAGATCATGCAACGGCCCGCAAAAGCCGGGCAGCATCCGGACGCGAAAACAGGGGGCTGCGCTGATGCGTGGTGGGGCCCACTTCGTCTTTTTTTCAAGAGATCCACACCGTCCATTAGATTCGAGTCGAAAAAAAATTCAGATATGGACGTTTTTGGATTGGATTTGATGTGTCCCACCACAGTTCCTATTCTACTGTCCGACCTGCGTTTGATCGATATTTTCCTGTGTGTACGAACATGAGTTTGGAAAGACTTCATGTATACAGTTGGTTTGACCTTATGGAACGAATGGACGGTCCGGATTGACCGAATGTTCCAAGGTGGTGGCCCACTCATCAACCCAGCGGACGGGCTGCGTAAAGGAAAGAAGAAATTTCCTTCTCCGTCGGTCAAGAGACGGTCAAACCGTGTCTGCGTTTGCCGTGCACGGCTAGTGCACTTGTGCACTATGCACACCCAACTCAGATGGGTCCACCGTGATGGTTATGGGAAATCTGCTCCATCCATCCTTCTTGTTTCCTCATATAATGGGTTGAAACCAAACTTGAAGCACATCCGGATCTTAGGTGAGCCCAAAATCAACGGTTTATGTGATGATTTGTCCGTTGGACCACTTATACAGGGATCCGAGGGCTGAAATTCTATATGTATGGTTAATTTATGCTCCTCAGGTCATATATACAGTATCGACCTGAACTGATGATGAAAACCCTGTGCTCTTGCATTTTAGATGACTTTCAGGCCTCTGTCACGTGAATGGCTTGGTTTTCACAGATCTCTGGCATGTAAATTCATCAATTTTGTTCTCCTAGAGTCCGTCTCTTACATTTTTTTATCCTTAAGCGTTAAATCAATGCCTTTAGCACCCTTTTTTAGTCTAAGCTCGTAAATTCACCTTGCAACAAAAACATGATTAAAATTGGTCGTTAAGCATTATTATGTACGTAAAATCATGTGATAATTGGAGTCTAATATGTAATATTTGACCCTCAATAATACGTCATCAAGGGGGTGCCTAAATTTCACATGTAGGAAGTTTCATTGCTTTCTGGGTGATGCAGAGCATTCCAGGGAGAGAACCAAAAGGGTTGACATGTGGAACTTTTCTAAGCTCTATCATGACATATGTATCAAAATCACACTGTCCATTCTTTTCTTCTTCTTTTTTTTATATCGTTTTAGGGCATGAGACTAAAAACGAGACAGACCCAAAACTCAAGTGGGGCACACTACAGTAAACAGTGGGAATTGGACACCAATCTATTGAAAACTTCTTAAATGGCCACAGGAAGCTCTTATCAAACTGGTATTTGTGTTTTCCCTTTATCGGGATCTACGTGACCTTATGAAAAGGTTAAATGGCAAATAAACCTCATAGTGGACCTTATGAAAAGGTTAAATGGCAAATAAACCTTATAGTGGACCTTAAGAAGGCAGTTTCAATGGTAGTCGTCCAATCCTCATTGCTTTCTGTGGTATGGTTCGCTTGAGCTTTGAATGTACCTTGATTTTGGGCTCATGTTCAAGAATGAACTGGAAAAACTGATTGATGGTGTGGATCTAATACATAAATTAAAGTGGGTCCGAAGCAGTTCCACACGTTAAAAGTTGAGTTATGCATATATAGAACAACCTATTTCGGACAGCGAAAATTCATGTTTTTTCTGAGGTGAAGTATGGGGGATACGTAGAGTGATGAGAGGTGACAGCACGGAAATTTCCTGTGCCTTCAACACCGACCTAAATGTATGAAAATACATGTTGTTTTAAAATTTTATCAGTAGTCCTAATTCATTGTGGACACCTCACATCTAATGCTCCACATTGATCATTGGTGGACCCACCTTCAGCCCCATATATAGAAGGAACCTGCTCCATTGGATAACAAGACAAATCCTTACGAGATCACGGATATGTGTATATACCTTGTGGGATGTGTTTCACAATTCTCAGGCTGCATGTTCTGTTCTTCAATCAATAGAGCTATGGCCCACGGTTCCACTATACATAGCCATTGATATATGATGTGGCTCACAGTTCATGAAGTGTAAAAAGAAAATATAAATCATTGATATTTTAAGATCCTAACTTTGGGTGTATTTGGTTGCATGTTGTGTGGGATTGGAAAACTCGCTGTGTGCTTTTCAGAGAAAAGAGAGCATGGATGGTCATGGAGGAAATGATGTTATATTCGCAAGCGAGCAGGAGAACTATTCAGATGCCATAAGACGTGCTGGGGAAAAGCTCCTTGATTTCTTTACGGATCGTACTCTTGAAATGATGAATGTCGTAGGGTGTGATGGTGTGGGGAGATGGAGTATCATTGAATATGCAACTAAAAAGTTGAAGAGATCCCATCTCTTTGACCTGCAGATACTAGTAAAGCTACCAAATAGAGACATCAGTCTTGAAAGGGTGCAGATGGAGATCGCAAACCAATTGCATTTGACAGCTAGCATTAGTCCTGATGATGACAAAACCAAGTTTACAATAACTGCGGGTGAGATCTGTAAATCTTTGGTGAGGCGGAGGTTCTTGCTAATTATAGGAGATGTTACCAGTGTATTCGACTTGCAGTCGATGGGAATTCCCCTAAGTAGGGGACTTCCATATGATTCGAAGGTTGTTTACGTGGGAAATTCCATATTGGGGCTCGAAGTAGCGTTGAAATATCCGCTTCAAAGCATCGTGATCAACATCGACTTTGAAGAGTTGTCCATAGATACGTTACGTGAAGAGGCCGGTGTTGTGGCCCATTCTCCTGGCATTAATGGCTGCTTTACTCCCGAAGCTGTCCTCCACTGCTGCCTCTACCTCTGGGTTTTCTTAGATGCTGCAATTCCAGCTGATATGCTGATAAGGGATTGGATAGCAGAGGGAATTGCTTTTACAGGGGGGAGAGAGGAAGATGAAGAAGAGACTTCAAGGCTCATGGAGAAGGCGTGGGTCCTATTGAGAGAGCTTGAGCTACGTTCCCTGCTTCTATCCACTGTAACGAATTGGGGAGCGGTTGCTTGGGGAGCGCCCGCTTGGGTCAGTCAAAATGCTAGTGTTCGTGATCTGGCGAGAGCATTGACTCGTGGCAGATACTGGATTGACTCCCCACCGGGAGAGATTATCTTATCGAAGACGAGCCTCCCTGTTGAATGCCTCAAACTCTCCACTCTACAGCTTGGACTGCTCAATTATCCCTACTCCAATTTCGAATTCATCATACCAGACCCCTTCTTCGAGCAAATGCAGTACCTTCAAGTCCTCCATATTTATAATCTACATATCATATATCTGCCCCACTCCATCGCCTGCTTACACAATCTCAGACTTCTAAGAATAAATTATTGCTACCATTTAGAATCTCTCCCCTCTTCCCTCCAAGCTCTGCACAAGCTCAAGTTCTTTGAAGTTCATGGATCTCATTCTCTTGAAACAATGGCGGATGAGTGCTTTCAACAGATGACCAACCTTCGATGTCTCATTCTCAATGGATTAACGAAGATCCAATCACTGCCTTCCTCTGTTTCCAAGCTATGCACCCTCCAGCAACTTATGTTAACAAATTGCCCCTCTTTAATGGAAATCCCAGATAAGAGCTTCGAGTGTATGAAGCAGCTGCAGCTTCTTGACTTGAGCAATGATTCTAATCTGAAATCTCTTCCCTCCTCGCTCACAAAGTTGATCAATCTTCGACAACTCATACTAGCAAATTGTTATTCCTTAAAGATGAAGTTGCTGCCACATTTGCAAAAGCTCTCTGCTCTTGAGGAGCTTTATCTCTGCAAGTGTGATTCCCTGGAAGATATTGAGGATGTTTCTTCTTCTCTTGGAAATATCTTGCCAAAGCTCCAAAAGCTCGATCTTTCTGGAATTGAGTCCATTTCACGGGTCTCCTTGCATGGATGCCAAAGCCTAGAGTATGTAGGCTTGAATGAGCTTACAGGCCTTCAAGTGCTTAGTATTTCAGGTACCAAAATCAAATGCTTTCCTGAAAATAATATGGTCGGCACTAATCATCTAAGGCGCCTGGATATGCTACACATGAATCACATTCATGAAATTAAATGGGATGATCTAAGTCCTGAGCTCGAAAATCTCAACATTGTTCAGTGCGGCACTATGAATTCATCAGAAGAAAATGATAAATGTCAGGGAAACATAGTTGGGGCTCGCATAAGGGTAAGTAATCACCATCTTTTACAATTCTTATCACCACTCTCAAAAGTGTGGGAAGAAAAATGTTTCTCTCAATTCCACATATGCATTGCTGCTTGCCAAGAAGATGGACTACAAAGACAATTCATATATGTAAACATTGGTTCCAAGACCCAAACATGTAGTTTAGCTACTTCAAGACACTTCAATAGGCATGTGGAGATCCGAGGAGGTGATACTTCCCCAAACGATATTCATGGGGTTCTCCGTCGAACGGAATTATTTACTCTATGCGATAATGCCTTTGTCCAAAGATTGTCAGATGTGGGCATGGTCGATTCCTTAATAAAACTGATAGAATGCCGGGTGGAGAGGTGCAAGCGGATGGAGAGATTTTTTGAGGGATTTTATAAACCAAGTTTCCTGAAACATTTAAATCTCCTGGATCCTTTAAGTCTCCTGGAGAACATATGGATGTCCAACCTTGCAAGTTTGAGGAGCGTTTGCGAGGGCAGATATGGGAGGCAAAGCTTCACACTCCTGAAGCACATATATCTGGAGTGTTGCCCGAGACTCATGGTCGTCTTCTCCTCAGCTGTACACTTAGAAAGCTTGGAAACTCTCCAGATCAAATTCTGCAATAGACTGGAGGTGGTGTTTCAAGGGGTAGCTAATGGCTCACTCCAACGACTACGTACAGTTTGTCTGTGGGAGCTACCTAAGCTGGAGAGTATTTGTGATGAGGTGTGCTTGCCCGCATTGGAGAAACTGAGAGTGAGTGGATGTCCGAAGCTGAATAATCTTCCTCTTCAAGTGCCCTATGACAATGCGACTACTACCACCGTTGTTGGTGGGGGTTCTCTAAAGGTGGAAGGCGATTTGGTGTGGTGGGCCAGCCTCAAGTTGGAAGGAGACAACATCAAGGACCATGTCCACTTCAAAGAACGGCGCCCTTTCATCAAGCGTTGATGATTCTTCTTTACACTGGAATGGATCCTCTCTCATGTGTGTGTCATGTTTGTTAGCTGACCATAAAGCTGCTAGTGTGAAATGTAATGCAGCTTGCCGGTAACATGGGGTTTCATGTGGCTTACCATGATGTTTGTATTAATCCACTATGCCCATCAACTTCGCCAGCTCATTTTAGAGCTTGAGTCCAAGGATGAGGGAGATCTAAAAGTCAATTTGGACACACCAAATGAAAACGTTCGGGAGGAAATCATACGCTTGGAATCTTCTTAGAGCTCACCATGATATTAATTGGCTATCCAACCTGTTCAAAATGCGATTCCCAATTCTATGAAGGGAAAACACAGACATCAGCTTGATCTCAAACTTCTGTCACCCCAAGGAGGTTTCAATGGTGAGCATGCATTCCCCATTGCTGCTCCTGGAGGTGTGGCCCACTCGTGTGTTGTATTAGAGTAATAAAGTCCCTTGATATACATTGATATGCCAACATGCTGACAGCTTAAGCTTTTAGAGTAAATGGTTATTTCACAAGGTATTAGAGAGGAAGGTCCTGTGTTCGAATTCCGAAAGGACCAAATATGCCTTGGTTATGGTGTGAGTGTCCCTTGACCCTTGCTAGTAAGCTCTCATTGGGAGTTCCCACCCTGCACGTCTCCTATTGGGCCGCACAACACCCCGAGTGGGCTGCACAACACCCTAAGTTACAGTTATGGTGGAGCATACCACCTGAATTGTATTAAAATGAAAGAAATTGTACAACCATTTGTTCGGGGCTTGGCAAAAATAAACCGGACGACACCTATCATATAGATGAATCTTAAAACAGGGTTATACAGTTAATCACAACCTAAGAGACAACCTAAAGAGAAATCACAAAAACCCTAGCTAAAAGGTTTACCCAACTATAAACATGATTGGATCTAAAACTGTAGACAAAAGTATGAAAACAACTAAGGAAGAAAAAACTCTTGGTGACGGCTTCTTCACCCTTTTGCTCTACTCCTTAAACCCTATAAGATGTCTAGGAACATCTTAGGGAGTCCTATTTATAGTTGTGGATCTCTAACTTTGACACCTAGTTGGAAAACTCTAGAAACCGCCTCAAATTTACATAGTTTACTAAAATAGACTTCACTCTGTGCAGTTTTTCAAAATAGACTTCACCTTATACAATTTCACAAAATAACCCAGAGTTTCAGAATATGCTTTTTCAGGATTATTTCATGATTCATTTTCTTCACTTCAAATCTTTGATTCTCTTCAGTCCTCATTTGGTTTTCTTGAATCTTTAGCATATGAATTCTTCAATCTTGGTCTCCTAAGATCCATTCTTTGCCTTGGTAATTCTTGAGTATCGAATCCATGCTTTTAGCACATTTTTCAATCCGAGCTCTTAAATTCACCTTGCAATACAAACACGAGTAAAATAGAACATTAACCATTATCATATTCATAAAACCAAGATATAAATGGGGGATAACAGGTAATATTTGACCCTCAATATAATCCCTAACCAGCATTTTGCTAGTCCCGAGCAAAGTATGCCAAAAATATTTCAAGAACCACAATATAATTTCTATAAGCTCAAGTTGTTTTATTAAAAACAATCCAAATAATAGAATTCTAAAATACATCAATGTTGTACATTACCTTCTGCTAAACTCTAGCACTTGGTAAGTTTCATGATCAAGTTCAAATCATTAATCCTCCAATTAAAACAATTCCAAACATTGAGTTCCATGGGTGTATAATGAAGTCTATACTTATCACAATCAAAGGTTCAATTCGTCACTTTCATGATAACATTGATAATTAAAAGAACATTCAGAACAAACAAAATCTAAACCGAAACTTACCATACAGTTCATCTTTTAGTTCTCTCTTTTATTCCTCCAGCTTTTGATTTTTTTATCGATGGCTTTCATGTTATATCAACATTTTTAAAGATCTTTAATAGATAGCCCTTTTCAACAACAATTGCTTTTTAGCTGGGTATTTTTTTTTATTTCTTTTCAATTCTTCCCATTGAACATGATGGACAAATTCCCCAGGTTGGTTCCTTCCATGCTTAATAATCATTAAGTTAACAATTCAATATCAAACTGACACTTTAATGTGTAAGTTGGATGTGATATATGAAATCATGACTTAATCAATATTTAAAACTTCTAATTGAGGATCAATGACTTAACTTAATTTTGAGATCTCCCAAGTGATTAAAATCCAAGAAACATAAAGCATTAACATTAAGTATCTTGTAATTTTAATTCACGGATTAACTTCGAGATCACATTAAGTTGCAGGAATTTTTCTCAAATTTTTACAACTTCACCTAAAGACTAAGAAAAGAATTGATTAGCCTGCCTATTCCACACCCCTAGCCTAAAATCTACATTGTCCTCAATGTAAATGATATAAGCATTCAATGCAAATGAGGTAACGAAAAGAAAATGGAAGTGGTGGAAAGGTAGTACCGAAAGAAGGAATTCTGAGGATTTTTTTTCCAAAATATCTCAATGTGAAGATGGGTTAGCATAAGAATTAAACCTAGAAAACAAACTTTCATAAACATAAAAAAGCAAACTATCCTAAACGGTGAAAAATAAACTATCATAAACGGTGAAAAGCAAACTATCCTAATCCTAAATTCTTTGGAAGCAATAAATCTAACTAGAAAAACAAGGGAAAACTACTTAATCATGGCACAAGTTTCCTCCTTTGACTAGTATCTTAATAAATTTCTCAATAGGTTTCGTAACAAGATCATCCAAAAGCCCTTTTTGCAATAGGCTTGGATGCCCTGGAGTATGATTTTCCAATGAAATTCATGGACCTCAGCAAAAGTTTCCTTTTAATCTCTTGAGGTGTCCAAAGTACGTATGATTCACCTGAGATAGAGAAAGTTTCAGAGTTAGCGCAACATGGTGAATCAGAGGTTACAAATAGATAAAATGTAGAGAAATTCTCAATAGGTGATGTAGTCTCAATATATTCCGAAGCTTCAGGCTTCGATTCAACTTTTATCACCTCCTCCTTTAATGGTAAACATTCAACATTTGTGGAAGTAGGAGCTTCAAAATAAGGGTTCTCTCGGTCAGTAACAATCATCGAGGTATTGTTTTAGGCATCCATTATTTCTTTTGTCATGCGATCATTTAAATCTGTAAAATATGTCAAGCGATTTTTTAAAGAGTTGAGATAGTCAGTAGAAAGAGGCTCATTTTCCACATTGAGGTCTGTGATGATATATCAAATGATTCATTCGTCTTCTCTTAGAATAGAGGAAAACATGATCTATTGCTCTTCATCTTGGTGAGAGTCAATCGTCATTGGACACATCTTGCCCTGTCGTGCATAGACATATTGTGGATTATTATGTGCATTGATGTGAAGATTATGTTCATTGCTACTACTCAATAGAGGCACTATATCGTAAAGGGTTGGCAACTCAGATGATGGCATTAAATGGGTGATTTCAAATTCCAAATTCATATCAAGCAACTCGTCCATCTCCCTAATCATATTATAATCTAAATCAGAGGATTGGTTACATACGTCTCAAAAGAGTTGGAAGTGTCAGTTGAAAGGGGCTCATCTGTTCACTCCCAAAGTATAAGGTTGTGATATAGTAATAAACTCGGTGAGACCGAGGTCAAATCCCAAGGGACTGAAACCTTTACGTAATCTGAAATTAAGTAGAACTAGAACTAGATTACGATGAAATCTAAATCGAATATAATTGAGGGAATAATGACGAAATATTTATCTAAAACTTAAAGAATTTAGAGGTAAGAAACTAGGGATTCAGAGGATCTACTTGCAGAGATCAGGTAGATCTTATGCCTGCATAAAAAACTCAACTGGACTTAAGAGTCAATCTTCATCCAGTTGAATGGTGTAACCATGAAAATCAAACTGAACTTACTTTGATTTAGTTTTCAAGAGATGAAAGAAATATGAATTAGAATGGATTCCACCACCAAACCATGCCTACGAGACAAAGCAAACAATAGAATTAAACTAATTAACAACTAATCAAAAATGTATGAAGGTTAGGAAGGGTACTGTCATCCGACCATGCCCAGGAGACGATGGTGAACAACAAGGCTTCCTGACGTCATAAACATAAAAAGGAAAGGAACATGCTCAAAGCTATCGCAGACTCATTGTAATTTTAGTCACAATAGACCATTAAAAACTAAAAACATTCCCTTAATAATCAAACTAGAATCAATGTCAATTCAGTCTAACATGAATGCAATATGTAAAATCATCCCATCACACTACAAGCTTCACCTCTTAGTCCTAACTAAGAGATTTAGCCTGACATGGAGAGGCTAGAATCTCTTAAAAATATAAACAAAAACATAAGGAATAAATAAATAAAATAAAAAACTCTGTCTCTCTTTCTTTGGATAAGATTCGCCTCCACGGCTGCTCGTCCAAGATCCTACGTCCAAAGCTCATCCCAAAGCTCCCTCTCATGTCTCCTTTTATAGTAACAGGGAGCAAGGTCGGTTTGGAGTCGGTTCATGTGCGCAGTAGCAGAAAAACACAAGCCAAGTTTCATTTGAACGAGATTTTTGGACTGTACATGGCCAAGAAATCCATTTTGGATCCATGGTTGGGGTGAAGACCCCCTGTCCGATCTTTTGGACGGTTCAGATCATCCAACCGACCATCATATCGGCCGTACAACACCCCACTGCAGTCGGTTTTCAAGGACGCGGCTTCCTGCGAATTTTGTTGTGTTGACGTGCTTGGTGGGCCCCACATTGGTATTTTCAGAGAAATCCGACCCGTTCATTGGATTTATGGCGAAATTTCAGTCGGAAAAGAATGGTTTTTGTCGAGTTTTTGTACGGTCCACTGTATCAAATCAACTCGCCGTCCACCTGCGTTATCTGGTGATCCAAGTGTTTACGTACGCAAAGGACTAAAAATACACTAGGAAAGGGTCATGCCTACCCAAGAGATGCAATGGACAGTTCAGATCTACCAAAGGGATGATGTGTGGGGCCCACAAGCAAGAAACAACGATCTTTAGTCCGTCCGCTGGCGTGATTGTGCAGAGGAGAGAGAGAAGTCGAGTGTGAGTCGGTCAGTGCATGCTGACTGACTAAGTCGCGTGGGGTGCATGTCTAGCGCACGTGTACCCCATGTACTTGCGATGTACATGTGGGGTCCACTGTGATGTTTATCTGAAATTCGCTCCGCTCATTCCTTTCCTCTTGTAGATTAAGTGGTTGAGACTAAAATTGAAGAATATTCAGATATTAGGTGGGCCCCATATCACTGTTTTAATGGCTGATCTGTCAGCTAGCCACTTTCGCAGAGATTCAGGAGCTGAAATTCGACGTGTACGGTTCATTTATAGTCCTCAGGCCATGTATAAAGTTTCGATCTGAACGAATGGTGGAAACCCTATGATCTTACATCCTAGACATCTTTCAGGCCACTTGAGCTTCAGTTTCTCGATTCTCTCGGATATCTGGCATGTAAATCTATCGATCTTGATCTCTTGGAGTCCGTCCCTTGCCTTGGTGATTTTAGAGCATCAATTCCATGCATTTAGCATTTTTTTCAGTCCACGCTTATTAATCCACCATAAACATAAACATGATTAAAACAGGCCGTTAAACAGTATCATGCTCATAAAATCAGGTAATTACTGGGATCTAATATGCAATATTTGACCCTCAACATCATCTTCTACATTTAAATCAGATATGTTAGATGAGTGGAGAAGATCATTATGGTCGACAACTTCATATATCTCTTGATCATTTATCTAGGCCAAACTTAAGATTGATTTTAGGGGAATTTGGGTTGTAAACTCATGACTGTCATCCCAATACTTATCTTCTAATTCAGTGTAGTTCACAAGTGAGATGGGTTCGCTTTCCTCACATTTTATTTCTAGGTTAGGTTGAGGCTCGAATAAACTAGCCCCTTCCTCATTGAAGTCGAGCGTATCATGAAAGTGAAGCATGTCAGTATCATTATATTTAAAAGGTACCCATGTCCCTTGATCTTTACATTAGATAGTCATCGACATCGACTCTCTGGGAAATTCAACCATATAATCATTAACAGAATTCAACTCCTCGTTCTTAATTTCAATATTCTCTATAATCGCCACTACGTGAAAAATGAAAAAAAAAAAAAAAAAGGATAGATTTCGAGACAGTTGTGGACCATCTTTAAAATTCCTTGGTTTAAAGACGCTTTAGAGACAGCCATAAACCGTCGCTAAAATTTTAGACGGCTCTTGACCGTCCTTAATATTGTCTTAAAATGTTGAACGTCTAGAAATCATTTAACTGTCAGAATCCATCGTTAACTGCGGAGAAAAGACGGTTATCGACTGTCTGGAATAAAAGACAGTCTTTAACCGTCTTATATGCGGTCATTTGAGACGGTCAAAGACCGTCTGCATTTGAGACGGTCAAAGACCGTCTGCATTAGAGACGGTCATTGGCCATCTTTTATGGGTAATCTGAGACTGTCAAGGACCATCTGCATTAGAGACGGTCATTAGCCGTCTTTTGCTGGTAATCTAAGACTATCAAGGACCATCTGTATTAAAGACGGTCATTGGCCGTCTTTTACTGGTAATCTGAGACTGTTAAAGACCGTCTGTATTAGAAACGGTCCTTAGCCATCCTATAGCGGTCATCTCAAACCGTCAAAGACCGTCTGCATTAGAGACGGTCCTAAACCGTCTCTAATGCTCAGGTCAGAACTTAACAACAAAAAATTTATGAATTTCGAAAAAACAAATAGTTGAGAAACTTAGAAAAAGTAATTAAAAATGTCTAAGAAAATTTTAGAAATTGAAGAAAAAAAAAAAAAAAACTATGATTTATAAAAATCTAGATTTTGAAAAAAAAAATTAAGAACTTTGAATAATGTTGATAATTTTGAAAAAAAAAAAGATTTTGATAAAAAATGATATTTTAAAAAAGAAAATATAAAAAATTAAACAAATTTGTGAAAAAATTGATAAATTGTAAAAAAAAATACATATATATTTTTTAAAAAAGAAAACTAGATTTTGTATTTTGACAAGAAAAATTAAAAAGTTATATAACAAGATTTCGATTAAAAAAATGATATTTCGAAAAGGAAAATTTAAAAAATTAAACAAAATTGTGAAAAAATCGATAAAGTGTAAAAAAATATATTTTTAAAAAAAGAAAACTAGATTTTTTATTTTGATAAGAAAAATTGAAAAGTTAAATAACAAAAGCGAGATTAAAAAAATAATATTTTGAAAAAAAAATTAAGAAATTAAACAAAATTGTGAAAAAAAATGACAAATTGTAAAAAAATATATATATATTTTTTAAAAAAGAAAACTAGATTTTATATTTTGACAAGAAAAATTGAAAAGTTAGATAACAAAAGTGAGATTTTGATGATTTGTTGTATATCCTTACCGCCCCTATGTTTCTCCAACTTATTTTTGAGCTGGGATTTAAAAAATTGTGTAGATTTAAATCTTAAGTAGACCACACCACTTGAAAGAATGATAATATAGTACCTCGCCATTAAAAATTATAAAGAGCCCATCGTAAGGTTTTAGTAATGTTTATTTGCAATCCAACTTGTTGATAATGTAAAGAAGATCTAGATGAAGGTAAACTACAAAGATCAAATTGATCCAAAACTTTTATGGCCTTCAAAAGGTTTTTAATAGTTATTCATCATTGTTTTGATTGGTATGGCCCACCTGATATTATTGAGTTCTTATGATTCGAAATCACATCCTAAAATATGATGGAAAAATATATAGACGGTGTTGATATACAAAATATATCAAGGTGGGCAGTACACGATTAGAGTAACACCCATGAAGGAGTTACTTAAATAGTGAAATGGTACTATAAGGTCACCTCATGGGAACTTCCATTGAGGTTAATTTATTTGCGCCCCACCATGATGTGTGTAGAACATCAACACCATGCATTTGATGTGTCCCCTTTAAGTCCAAAAATTAGTCATATATGAAACTCAGGTGGGCTATATCATCTAAAACTATGTGAAGACATCTCTAAAACATATAAAAGCATTTAATTGACACTACGCCAAAACAGCGAAAAAAGGATGGTCCAAAACCGTCTCAAATTATCAAAAAGGACGGTCATGGACCGTCGCATGAGCCGTTAAATTTTGACGTGTCCTATTACTTAAGGACGGTTAAAAACCGTCATTCTTATTGACGAAAAAAGGATGGTCATGGACTGTCCTTTAAAAGGACGATCATGGACCGTCCTTAAAAAGGACTGTCATGGACTCTCTTATGAGCCTTCAAAGGATGGCCATGGACCGTCCTTTTAAAGGACGGTCATGGACCATCCTTAAACAGGACTACTATGAACCATCTCTTATGAGCCTTCAAAGGACGGTCATGGACCGTCCTTAAAAAGGACTGCTATGAACCGTCTCTTATGAGCCTTCAAAGGACGGTTATGGACCATCCTTTAAAAGGACGGTCATGGACCGTCCTTTAAAAGAACTGCTATGAGCCGTCTCTTATGACCCTTAAAGGACATTTTCAAATTTGACCTGTTACAATATATTTCATCATATTCTTCCTGATATACACCTGTTATACAATATATTTTATCATATTCACATTCACATCTATCTAAACCCAAACTACGTAAATCCATCCAAACATAAACTACATCCATCCAAACACAAACAATCTTATCCACATTACATTCATCCACGCATAATACATATAAGTTTAACATCACAAGTAAAAAAAAAAAAAAAAGGAAAAAAAATCAGCAACAATTCTCTTTTTGTCTTTCATCTAATAAAAAAATATTCAACCAACAAAACATTATAATTCAGAATCATGAAGAATTACAGAAAATTCTTCCAAAAAAGTGGGCACTTTTTTAAAATAAAACTAATACGAGCAAATAATGCAAAAAAGTGTTTCAATTAATAGAAACAACAACAAAAATTAAAGCTTTGTAAAAAGGGGCATGTGTTAAAAGGGATACATTCTTGTTTATTGTTATGTGATTGGGCTACATTATTATAGAAATCGGGTTCGGGTTCGGGTTCAGGATCGGGTTTAGGTTTGGGTTTTCAAGTTTAGGTTTAGGTTAGGAAGTTGAGATCAGGATTAGTTGTGGGTCTAAATTTAGGGATTTGAGAATACATTTAGGTTTTAGTTTTAGGTTAAGGTTAGCTAATAGGTTATAAGTTTAGGTTATAGGTTATAGGTTAAGGTTTAGGCTATAGGTTTTGGTTTAGGTTTAGGTTAAGGTTAAGATTTAGGTTAAGGTTTATGTTTAGGTTATAGGTTATAGTATATAGGTTATAGCTTTAGGGAATTGAGAATAGGTTAAGGTTAAGGTTTAGGTTTAGGAAATCGGGTTCGGGTTCGGGATCGGGTTTAGGTTTGGGATTTCAAGTTTAGGTTTAGTTTAGGTTAGGGAGTTGAGATTAGGATTAGGTTTAGGTTTTAAGGATTTGAGGATACATTTCGGTTTTGGGTTTAGGTTTAGGTTTTAGGCTTAGGTTTAGGTTATAGGTTTAAGTTATAAGTGTAGGTTATAGGTTTAGGTTTAGGTTAGATTATAGGTTAAGGTTTAGAGAATTGAGAATAGGTTAAGGTTTAGGTTTAGGAATTCGGGTTCGGGTTCGGGATCGGGTTTAGGTTTGGGTTTTCAAGTTTAGGTTTAGGTTTAGGTTAGGGAGTTGAGATTAGGATTAGGTTTAGGTTTAGGATTTGAGAATACATTTAGGTTTTAGGTTTAGGTTTAGGTTTTAGGTTATTGGTTAAGGTTTAGGTTTTAGGTTTAGGTTAAGGTTTGGTTATAGGTTATAAGTTTAGTTTATAAGTTATAGGTTAAGGTTTTAGGTCATAAGTTTTGGTTTTAAGGTTATAGGTTTAGGTTAGGTTAAGGTTTTTAGGTTTAGGTTATAAGCTATAGGTTTAGGGAATTGAGAATATGTTAAGGTTTAGGTTTAGGAAATCGGGTTTGGGTTCGGGATCGGGTTTAGGTTTGGGTTTTCAAGTTTAGGTTTAGGTTTAGGTTAGGGAGTTGAGATTAGGATTAGGTGTAGGTTTAAGTTTAGGGATTTGAGAATACATTTAGGTTTTAGGTTTAGGTTTAGGTTTAGGTTATTGGTTAAGGTTTAGGTTTTAGCTTTATGTTAGGTCATAGGTTTAGGTTTTAGGCTTAGGTTTAGGTTTAGGTTATAAGTGTAGGTTATAGGTTTAGGTTTAAGTTAGGTTATAGGTTAAGGTTTAGGTGTAGGAAATCGGGTTCGGGTTTAGGTTTGGGTTTTCAAGTTAGGTTTAGGTTTAGGTTAGGGAGTTGAGATTAGGATTAGGTGTAGGTTTAGGTTTAGGATTCGAGAATAGGTTAAGGTTTAGGTTTAGAAGTCGGGTTCGGGTTCGGGATCGGGTTTTGGTTTGGGTTTTCAAGTTTAGGTTTAGGTTTAGGTTAGGGAGTTTAGATTAGGATTAGGTGTAGGTTTAGGTTTAGGATTTGAGAATAGGTTAAGGTTTAGGTTTAGAAAATCGGGTTCGGGATGGGTTTTAGGTTTGGGTTTTCAAGTTTAGGTTTAGGTATAGGTTATGGATTTGAGATTAGGATCAGGTGTAGGTTTAGGTTTAGAGACTTGAGAATACATTTAGGTTTTAAGTTTAGGTTTAGGTTATTGGTTAAGGTTTAGGTTTTAGGTTTAGGTTGGGTCATAGGTTTAGGTTTAGGTTATAAGTGTAGGTTTAGGTCTAAGTTAGGTTATAGGTTAAGGTTTAGGGAATTGAGAATAGGTGAAGGTTTAGGTTTAGGAAATCAGGTTCGGGTTCGGGATCGGGTTTAGGTTTAGGAAATCGGGTTCGGATTAGGGATCGGGTTTAGGTTTAGGTTAGGGAGTTGAAGATCCGTGCATGGTCATAGTTGAAATGCCCAACGAGAGGTCCTCATTGATGTGAAGGATGTGGTATTGGTTGATGTGATTAGGCATCGGGTCGACTTCAGGATCTCCTTTGCGCCGAGAGAAGCTAAGAGTATGGCGGACGTTTTAGCGAGATGGGGCAGTGAATCGTAAGCTAAGAGGCTAATTTTGTCGCAATTGGATCTTCCTCCTCTCGTAAGAGGAAATTTCTTCATAGATAGATCTTGTTGTCAATGTCTTAAATCTATTTGTAACAAGGTCTGTCGATGTCATCAACAACCTAGTCGATCCCATTGAGCAGCTGTCGATGCCATCGACAGCCCACTCGATCCCATCGAGAAAATCTAGAATAATCTTATTTGACTGCTGGACAATTTTGGAGATGCTACTCGATGGCATCAAAGGTGGCTTCAATGTCATCGATAGGTCCTTGATGGTTGTCAATGCCATCATAGGTCCCATCAAGGCGCGGACGGAACTGCATAAGTACGTAATTTGTTTCTTATTCTGGTTGTGGTTATATATATTGGGTATAATTAGGATTAGGGTAAAGTTAGGATTTTCTAAGACATTTCTAAGGGTTCAAGAGCAAAGCTAGGGATTTCAAGGAGTTGTTCAGATCGACAAGTCCTTTCATCTCTTGTAATATCATTTTCATAGTGGATTGCTTGTCACTTTGTGTCGTGATTTTTTTCGTGAAGATTTATTCCACATAAAACTCATGTGTTTTCTGTATATTTTTCTTACGTTTGATTTCATCTTGTTAGGTTGAATTTGGAGTTGCTTCCTCGCGACCCCCATTAAGACCCCAACAGAGTTGGTGTCACTACACCAAAAAATCCATTAAGGTACGGATACTTCTTTGGTTCGAAAACGGCTTAAAGCCGTATTTGGTTCGGAAACGGTTTAGAGCCGTACTAGATGTTTTACAAATCCTTATTTCCAATCCCTAACCCTAGCCCCAATCCCATCACTCCCGACCCTTCCAGTCCTCTCGCGCGATCTCTCCCTCTCTCCCGCTCCCCATTCCTGACCCTCCTCGATCTCTCTCCCTGACTTCGCCACTCCGTCACTCCCTCTCGATCTCTCTAAAAGCTTCTCCTATTCAATTCAATGGCATCAACAATCAGGTCAGAACGCCTTGATTTCCTTGCCTTGCAGCTTCAATGGTTGTAGAGGGATCAACCCATCTTTCATCCGTCCGATTCTAAGAACCTCTCCATCTCTAATGGGAGCTCTCTCTCTCTCTCTCTCTCACCAATACTCAGATGGGAGCTCACCTTTTTTATTCGATCTTGAGCAGCTCTGAAAGAAGGTCGAACCAGACGGTAACCGCTGATCTAGATGAGACCCTCCTTGTGTCCCAAAGCCCTCTTTCTCTGCTCTTTGATCCTTCTCCACTGGTAAGATTTTGATATTCTCATTCCTCAATAGGTTCTTTCCTCTCCAATCTTTTCGAAATCTGTATGCATCCAAATCGCGGGGTGTAAAATCAATTCTATTGCGTCCATCTATCTTTGATTTTTTTATTTCTCTTCTCATTTCAGGTTTTCTCATGCCCTATCAATGGCTCTATTTATATATATATCTAGAGAAGCAGAGGCAAGCATCACTCATGTCTCACCATCACCTTCATCTAGTCTCTCGTCTGATTTCAATGTCCTCTGATCACATCCCATGGGATTTCTGTGTATTTCTCTAGAAAGAGCCTTGGAAATGTCACAAGGTATGGGATTTCTCCGATTTTGATTATTATCACTTCATTTCTTCAGTCTTAGATCCATTTTGGGATATTTCTCTTGAGATCTACGTATGTGATTTAATTAGTGTTTGGAATTTCTTTCATTTTGTTTTTTTTTTTTAAATAAAAATTGTTGAGATGGTTAGCTTTGGATTCTCAATTGAAACTTCCCTAGATCTATTCATTAGATTGGGGTTTCCCTTCTGATTCTTTTGATATTTTTTTTTTTTTTTTTTTTTTTTTTTTTTTTGCTTAAGTCTTTTTATGAAAGCATGTTTTGTTAGATTTGGAGAGATGGATGATTCTCTGATGTTAACTCATCCTCATTTACAATGAAAAGTTATACTCTAGAATTGTTGAAAATGGAGCTAATTTATGGTTCTTATCATAATTTGACTGCACATTCTCTGGAGCTACTTTTTTTACAACAAAATAGGGAGGTATTGGGATCATGTCTAAAGCAAGATTTCCTGATTTGATTCTTTTACATTGTTGTGATATATTATTTCTATTTGATTTGAGTTCTATAAGCAACATGTGGTTTTCTTTTTCTTTTTAAAGAAAAAATTCTTCTCATTGAGAGGTTGTTGTGAGCACAAGCTAGATCGGAAATATTTATGCAACAGAATCACTGATACCCACTGTGTATCTTGGTAAACTTTGAAATGATGCAAGGCGTTGGTCTTTTGGTTGTCTTTAATTTATGTAATTAAACAATATTTCACTATGCAAATCGTTTGGTGCTTTATTTTTTTTATCTGCATAAATCTCCCTCAGGATTCAAAGTCCATGCATCTGTAAGACGTAGCTTGGAGTTGATTTGGAGAATTGTAAGAGCTCATGGAAGGGACAACAAATTCATTCCTAGTTTAGAAATGAAGCTTGCCTAATTTATGCTTCATATTAGACATTTCAAATGAACTTTCAGTATCGATACTATAGGACATGAGCGATTGTAAGTCTTGGGCTGAACTATCTATTGGTGTGATATTTGTAAGTTACTTGTGATGTTTCTTATAACTTGAAATTTTCTTTTCATCTTCTTTTGCCTTGTGGAAATTTGATTTCATCTAGATGGGAAGTAGATCCCTAAGCACATGATTAAAATTGCTTTTGAAAATGTTCTACGCTTTTTTTAAAAACCCAACTGCTCCCTCACCTGAACATGTCATTGCTTCAATTTAGATTTTGTGCAGTTATGGTCTGGGAGCAGATAGGCATTAGATATGTTGGCAGTTGGATAAACAAATCATAATCATAATCTTTTCTTGACATGGTCATAGCAATGCTCAAGACTGTGTCTCGAAATGGCCACCAATCCAAATAATTTATATTAAAATAATAACTAAAATTATAATTTAACGAAATATGTTAGTAATATGATCATCAACATAGCCTTCTCCACACTACATGGGGTTGTCTTTGTGTAACTTGTTTCGCAAATCATATTCAGAACAGAATTCTTGTGATTGCATGGTAAACTTTTTACTACCATCTACTCACCTTACATCAACCCTTTCCTTTATCCCGAGTTGGGACTGGTAGGCACATATTGCTTCAGGCAGAGCTTCAATTAGTTAGCAGATATTAATTATTAAATGCTAAGCTGTGTCCCTGTATGCGTGATTTGGGTTCAAGTGAGTCTCTTGCCTCAAGTTGTACTGTTTATTGATGGAAGTTCTTCTATTATCTAAGCACAACCTGATTAATCTATTCAAAAAGACCATCTAATCTGATTAATCTATTCAAAAAGACCATCTAACCTGATTAATCTATTCAAAAAATCATCTATGGCTAGGGATTCGAAGTGGACGGAAGTCCGCCGGAAAAACCCTGTTTCAACCCATCCTCATTGTTCATTGCCAACATCTCTCCCGACACTTCCGCGAATGACCTGCATTGACTAGTGAGTAATGCAGCCGTTGAACAAGTTGGAACAAAATATTCTATGGAGATTGTTCCTTTTTCGCTCCAAGCTTGGATGTGTGACATTTAATTTTTTTTATTTTTTTTTTTGAAGAATATTAGTAGGATTCACCTCTCTGGTACATCCTTGTCCCTATCGGGTCATGAACTTGTGATCAAAATTTGCATTTAAAATAAGGGTTTGTATTTGAACTTCTGGACTACTAAACCCAGAATATTTTGTGGTGATTTAGCATTGCATTATACTACATGCATGAGCGTTTGAATAGATTTGAAGTTTTGTAGGTCTTATATACATATTTTCTTAGTATCATACGGAATTTTATACTGTAGCCCTGTTCGCGATATGAAGTATTTATACCCTCAATCATCATTGTTCTGTAGGAAGGTAAGCATTTTTATATTTGTATCCATCTTGTAACATGCAGCGTTCAGATATAGTGAAGATTTTATTCGTTCATGTTACTAACTGCATCTTGGACAAGTGTTTGATTTTAGATTTAGGTCCAAAGAGGTCAAAGCATTAAAATTCGTACTTGGCAAACTGCTAAGGCTCCGTAGCTTTTTTTCTTTTGCAGTTCGATGTATGCAATATAGAAAATGCACCCTAAAACTGCTCTTTGGACTTCCTTTCACTTTTTTTTTTTTTTTTTTTTTTTTTTTTTCTTTTGAACTAACTGCTTTGATTTGTTAGTGCTTTAGGGATGTGCTTGATAGTTCATCTTTTGGGTGTTCTATATTTCTTCCATAGTTTGGTAAGGATAAGGAAAATGAAAAGGAAAGCAGCTAGAGTGCAAGGTTTGCAGTTTTTGTATAATGAATGGTACATTGTCTACAGGGCTGTAATCAGAGTTGTAATCTGAAACAAGGGAGGATGGCATGTTTATCCCTTATTTGAAGAATAATATTTATTTTTCATTTGTCATCTGTCTTTGAATGATTTATGTTTTTTTTTTGTTTTTTTTTTCCCTTCTTTCTCCTATTTCATGGCTTTGGTTGCAGAAATATGTGCTTTGACTATAGAAATAGCATGAAAGCAAAGCCAAGAAGGTGCAGAAGAACAAGATGGAAAGAAATGGTGATGCTCTAAGGATGTGGTGCCGGATCAAAAGTACTGTGAGCGCCACATGCATAGAGGCCGTCAACATTCAAGAAAGCCCGTGGAAGGCAATGCCATTGCCAACAACAACACCACCACCACCATCGATTCCAACACCAATCTCTCCATTTCAATCTTCTTTAATTACGGAGAGAATATTTTGTATGTTCAAATTTAAATAGTCTTACTGGGATCGACCACATTGCTTGTGGAAACTAGCAGAGCTGAATTACACTGTTGTGGCCTCATCATAAAGCTGATTCCAAGGATCGATCTACAAGCTATGGCCCAAAAACTGGTATTCACCTTTCTTTTGTCCAGAAATTTGATTTGGCAATGATTTTGGTCATGCACGGTTATCAAAGTCGATGTTATAAAAACATGTTTGAAAGTTATTCGATTCAATATTTTAATAGTAACATATGGCCCAATTAATCGACCATGTCAGGAATACCAACTTTGAATGATTTGCCAGGTTTACTAAATACATGTCACATTTTAAGGACAAGCTCAAACATAAGGTACATCCAAAATTAAAGTGGGTCACATCATTAAAAGCAGCAGGGATGCAAACACCACAGTTGAAACTTTCTCGGGCCCACTTTTTTTTTTTTTTTTTTTTTTTTTAAATTTTTTTATGCCCCAACTGTTCACAAGTTGATTCCCACTTTGATTGAGGACAGACACAAATTCAGCCTATATGAATTCTCATGGCATTGTATCTTTTGTCAAGAATGACTAATTTTCCTTCTCAAATTGGTTTTTTTCAACAGCGTTTTGCTGCAGTCATAATGCGGATAAGGGAGCCAAAAACAACAGCTTTAATATTTACGTCCGATAAAACAGTGAGTTGATGCTTGATGGGTTATGAGAGACTTCTAATCGTAGAAGGAAGATCTTGTGGCTGATTAGATTGCAACTCTTTTAAGAGAATAAGTGCTATGAACCTTTTCATGATAATGTCGTAGAACTTAAATAACACAGCAGGCGTTTGTGCTCTAAGCACCTAGATGATGGGAGTTTATGGTCGTGCAAGGAATGAAGATTGGCAAGTCCAGGTACATGTTTGCTTCCCTTCTGTTGGTATTTGTTGTAAACCGAAAGTTCAAGTATTTGGTCTTTTAACTAGCACTTTATCTTTGGAATTATGTATTGCAATTGCTTTCAAGTTGCCCTTGGATTTTGTTTGTAAACCAGACTTGTCAATTTGGTTGATGAATTATTACATTGTTGTTGCGTTTGGATGCAAAGTAGATTGGCTTACAATCATTCTGTTTAATTTATAAGAAATGACAAAAACTGATGAAATTTCGCAGTATTTATAGCGAAGAGTTCTACCTCGAATTTCAGCAGGCACTTGTTATTGGGGTTTTATAAGTAGGCACTTGTTATGATTTTTATATATTCACCTATTTAATATATATATATATATATATATATATATATATATATATATATATATATATATATTCTATCTTGTTCTTTAATTCCTATCACATGGTCAAAGTAAACTTCAGTACCTTGCGGACAGGACAACCGTCTTGTCAGTAGAAGCTTTGGAGAAAATGATGGAAGAACCAACAAGCAGAAAATGGTTTATCCGTAAGTGCAGAAGATCCAAGTTACTGTCATATACATAACTAGACATTCTCCATTCCCTGCATTCCTTGCTCACAATATGTTTTTTTGTAGGTTAAATGGCCACATAGCCATCCCATTTACATTTTCCATGTTTTCAAAGCTCATGACTCGCGCTTTTTGGTGAATTAATAAACTCGGTTTGGCCAAAGGCAGACCCAAGTTCAGTCTTCTGGATTTACCGTAGACTTGCTCAAATTGGGTGAGATTCAGCCAACATTTATGGGTTTTACTTAAGTATATATTGTTCTATTTCATTTCTTTTGGGATCCATGGCATGGCTTTAGAAGTCTGTTTGGTTTTACCAATTGTTGAGTCCTGGTCAACTTCTCAATCACTTGCTATCAATGTTGGGAAGGTTGAATCTAATGGTAGATCTTATGGGGCCTATAGATAGAGTCTACCGCAGATTGCAAGGGTTTCTTTCTTTCTTTCTTTCTTTCTTTATTCTTCTTCCTTGGTTGAATCTCTTCATGCTTCAGCCAATCTCATTGGTCGCTAGAGCTGTTTTTTACTATCAGAATTTTCAATTTTTATGGAAATAGTCTTTGAGCGAGCAAATGTGTAGGGTGTGTGTGCACATCGATTAATTCAAATTTGGTAGACCACACTTATATTTTCTTTTTCTTTTTTTTTTTGTTAATATATCAACGTCTATGCATGATGTGGCCTACCTGATAAGTGTATTGGGCCGATTTTTGCACTAGGTGGTCTTCATGATGTAGCCAACCTATAACCTTTTTTCAAGTGACTATGATGATTGAACTAAATGTTACCATTCAACAACTGACATGGGTGTTTTGCCACTGATACTTTAATGGGCAGCGACTTCTGTTTATTCAGGAAAAACTTCGAGGGGAGTTGCGGACACAACTGAAAAGATGGGAAAACTATAATGGGCTATGACAAAGAGTCCCATTATGGTAATAACTATTTGTTCTTTTATTTACCTCCTCTTTTCATGAATCCTGCTGCTTATTCACAACTACAATATACTCATTGAAGGTTTTAAAGTATGTTAATTTAAGGTTTTAAGGTTTTAAAGGATTTTTTCATTTATTTTTAATGTATTCGTGCAATTGTAAACTTATTGTTGTAAATATATATAATTTTTATTATAAAGTTGTACCATATTTGTTCAATACTATTTTTTTTATTGTATATAATATTCTTTGGTTTTTAAATATAAAAACAAATGTACCATTTTTATTGGTCATTTGTAAATAATGAAAAGTACCATTCCAATAATTTGAAATATGACCGTTGTCAATGTTAAGAACGGTTTAAAACCGTACCTAAAACTTCAGTTCCTAAATTTGTAGTCAACCTTACTCACGGTTTAAAACTGTTCCTAAGAGGTCGTTCTTAAAATCTGAAATGGTACTTGATACGGTATTGAACCATTCCAGTTTTTTTGCGACGCCTCTTTTAGGAACGGTTTAAAACCGTTCCTAAATGACGTTTTTGGTGTAGTTTATATATATCGGGTAACTTGAGAGGTAGGGTAATAGTTATATAAGATACATGTATAGTCTAGATAGTACGGTATATGATAGATGGGTTCCTGGGTTTATAGAGTCGTGGGCCTAAAAGAAAAACCAACAGAGTAGATTGTTAAGGAGAGGTTTTTCTCTTCATATGTATCGGGATTTTGAGGGGCCCAAACTTCTTGGGGCTCACATTTTAAGTGTATAAACTAAACATATTTGTTTCCTAAAGCAGTTGAAACCTTCTATTGAATTAGGATAATTGGTTTCATAGAGCAGTTGAGATCTTTGTTTGTGTTTTTGTTGAGCTCTAATCCTTTCAAAAATTGTATAACGAGTAAAAAACAATTCCCCAACATTCAGTGTTCTTAGAGTACTATAAGTTATAAGATAAGGTAGGTAGGATCATCTAACCGTAAACCTTTGAGGGCATACTTTATGATCTGGATCGTCCAGACATGGGCCCCACATTTCTAGTGTATAAAATAAGCATTTTTTTTGTTTACTAAAGCAGGTGAAACCTTCTTTTGAATTATGATGATATATAGGTTACTTAGAGCAGTTGAGACCTTGTGATTTTGTTAGTCTCTAATCCTTACATAATAATATTGCAAGAAAAAAAAAAAAAAAAAAAAAAACATGGTGGGCCCCTCTGTAAACGTGTTAGTATCACTTGCCAACATGGCTGAGGGAGTTCTAAGCCGTTCCTTAGGTGGGCCCGGCCCTGTAACACCCGGTCCAAACATCCGCAAGTCATATCATGGCAAAAGTACATGACAGAATCAGACACTTAATTGTTAGCCACCGGTCTTATGAGTGGGACTGCCTTGCTATGTGTGCCACCTGACTGCATAGTGGGACCGAGCTTATTAACA